>CM033627.1:29027707-29537707 GCA_019453435.1 Rhinogobius similis | reverse complement strand
ACCTTCAGTTGCTTTGTTATTGTGATATTTACTCTCTTTACTCCTCTTTCTGTATGTCTCCAGTTACACATACGAGCGCATAGATGGTCGAGTAAGAGGAAACCTACGTCAGGCCGCCATAGACCGCTTCTGTAAACCAGACTCGGACCGCTTCGTGTTCCTGCTGTGCACCCGAGCCGGAGGTCTGGGCATCAACTTGACGGCAGCCGACACATGTATTATCTTTGACTCGGACTGGAACCCACAGAACGACCTGCAGGTACAACTCTTCTACTTGTTCCTGAAATGTTAAAGAACTAGTTGGTAACACAATTTAAAAGGACTATTTATTACAACTGTAAATAGAAATGTATGTCTAAAAAGTGAGATTACATGTGACTTTATTTGGGATGTTAACAAATGGATAGCAGAGTGACACATTTCCTGCAGATGGTGAACATTGAATTGAATTAGTTTTTAGCAAAAATTATCTTTTTGCATTAAAATTACAGTACATACAACTATATGCAAATTTTCATGTATTTTCAAAAGGAACAGAAATGGTTTAAATTGTTTGCATCGTTTATAAAGAACTAATTTGCAACAATAATATAGTAACACAGTTAATTAACACATATTACCTGTAATGTATTGTTTTTTTTAAAGCTGCTGTATTTAATTTTAACAGCCTTAAAATGTGGGGGAAAAAATTTTCAGAAAGAAGTACAATCCAAGCCACTCCGACTGCATTAAAAATCCTTTAATGAAAAAAAGGGGATATGCCTACAGTTTTCGTTCACGTGAGACCTTCTTCAGGGCATGAATGAGAAAATAACGGTGCCAGTCACATGACAAGCTCACATGATACCACAAATTAGATCAAAGCGCCCAATTCTACGATGTGGCATGATATAGAAAATATCTATGTGAGGACAACCAGAATATAAAATGACAGCAATCTACTCCACATAGATAAGCCTACAACATCCAAAATACAGAAGTACAACATACAACAAAAAGATACATTTAACTGACATTATGAAGCACATGTTTGTTTATTAAGTATAAAAATACTAGACCCAATGGATGAAATACTCTAACTAGAGCTCTGGACCTCTTTTAATGAACCCATGAGAGAAGAGACATACATGTTATAAAATTTATATTTATAGAAAAGTGGGAAAATCCATATCCTCATTGAGACCAGGATGTGCTGTGGCTTTTAGGGTCTCTATCCAGTAAGTTTCCCTTTGGGCTAATGTTCTGATTTGGTTTCCCCCTCTGATAGTTTTTGTGATGACTTCAATGGCAATTACTTTTAGTTGGTTTGTTTTGCATTGAGTAGATAACATATTCATGCTCTGCAAATCTGTCTTTCAGTTTCCTTTTTGTTTTGTAAGACCAATGTAAAAACATCCACAGACGCTATCCAGGCGGTACATGGCATGGTGGTGTTGCAAACAAATTGTTCAGTTTGAACTGTTTGCAGCGGGCCATGTTTATTGTTTGCTACCTATTGCATTCCTAGCATACTAATTATACACCACAATGAATTATTAACTTTCAGAGACGAGAGCCTGTTTAGCGTCATGGGAAACCTAATAAAGCAAGCAAGCAAAATGTGTTTGTAGAGCACAATTTGTACAATGTAATTCAAAATGCTATACAGACATTAAAACACATATTAAAAACACATGAATCACAAACAAATACAAAATCATAAATACATTTTTTAAAAGTAAAATACAGTCATACGCAACAGTCTTGACTTTAACACTGCCAGTGTAGGGGCCTGTCTCACAATATCAGGAATATCATTCCAGTTCCTGGCTGCAAAGAACTGAAATGCTGATTCCCCATGTTTAGTCCTGACTCTGGCACCAGCAGGAGGCCGGTCCATGTTTAGTCCTGACTCTGACACCAGCAGGAGGCCGGTCCATGTTTAGTCCTGACTCTAGCACCAGCAGGAGGCCGATCCATGTTTAGTCCTGACTCTGACACCAGCAGGAGGCCGGTCCATGTTTAGTCCTGACTCTGACACCAGCAGGAGGCCGGTCCATATTTAGTCCTGACTCTAGCACCAGCAGGAGGCCGGTCCATGTTTAGTCCTGACTCTGGCACCAGCAGGAGGCCGGTCCATGTTTAGTCCTGACTGTAGGCACCAGCAGGAGGCCTTATAGTGTGAGATGGTTCATGTGGCACTAACATGTCAGAGATGTACTTTGGTGCTTTGGAGAGACTTGAACAAAAGCAGAGCTGCTTTAAAGTCTATTCTCTGAGCCTGAAGCCAGTGCAGAGACCTGAGCATAGACTAATGTGCTCGTACTTCATGGTTCTAGTCAGGACCCGAGCAGCATTAATGTTTGAATTTAAGTAATTTTAACTTGCATAGATGATTCTTTTTTGCAGTAAACTCTTTCTCTCTAATCAAATATCTGTCCTTGTCTAGGCCCAGGCGCGCTGTCACCGGATCGGTCAGAGTAAAGCTGTGAAAGTGTACCGCCTCATCACCAGAAACTCCTATGAGAGAGAAATGTTCGACAAGGCTAGTCTCAAACTCGGACTGGACAAGGCCGTGCTGCAGGACATCAACCGCAAAGGCAGTCTCAACGGGGTAAGATATAGGGCTGCGTTCCAGTCACCCTCAGAGGTCAAAACTGGGTGACCTTTTTCTTCGTTTCCAGTACTGTTGTCAAGAAAAAACAATGAGCAGTGTATTACAGCAACGACTTTAACAGGTATTAGCACTAGGAAAGTGCTAAAATCCAAAGTTCATTTTCTAACCTTGAGATTCTTATTAAGTTTACAGTTTATAAAGCAGCAGTTTAAGAGTGACTTTTGCTATTGTTGACATTAGCACCGTGTAGTAGACAACAGCTTCATTAGAACAGAGATTGATGCAGAAATCCAACACTCGGAATGACAAAATAAAGTTGACATGACAAAAACAGCCAGATAATAGTATTTTGCATTTAGATTCATTCTTGTGGATTTTAAAAACAGAGGCGCAACTCCTGGATTACCACCTGATGACATCATGTAGTGAGACAGATCTTTTTGAGCATTTCATAAGAGGGAGACAAAATGTGCAGTATTACTTCCATAACATACATAAATGAAACAACTCCAGACATTGGGAACATTATAACTGTGCAAGTAGACAATTAAAGGAGACATATTATGCTTTTTAAGTGTACTTATTATTGGACCATTACATAAGTAAAATGTAAAAGTAAAAGAATATGTAAAACACAATATTGATCCAAAACGACTTCAAATAAAAACAGATCCATTGACTTCCTGTTCAAACTGCTAAGCCCCGCCTCTTCAAAGTGACATTTCACAAACAGCAGATTGTCATTTACATGTGTTTATTTATGAAAAGTGTCTAAGTGACATTTTGGAACACGACACCAAACCACGTCACCCAAAATGTGGTTGTTGTTTTTTTACAGGGGATGTGGGCGGGGATAGGGGGTAGGTGAAAACAGGGATTTTTTGAGTTCCCGGGCCTCAGTTGCAGGACAATACAGGATTAACTCAAACATACTGGAATCAATCAAAATACAACTTTGAGTAAACAAACGATGAGGCAACACCGCTCAGATTTAAAGCTCATTAAAGTACAGCTTGCATAATATGTCCCCTTTAATTAAGATGAATGAATGAATTAAGATGGTTGTATCTGTGGCTTACGTCGGTGCATTTTTACTCATTGGTGTAGGTGCAGCAGTTGTCCAAGCTGGAGGTGGAGGACCTGTTGAAGAAGGGGGCGTACGGAGCGCTGATGGACGAGGAGGACGAGGGCTCCAAGTTCTGTGAGGAGGACATCGACCAGATCCTTCAGAGGAGAACCCAAACCATCACCATCCAGACTGAGGGCAAGGGATCCACGTTCGCCAAGGTACACACAGGCAGTCGAGGGTTCAGAGCCGTGCGACTGATCTTTAGTTTGATTAGAGACTTTTTCTCAATTTTGTGACTAGCTTTACAAAATCAATCTGGACATCTCTAGGTCTGATCATAGACTATGTAAGAAACACATTGGATAATTGATACTCGGGAACATGCTATAGTGTTTACGATCTGTTACAGTCTATTTAAAATAAAAATGAAACCAAAAAGTCCGGATAAATAGTTATGCCTTACTATGGCAATACTATGGGTAAAAATAATTCCTATCACCGTTACTATAGCAATTAAACCTTTTTCATATTGCTGCTAGCCTTTAATCATTCAAGGATGTTTTTGATGATGGAACATTGTTAGAACATGATTAAAAGCTCAAAAAAGTCACTGTAGCAGAATATGTGTCCTAACAACAATTAACAATTAAAACTAAATATTAATATTTGTGCTCAAATTGCTCCAACAGGAGGCAGAAACCCATGAATTTCATTCCTACCGACTTTCACCTATGATCTGACCTTACCATATACAGTAAAAATCAACTGAGAAAGAAACTTCTTTCAAATTTTAGTTAAATGTGTTGCTGTTTGTTTGGAGATTGACTCATAAAGGACACATATTGAACCAAATCAACTTTTCAAGCTTCATGTTGTCCCCTCATCAAAAACATTTATGCTTGTATCATTAATTCTGTTTATCTGTTTATGAGCTCGCTTTCTCTGAGCCTCAGAAACAATTTGTATGAATTTTCTCCAGAATTTTTGTGTCACAATTAAAAAAACAGACTTCTCCAGTGCAGTTTTTATGTCCATAAGCCATCACCGGACATGTTCTGCTGTCAAATTGTATTCACAACACACACATGATTCTATCAGCATAGCAGTCAAATTGCCCAAGGGCTTCATTTATTTTATTTTTTTCATGATGCATTTCCACTACCAATTGAGATGGAGGTGTAGTTTGCAATGTGTGTCTTCCAAATGCAGACATTATTTAAGTTAGAACATTTGACACACTATTCCCATCGCACTTTAAAAGCCAATAAAAGAAATAAAAATGGTTAAAAATAAATAGAAATTAATATGACACCAGTAAAATTGTCACACTTTTTTTTTCTTCAATCAAACCAGTTTAGGACCACTGTGACTGTGCTCATAGATGTTCAGAGATTATGTTATATATTTTTTTCCTTTTTTGACTTTTAGGCCAGTTTTGTCTCGTCTGGAAACAGGACGGACATTTCTCTGGACGACCCGAACTTCTGGCAGAAATGGGCCAAGATCGCAGAGGTGGAGATCGACTCTAGGTCTGAGAAGGTACAGGACGCACTCTGTGGAGACACACTTACATGTATGGACTGCAAATGTATACGGAAATCACTATAACTTTAGCAATAAAGGTAGAGGTTGTCCAGTATAGATCTTTGATTGTGTCAGTGGAAAAAAATGTATTCAAATATCAAAAAATTGTCTTGCCGTCCAGGCCAATAGTCACATTTTTGTTAATGTTGATAATAAATGGGAAATACATCTGAAAATGTATAATATCCCTATTGTTGTTTTGGAGATATGCAAAATTTGAATATTGAGTGTCTATAATTAAAACTATTAAAAATTCCTGCAAAAAGAGCTGATTAAAAGTAGGTTGAACAGAAACGTTGTAATCTCCCAAACGAGTGTATAAAGTGATATTTCTGCACTTTTGTGGTAAATTTTATGGTCCTTCCGCATTTTGTGCGCTTCTGAAACCTCAACCAAAACATGTACAGACACATTTCAGCACATTCCTGATGCATTGTGAAAATATTGTCTGTATATCGTCATCAGGATCATGCAAAATAAGTTAACAAATAAACTTCTCTCTCCTAAAACGTACCTCAAAATGCATTTCCTTGGACATATTACGACGTGTATTACTTTTTATGACAATCATGTAAACGTACAACATGTTCTTTAGGTTATTTCTCATCTATTTCCATTACAAATTACAAAAAAATGTCGTTATATATGAAAACATGCCCACGATCACCTACATGTGCACCAACATATCACCCATCTTCAAATAAAACCGCTAAATAACGAGACCAAAAGCTGTTTTTGAAGCTACAGTATGTGTCATCCCCAAGACGAGATCGATCCAAAAGCCTCAGATAAAAGCAAGCTGATCTTTGAAATCAAACAATGAAATCAACGGTGAAAATGTGACGGAGTACTGTGCAAAACGCATACAAATTTCGAACGGTTGCAAAAAGCCTGACTCCCTCCCGCCAGCTCAAACAGATGGGAGCTCTTAATGAATGAACTACACATGCTGCAGTTTTAGGCCATGTGCAACTCGTGAGCTGAATACCTGATCATTTCAGTCCTTATGTGCCCCCTTTCCATTTTTTACAGGCATTTTTTGCTTCTTTTTTCTAAATTCCGTCTTCGGGGTGGAGAATCCCTGGTTAAAATCAGTGCTTACTTCATGGAAAGAACTAACCAAGACATACAAACTAAACAAAGATGTTAAAACCTTGAGCTGGTTGGCTTATGATCAAAACATTGCACCAATTTAAGATTTAAGATAAGTGTTGAAGTATTTTACTAGATTGTAAAAGAAAAAAGTTGCCGTTGGACTCATGAACACTTTGTAACACCTGTCACTTCAACAATAATACTATTTAAGAACAATCTATTTGCACTACTCATTTGCACATTGCACTATCTGCCAACTGTACATTCTGTATATAGTCTATCTTAGTCTATTTTATTCTTAATTTTATGCATGCCTTTTTATATATTTTTTATATTTTATCCTTTGCTTTATGTTGCACCTACGCCGAAGCAAGTTCCTACGTTTGTGAATTTCACTGACAATGGCAATAAACAATTTCTGATTCTGATTCTGAAAATGGAATGAAAAGCTTTTGAGAATTTGAAGGAAATAGGACTTTTACAAGTACTTACAAATAAAGAGCTATTACAACCAAAAAAAAAGAAACAAAGCTATGACCTTCCTAACCCTAACCCCTTAACCGCTTGTTCCCGTTGGGGATCGCGGGTGACTGGAGCCTATCCCAGTGACTTTGGCCCTTAGGCTTACCAATTAACCTGAACACATACATGTCTTTGGACGATGGGAGGAAGCCGGAGCACCCCCACGGTAACACGGGGAGGACATGCAGACTCCACCCAGAGAGATCGTGTGATGTTGGTCTGGTCCAGGATTCGAACTCACGAGCTCCTTGTTGAGAGGCAGAAGCTTTAGCCGCTCTGCCACCGTGCACCCCATTTTTTTCAATTTTTTGTTTTTTTGGTCAGTTTGCCCTATGATCATATAGACTTTCATGTAGACGCAACAAACTTGTTCAATCTGCTCCTAAAGATGTTTTATTCTTCCATTGAATCCACTTCATCCATAGAGTTCTCTAGGACATTGTAATTTCAAAGGCCGTTTTCTTAAAAAAATTTCTCCCCTCAGGACATAAAGATGAGCCTTAAAGTAGCTCCTACGCCAAACTGTACAGTCTTGGACTCAACATGATTTTGACAAAACGTACTGAAGGATTTTTTTATAATTATAAAACTGATTTATTGAAGTTTGAAGTCAAAAAAATGAAGCAACGTTTGAATTTTTAGTTCAATTTTCAGTCCAATCTAATTTACTTAAAAAGTAAATAAGATATACAAAATCCCATCTGTAAAATCTTTTGTAACTAATATTTGTACAAGATGAACCAAGAAATTTAAACCAGGTTCTGTCCATTTTTCAGGTTTATATGTCCCAAATATTTGCAATTTTGGCCATTTTTATACATAAAATACATTATTTCTACATGAAAAAATGAAATGATGAAAAACTTGTAAGATCTTTTTTTTCTTACATTTATGTCACCTGTAGTGTCTCACCTTAAATGCGTATTTCTTGCTGATTTATAAACAATTGCAAGGATTTATTTTCATTGTCGTTCCCCCAAAAATGTGAAGGTGTTCTTTTTTCAGCCTAACATCTATAAAACGTTTGCGTGATTTGCCTTTTGTCCAGGAGTCACTGGTGATCGACACTCCGCGGGTGAGGAAGCAGACTCGTCACTACAACTCGTTCGAGGACGACGAGCTTATGGAGTTCTCGGAGCTGGACAGTGACGGCGAGGACAGGCCGTGCAGGACCAGGAGGCTGGGGGACCGGGGCCGCAGGTACCTGAGGGCCGAGTGCTTCAGAGTGGAGAAGAACCTGCTCATATTCGGGTAAGACCGGTCATACAAAGGAGGAAGTGTTTGGGACATTTCAGGAGCGTCATTAGTCGGGATGGGCGGCTCCGGTATTGAGCGATATAGAAAAAGATAAGTTAAAAAACGGCTAATATGTGGCGCCAATTTTTTTTCCTGCACTGCCTCCGTGTGTGCCATTTCCATTTAGTCCTCAGTGCATCAGAACTGACAATCAATAAAATGGAAATAGAAGATCGATTAGGGTGAAAATATGGCTGCATGTTTACACAGTCATGCAGGAAATAGTTTTAAATCCTTAATTAAGGCGAGACACTATAGACCAGGCATGTCCAAACTCAGGCCCGGGGGCCAAATGCGGCCCTCAGACCAATTTTTCTTGGCCCTTAGGCTTCCTGGTGAACTGGCCCACTCTGTCCTGATAAGTACTATTTACAGCACATTTCAGATTTTCTACAATTACAACCTAAATAACTAACATTTTGGTGCAGTACAGACCTGATATTAAGGCACTGAGATTGAATGTAGATGTGGTGGTGCTTAAAACATCAGATAAATGCAGCTTTTTTTAACGTTTCGCGATTGATTTGTGGCCCTCCTCTTGGTCTATATTTCAATATGTTGCCCTCGATGGAAAAAGTTTGGACACCCCTGCTATAGACAATCCTTTTTTTTGTCAGTATATTCTCTCAGCATATCGACTTTCACGTGGAAACAACAAACTTGTTCAACCTGCTCCTAAAGATGTTTTATTACTTCATTTAATCCACTTCATCCACAGATTTCTGCGCAATTAAATGCATTTTTCTTCTGTAATGGACAAAAGATCACCACTTAAAGGAGCTCGTACACACACTGAACTTTACAGTTTTGTACGGAAAATAAGATTTTTACTGAACATACCACTAACTACCACATACATACTAATTCTGAGCCTGATTAAGTTTAACAACTTAAGAGAAATGTAAGTTTTTAGGGCAATTTTAAATCAGATCTAATTCGCTCAAAAACTATATAAGAAATCCAAACTCCCTTCTGTAAAAAATATTTCTAACTAATATGTGTACAAAATGAACCAGAAATGTAAACCTGGTTCTGTTTATTTTTCAGATTTAAATGTGCCAGATATGTGTAATCCTGGTCATTTTTACATGTCCATAAAATGTCTACATAAAACATACATGATAAAAAACTTGTAATACTTTTTTTTTTTTCTTTACATTTATGTGAGCAAACTACAGGAGACGTTTTTTTTCCCCTTTCACCTGCAGTGTCTCACCCAGGGTTTCCACAGGGCATTAAAAAGCATTAAAAGTCATTCAAAATAAGGCCTTAAAATTCATTAAAAAGCAATGAATTCAATCCCTACAGACATTAAATCTACAAACCATTTCAGAGCCGCAGTATCCATGAAGTAGTTTTCACTTTAAAATATAACATTCAAATATATTTTAAATCCCAGACATACATACATTTGCATGGTTTAAATGTCATGTGTTATTAGCTTTTTAAATATTATATGTGCCCAATGGAATGGTTGCAGGCCAATTGTTTTGACATGACATGACAAAATCTTGAAATGCGGCATTAAAGAGCATTAAATTTGTGTTGCTAAAACAGAAAACAGAAAAAGTTAAAACTAAATCTTAAAGTGTGGGAATCTGACATATTTTTACTGTTAAAAATGTTTTTTACAGTCGTCTCCTCTTATTTGAGTGTGTCATGTCCCTTTGTTGTTAGACACGTGCTAAAAAGTAATAAGTTAGCAAAGTTGCTGACATGTGTCCTTGCCCTATCTGTGCATACAGTAGTTGCCATAGTGACCACTCTTAATATCCAGAATACTCAGATTCCTCATCCAGAATAGTGTCTCCCGGTTATGAGTATATATTGTAAACGCACTCATTAAAGCATTGGAGTTGTATCAAGGCAGATATTGTACAATGGGGATCCCTCTGTGACCTACTTCCTGGTTTATTTCCTGGTTCGGTGTGTGTTTTGCAGCTGGGGTCGCTGGAAGGACATCCTGAACCACGGGCGATTCAAGTGGCATCTTGCAGAGAGAGACATGGAGGTGATCTGTCGGTGAGTAGAGGACGCTCGACTCTTGTGCATGTGGAAAATGGCCGTGATGGAGGTGGTGTAGAGAGGATCACAACATAGTAATAGTTACAATGAGCTTGTCAAGGCCCACAAAGATCTCTAGAGGTAAGTTAAAACATTCTGAAGTAAATTTTAGTCTTTTTTAAGCTGATTTAGAAATCAAATGTTATTTTTGATTCTATTAAGCAAAATAAACGTAGATGTACCGTATTATTACTGCAACTATTAATCAACTAATCATACAATCAAAACTGTATTTTGATGATCGAAATTGTTATCTGGATGATACAGACTCTCAAACACATATGAAAAGTTTATAGCAAAGACAGAGGCATTGTTTATTCAAAATGTACATGTATGTACGTTTTCTCTATCTAGAAGCCATCACTTTGCATATTTCAACCTTTATTTGGTTAATATATATATATATTTTTTATCCTAATGTACTTATTTGGATTATTTGGATTACACTTATTTGACATTAGTGACAGCCCCTCCATGTTTTAGAAGCTTATATAAAGTTGTGTTTTGGAGGATTCATGGTGAAGTAATCCTGTATTGTTCATATTTGAGGAGTGAATGCTCTGAAAATTCTTGTTTGCACTGATCCTACTTCTGGCTCTGCGATTTCTTACAATTTTTATAGACCTGTTTCTATTATTAAGCCATTTTAGATCAATATCATGGTTTGCCATGGACAAAATGTGAATAAAAAGATCTTTGTTTGTGATCATGTTGTACTAAATGCCAGAAAAACAAATGCGTTTGTTAGTCTATTTACCTGACTTAAAGGGTACATATTCTGCTACAGTGACTTTTTTGATCTTTTAACCATGTTCTAACAATGTTCTATCATCAAAAACAGACCCAGAGTTGTGTTTAACTTGTAAAGTTAACGTTTGAGGAATGCTGGTTAGAAAAGGCTCTCTCCTCCAACCATCAAAAACACAGTTCAGTGATCCGTGATGTTTTTCTGATATTAGAAGTCACTTATCCGAGAATCTTCTGCTAATTTAAGTCCTTAAATCAACACCAGACTCACTAGACCAGTTCTCAGCATTTCTACAGTCTAAACACAATGACAATAACTACTGGCTTAATTCGCATTTGTTCACGCATGTTTGTGTAAGCGCTATGCAGCCAGTAGATTGTGCCTAAACTCAGAAAGTGCCAGGGCAAACAGAACCAGACACAGATGTTCATTTTGTTTTGCTTTCTTTCTAAAACACATGATAGCAAACTTAAAGTACAGAGCATGTTCAGAGGCTGATGACAATATAAAAATTGCATACTATTTTTATGTTAAAGGACACACATTTTGCAAAATTTTCTTTTTGGAGCTTTTAACCAGGTGAAAAACACAGCACACTAGTTGTATTTAGCTTCATTCACACTCGTTTGATGAATCCTGTGAAGTAAATCCTCAGAAAAACACTCACAAATTGCGTTTATTACATTTGCGTGATTACATTACAGAGTCGTGGGTTAGTATAGCATGTTCCATTGCATATTCCATTGTGTACACAGAATGCCAATTTGTTTTGTTCCAGGGCTCTGCTTGTCTACTGCCTCAGACACTACAAAGGAGACGACAAGATCAAGAGCTTCATCTGGGACTTGATCGCTCCCACCAAGGACGGGCAGGAGGACCAGACCCTGCTCAACCACTCCGGTCAGGAACTTGAAGCGTTTCAAGTTAGACAGTTATTCAGCAGATAAAATGTCTTCTTCAGAGAACTACATATATTCTAAACCCGGGATCAAATAAGGACCATACCAGGACCAGCGTAAAGTTTTGATCTCATCTGGATGTTTTTGTCACAGGTTTGTCGGCTCCGGTTCCTCGGGGCAGGAAGGGGAAGAAGCTGAAGAGCCAGGGCGGAGGGGAGGTGCAGAGTGCGGACTGGCTGGTCCACTGTAACCCCGAGCTGGTGCTGCAGGACGAGAGCTACAAGAAGCACCTCAAGCAGCACTGCAACAAGTTAGTCCTACACCCCAGAGGTGGAAAGTAAAAAAGTACAGAAGAGGAGTGTAATTTAGTAAAATTTTAAGTTATCTGTACTGTACTTAGTGACTTTCACATGCATACTTTTAACTTTTGCTTCACTTCATTTGAGGGCAGACATCTATACTTCCTACGTCATTACATTTTTAAATCACCAAAAAGTAAAAATGTACTTTTCTTTACTGTTTGAGACCGCCTGACATATCTGAGGTCTTATTTTTTACCATGTTCATAGTTTGAGTTTGAGAACAAAAATATATATACAAAACCTGCTAGAAAAATCTGAAAATTGATTCCGTTTCTGTTGAAAATAAGCTACAACATTTTCTAAACCCAGATCACTACTTTTGATGTTTGAATAGAACATCAAAGTCTTTTCTATTAGAAATTTTTTTTTTCTCTTTCACATTATTAATTAATTCAAAGCATTAAAAAAGAATATCTAAAATAAAGCTAAAAGCTAAAGCTAAATTGAACATAATGTTGAATTTAGAACAGACCAAATAAAAAACAATTTTTTTGAGAATCTTGATTACAGTATTCAGACGGTATTTCACAAAGCATCAGAATTGTGTGTACTCTGTGTAGGACTTTACCTTTACCAGTGTTTGGAAAATTATTCTAACCATTTCAGTCTCTTTTTGAGGTCATTTTTAACCGTTTTAATCATATAAGATTATATATTCAATATTCTAATTTTCAGATTTCCAAAGCAACAGTTGCAGTAATATCCATTTTGCGAGTTATCTCCTACGTCTAACTTAGTGTGTTTTAGTCTGATATACCACTGCTTCGAAAATGTCTATTTTCACCCAGTGAGGGATGAAAAACTGGTAAAGATGCCATTGCAGTCTACAAATCAAACCAAAAATATTCTGTTTAAAATAATTTGTTTAAATGTCACCATTCCTCAAATGGCGCTTAGAAACAGGAAGTTAAACTCATGAATACACGCCCACAGCTCTGAACTTCTGATAGTTCCTGCTTGTTTATTTTCTGCTAGCTGCTTGCTTCCGTTAGCGTGGTCTGGCAGGGCAGTGCGTTATTGTGATGACGTTTTTCAGTGACTTTACTACTGTAAAGGGGCAGGCGGAAATCAGCACCACAGTTCCACGGAATTCATTAGCACCATGTAAACAGACACAGAGAAAAATAGCATATTGTCTTCTTTAAACCTGCACCAGGACTTTTCATCAACAATAATTATTAAGTTAATCGAACTGGGAGTGCTCTGATACAGCCTGACTATCTCATCCAACACAATCGTCCCAGTTGGCTACAGATATTCATGAAGTACCGGAGTTAGTTGGTTAGCTGCAGTCAGAAAGGCTCCAAAACAACTATCCAGTGACATCACAATAGATTTTTAAGTCATTTTATCTGTACATGACCAGCATTTTCACAAGATGCACTATTCGTTGTCTCTGTTCCCAGGGTACTTCTGAGAGTGCGGATGTTGTACTACCTGAAGGTGGAGGTGCTGGGAGAAGCAGCCACTCAGGCGCTGGAGGGGGTTCCCGCCAGGTAACGGACTCCAGGCCAAATCACAGAAAGCTAGAGAACGTGTGTAACCCTGACTGCGCCGAGTACTGACAGAGATCGTTTGTGCCGACAGTAAACTGGAGGTCACACTCCCGGACATCGACTACATTGAGATTCCGGCCTCGTGGTGGGACGCAGACGCTGACAAGTCTCTTCTCATAGGAGTGCATAAACATGGTAACTGCTGCTGCTTCTATTAGCTCTCAGACCGCATGGCTTTGACCTGTGGGGCGCCCCGAGGGTCAGTCCCGGGACCTCTGCGTGCTGCTGTTGGGTCAGTTGATGCACAGTTGTAGAGTGACATTTGGACCTATGTTTCACTCACAGCAGGTGGATATGGACCAGTGGAATCCAACAGATCAGTGTGTGGATGCACTACTTTCTCCAGCTAAACTCAGGCCTCGTCTTTTGTCCGCAGAAACAAAGAGAACGCGTCCGCTCCAGTCGCTCGCTCTAGCATAGATATCGACAATAGATACAGTCAGCATCCGAGGGAACGCCTCCAAACTGACCTACGCGGGGGAAACGATCCATTCATTTTAATGTGTCAGAGCTGCTCTTTCACCCTCTGTTCAACAACTACAAAAGCAAACTCCGAGTTTAGGAGTTATATTGTGCCAAATACAGCAACGGCGCAAACACATAGTGAAGAATAAAGCGCTACAATGATGCGAGCGCCGCCTGCTGTATTTTAACGTCTGCCGAACAATATGTTTACTCTGAGGTAACGCCAGGTCAACAACGTCTGCTGTGACTTGGTTTGATTTAGTTGTGCTTAAAATAAACATACAGTCATTCGTCAGGAAATGTCTTAGAAGAGTGAGAAATGTGTTTTTCCTAATCACCGGAGAGTGTTTCCCCACACCAGACCACACCCCCAAATACGAAGCATTGCCGACTGTATCTATAGACGCTTTTAAGTTGACCCAATTAAGTTGACTATAAATTTTTCAATGATTGTCTCACATTAGATTTAAATTCTACTGGTTTAAGTGTTTGTGTTGGAAAAAAGCAACACATTTGAATTTCCAGAGTAGAAAGGTCAGTTAGTTTGCTTTTCTGTAACAAACGATGGACAACACACAATTTCCCAGTCTTAAAATTGTATTTTAGCTTCAAAAGAATCTATTTTATGGAATAGTACCTAATATATCTCTAGCTAAAATGAAAGGCGATTGTGGGTTCAACATTTCTGTGAGTATTTTTCCAGTAAAACCCATAAATCTGGATTGTTCCTTCATTAAAAATGTAAAGTTTATCATAATTTCCTAAAACATAATGTAAAATACAATAATAAATGTGTTAAAGCAGCTCTGATGTCACTCACATGTGACTGAGGGCTTTCCATTTTCCAAAATCATCTAAATTGTTCATATTTTGTGACATTCTGAGGTTAATCCCAGTGTCTCCAGTGAAATCACATTATGCTGCACTTCACTTTTGCCTCCATTCTGAATTTAGAATGTTTTTGTTTACAAACTTTTAAAGGGTCTATAAAGGAGTTAAAGGGGTGGTCATTTACCAAATGTTGGTCGACCCCAATTTTGGCAAACAACAGTAGCCTCTCTAGTTGCTATTGTTCAGTGCTTTGCAACATCTTACTGTATTAAACATGCATTAAACGTAGCTAATAATATTCCAAAAATGTCAAAGTTTCAATGGCCACAATAACCAAACAACAGTAAGTTGATATAACTTCTCTCTTCTAGGTTATGAGCGGTACAATGCGATGCGAGCAGACTCTGAGCTGTGCTTCCTGGAGCGAGTGGGGATGCCCGACGTCACCGCGCTGTCGGCTGAGCAGGGAGGAGCCGAGGCCAGCGCTGACGTCACAGACAGGTACAGGACCTGCCAATCTGTGTGGTCTGTAGGTGTGTCTCCTGTTTGTTCAGGGAGTAGTCCTCCAGGCTGGACCTTTGCTACACATTCAGTTTAAAGGAGGAAGACTTTCTGAGCAAGATTTTAATCATGTTATAACATAGTTTCCTAATCAAACATTCCCTGGGTTGTATTTTGCTTCATTTACAAATAATTTAGTAATCATGTTCAGGTGGTCTTCACATCCTGAGCCCTGAGAAATCACTCAGTTTAAATTTCCCCTGAATAGTTATGTTACAACTTAAAAACACTTCTCTGCAATTCTTAGGTCATTGAAAACAAATGTCTTTACCCAAATATCTTTCACTGTTAGCATGCAGGTCACTTTTCATATTTATTTTTCATAAATAAAACATTTTCTTTAAGGTAATGGTCTTGACCTAGATTAATTTGATTTAAACCTTGTGACAATGCTGTTTCCTCATCTTTAGTTTACTCAAAGTTGTAGTTGTATCTGATTTTGTATTTTACTGAGTGCTCAGAAAATTCCTATTTTCACCTACCCACTATCCCCGCCGCAATTCCTACATGCAGTTGTGATTATTTGAAAAATTAAAGGAGCTGTTCCTGATTTTTACTGTTTTGAAACCTGAACTAGTCTGTTTTAAACTTCCTAATATTCACCGACATGAGTCTATAGCACTTTTTACGAGTTTCTGAGCCCAGAGCAAGTTTTGCCATCCCGAGTTATGCTAACAAACATTAGCATGCTGACGGCGCACTTAATCCTTCTCGGAAAATAAAACGCTATGGGCTCATTTTCACCCGAATAGATGCTTTTACAATATATTTGAGCTGCAACAACATATTTTTTACTTTATTATATTTTTTTAAAAACCTGGCACATAAACAAGTTATGTTTTTCACGTTTCAAATCAGTAAAAATCAGGTACAGCCCCTTTAAGACTCTCAGTGAAACATGTTGCGTTCTAAAATGTCACGTAGACAATTTTCAAAAATAAAAACACGTAAATAAAAATCTGCTGCTTGTTACAGTGAAATGCCACTATGAAGAGGCGGGGCTTATCAGTTCTGCAGTTTTGAACAGTTTTGAATGGACCTGTTACTATTACTAAGCCCTTTTATATCAATATTGCGGTTTTCAGTGAGCAATATATAAAATGAGGATCTACAAGTTAAATCCTTGGTAAAAAGCATGTTATGTATCCTTTAAATCAGTGTTTTTCAACCTTTTTTGAGTCACGGTACACTTTTTTGGTTGAAAAGATACCACGGCACAATAAATATGACATTTTAGTGAAAGAAACGAAAATAAACGGTGGGCCTATGTAAGGTGACGTATCATGTCTGTACTTCTGTCTAAGTCTTTGGCGCCTGTGATCATTTCACTTACTTTTTTGTACAGAAGTATGTTCAGGACCTCCAAAAAGGTCAATTATTTAATTAAATCTATGCCTAAATGCAAATTGGACATTTTTTTTAGGGCACACCTGTCAATACCCCAAGACACAGTAGTGTTCCCTGGCACACTAGTTGAAAATCAAACTACTTTGAGTTAAAAAGTATATTCTACCATCTAAATAAGTAGTGATTTAAAAGTATCATAATAGCCTTTTAGCATCAAAGCTGACAGACACAAGTTAGTTATACCTCAGATATAAAGTGCTATTAGACTCTCATACTATCAGCAGCCCCCAGGTGTAAATAAAGCTTAATGCTGTCTGTTCTACCCACACGGTGTCACCGCTGTTGGCATTGGTTTGTTGTGTCTCCGCCTTCAAACACGGAGCATGTGCAGGAGGAGAGTGGGCAGAGTGGAGCGTCTGTCGACAAACAAACAGCTTCGGAGATGACAGGCCGTGTTGTTTACACCAGTGTGCGCTCCCTCTGCCAGCGCTACTACAGACAGTCACAGCGTTTAAGGAGGCATATTTGTTTCATTCACGCGCGTTTAAGGAATCCAGTTTGAAGAGACAAAACGCTTCTTTTGAAAGTGTGTCTGTGTGGTTTTGTTGTGTGTAGACCTCATTTTTAAAAGGGATTTTGTGATGTAATTGTACTGGTTGTTTTCAGATAATTAAGCACCTTCAGCTGTCAAAAATACATAATGCAACTTTAAATGACAGAAATGCATTGTGCACCTTTAATGGGTAGAGTTAGAAAACTTTAATGATCAAAAATATATTTAGGAAGCAAAGAAATACTGGCTTTTGAATATTTTCTGAGAATGTTAATTATCCTAAAACATCCAGTACAAATACATGACAAAGTATCAACTGTTTTAATTATGTTGAATTTAATTTTATTTAATTACATTTTTTTGTTGTCTTATGTTATGTATTTACCTGGAATGTTCCACAGTGTGGCGCTAAACTCATGGATCCAGCATTTATTCAATTACCTGTGTTTTTATTCCTAAAAAGAACACTTGGTCACCTGCTTGTCTCCATGGAAAAAGATGAATTTAATGTCTTACAGTGGAACATTCCAGGCAAAGCCACCATGTTAGACCCTCCTCTAGAGAAGTTACACCAAGTTAAAAAAAAAATAAAAAATCATCAAATGGTGCACTTGATCATTTATATAAGTGATCAATGTTGGGGTTTACGCTTTACAAGTGACAGTTTGACAGTAATATGTTTTTCTGCAACATAGAAAATATAACACAAATATAATTAGAAAATATTTGTTATTTTACTTGTTTGAGCAACATCATCTTCTGATGAGTCAGACTCCTGCACCGGCCTTGCATCATCATTACTGTGCTGGATTTGTTCACAGGAACCATGCCCTCTAAAAGCCGTCAATATTGTGCCACTTTATACACAAGGAACACATTTTTCTGGCATTTTTATATAATTATAAATGTATATAAATTAGACAAGATTTGATTAGTAAAATAGAAAAGTTTTAAATACCCTTTTTTAACAATCATCATATAAGGCCACCACATATGAAAGGTAAACACACATTAAAATAAAACAAAATACAAACGGTTAAAAATAAGTCACATTAATCAACTAAACAGAAAAAAGTAAAACATAAATAATCTTCGCAACTGTGGGGACTTCTTTTTTATTCCTCCCACTATCTTCAAGTCCATTTGACTTCATCTAGATTTTTTATTTGATTTTTTATCTTATTGCTATGAAACTTTCATGAGTGGTCCAAAACATCACCTAACATACCATTTATGCAACAAGTATTTTTTTTCCTGATATGAAAATGTATATTGCTCTTTGACCAAATATGCATTGCTCAAACAAAGAGAGCACGAGGGTTAAACACATATACACATGCATGTATATATACACACATATGTGCATGCATATACATACATGCATATATACACATGTGTATACATATACATACATGCACATATACACACACATGAAAATAATGACATGTCAGTCCAGCAAAAATGAGCAGATACTTTCTAAACTTCAATAGATCATTCACCTCTAATCGACTTTCACGTAAATCGTGTGCCTTGAACACAACTAGAGTTTTATGGCTCTTTTATTTTTGCTCCCTTGTGGTGCATTGAGATCATGTTTCATGTTCAATTCGGAACTCTGAAATTCTTGGCTCCTTTTTTGACCAGTTTGATTTGTGAATGTAATATCTACCTCCAATAATAATTTAACTGACCATACATTTTAGGGTTACTGTTTACATACTCAAGGTATGATAGAATAACAGCCTTTTCCTGAACCTATTTTATCACTTTTCGATTTTCTGTTGATTAAATGTTCCACTTCAATTAAAAAAATTGAAAAAAAAAAAAAAATTAAAAGCATTTTTAAAATGCTTTTCTTTGTTTTTCGTTCCTTTTTATTTTAATCCCTAGACATGAAACTTCCTCCTTGACAGTGATGCCTTGTAAAGATGTTTCTGTAAACGTACCTTCTATTTTTGACTGTAATTCACATTTGCGAATGTTAACTTCAAGACCAGAGGCTTGGGAGAAGATTGTCAGACATTCAGCAGCTGTCTGTATCTCAGATTTACTTTGCAAAGACAGAATGGTATCGTCTGCCGGCTGACTACGTTTAATTTCCTCCTCCCCAATAGTAATACCTTTGAAATGGTTCTGATGGATATGGACTGAAAGGGCTTGTGTTACCAACAGAAACAGATAGGGGGCGATAGGGTCACATTGCTTAATCCTAGAACTGTTGAACTTTTGATACATTTTATGAATTACCCATTTAACGTGTGTTCCACAGTATCAGAGGCTTTGGAAAAATCAGCAAATCATTTTACATCATTTAAATCAAGGAGGTGTTTGTTTGACTTCGGTGTCAGTGTAATCAACCCTCATAACATTGTCTTTATCAATAGATTCCAATAGATTCAGCTAAAATGATACTTATACTAAGAAAAGCTTAAATACCCCCTCAAAAAAATTTTTTTTAGTAATTATGTCAATTAACTTTCAGTAAGATGAGTATACCCTTTAAGTTTAAAGTAGTGTTGCTCCGATACCATTTTTTTCTGTCCAATCAAATACTTCAGATCAAGGGAGCCTATACCGAGTATCTGTCCGATACCATTACAACTGTCAAAGTTCAGGCCAATTTTGACACATTTCAAATGTATATATTGATTACAAACAAATGGAAATTACAGAAAAAAGTAGTGCCAACAAAGTTATAATAACTCTATAGAAATACTGAATTACTGAATATAAGATACAACAACATTTCATTCATGGGGTTGCATTATGAATCTCTAATATGAAAAAGTGCAACATTTACAAGTACTGATTAATTATCTGTAGTGAAGCCTACATGCTCAAAGTCTTTCTGTTTTGTAGAAATGAGTTCACAAACATCTGATACAAACAGCACCGTGGCTCTGAGTACTCCATTTAGCGGCGAAATCCCACATTCTGTACCACTATGGTAGATCGTCCAGAACAATTACTTCAATTATTCTACCGCTTATGCCGGACGCTTGTGGGGGAGTCATTTGAAAACATTTCTCCGCTGGAAAGAAGTTGTCAGAGTTTGCTGCTTGTAACACATCTCATTGTTTTTATGTTTTTAGCGCGGTGCTACTGCTATAACTTCCTGAAAAAGCAGCGAAGAAGACAATAACGTCTGGGTGGCAACGACTTATTTGCGCCCTGCTTACGTTTTTTTTTTTTTACATCAGTCATTTTTTTCAGTCATTTTATACATCATGGTATTGGATCGGAAATTTAGTTTGAGTACTCGCCGATACCGATACCTTAAAATAGTGAAGTATCAGCTTACAATCCAACAAACAGCTCTAGTTTAAAGGAGACATACTCTCAGTGGCTCTTTTTTGAGCTGTAAACCATGTTCTAACAATGTTCCGTCATCAAAAACACATCTGAAGTAGCACTCAGCTGCAGTCACGCTGTTTTGGGGAATGTTCAGCAGAAAATCCTCCCCCCTCCGAGCGTCAAACACACTTTCTGCTGAACTTCCTTGCTCTGAGACCTGTTTTTAGGCTTCATACTTATCCGAGAATCCTCTGCAGTTTTACGTCCTTAAATCATCGACTTGTTCGTTCATTAGACTCGTTCTGAGCGTTTCTGCCTCTAAACACATTCACTGCTACTCACCCGCACTGTGATGTTTGTTGACGGCTAAATTCACTAAATTGTGTGAGCGCTAAGGTGTCATCTAGTGGCTGGATGTACTCAGTAAGTGTCTTTTCACAACGGCTGATAAAACCTGTCATTTAATTAATAATAATACACTTTTTTTTTTAACATGAAATGGCATATTTAAGATACTCAAGAGCATGTTTAAAGTCTAATAACGACATAAAAAATGCAGAATATTTTTCCTTCAAATATTTTAGCTCTTACGACTTCCGATTATCAACCAAATGCTGTGAAATATTATTAGCAAGTAAACAGATGAGAAGCCGCCACGTGGTTAAAGGTATTTTCCGGCTGTCGTTGCGCCGGGTAGACATAAAGAGAAACTCACAAACTGCTCCACAGACTTTGATCCAGAGCTGGAGGTAATTGTAAACGGCAGGCGCTTTGTTACCGCTGCACCTTCATCTCAAAGAGGAGCTCCACAGGCACAGCACATGAGAGGAAGCGCTTCAATAAGGAGAATCTAAACACTCAAACGCGGTGACGGAGGAAATTTCTGCCCAGGGATTTGACAAAACCTATTTTTATTGAAGAAGGAGGCCTGGTCTGACTGTAGAAAGATTCCAGAGGCGTTTTGTTCTGAATTAGACAGTGTGGAGTTTGCATGTTGAAGCTAAATCATGCAACACTTTCTGTATCAAGAAGAGTTCAATTTGCAGCTGGTCGGAGACATATTGTTTCTACGGGAAGCCACGAGTGTATTTTCATTTTGTACTTTGCCTTTTTATAAGCGCAAAATTGGGTCACAATGTTTCCTGAAAGGTGTTGGTTTTTGCCTCTTACGTCCCACAGGGCAGTCAGCGCAGATATCCGAGCTTTTGAACGGCTTTTTCACGACTGTACACAAACTTTTAACTGGCAAAGACCTTCGTCGAAGTAGATACCATAACCTCAGAATCCCACAAAAACGTCATTAATATTTAGTGCAGCACTTAACGCACACAGCGAAGGTTTTTCAGACATAATTCCGATGTTTTCTTTGAGTCCGTTATGTTTGACCAAGGTTAACCATTTAATAACATTTTCAACATAACAAAGCCACATTTGTGTTTTTAAATGCAGCTTTACTTTTGTAGAACGTTTTATTCTTTTTATCCAGATTTATTATTATTATTTTTTTTACATTAGAATCAACATGGCTGTGGGCGGCGTACAGTTTTTTTTTTTTATTATTGATTTTTAAAATGTATTTATTTATTTATTTTTTGAGAAAATGCCAGGGTCTCTTTTCGGGATTAAATAATTACATTGAAAACACATACATTCACTACACATAAACTGATATGCATATATTAATACAAAAGATAACACACAATAAATGTAAAGTCGAAAAAAAGGGAAGCGAAGAAAGAAGAAATGAAAAGAAAGATTAAAAAAGAAAATAGTACAGCTGAAAATTGAATGAAAGGACAGATATGACACACAATTCACTTTTTCTTAGCTTTTAACCATGTTCTAACATTGTTCGTCATCAAAAACATCCCTGGAGTAGCGTTTAGTTTGATTCATGTTTGTTTAATGAATGAAAACTCCTCTCTGTTCTGTGTTCTGAACTCCTTCGATGTGATGTAGATGATGCCGACGTCATTTATCCCAGAATCTTCTGCTGTTTTAAGTCCTTAAATCATCACCAGACTCGCTCTGAACATTTCTTCCTTCATATCATGATATCAACTCTTTACTGCAATGCATTGTGGGTTTATATTTACATGTGTGTAATTGCCTCTACAGCCAAAATGGCATCTCCCAGCGCAATTATTAAGTTTTATTTTTCTTTGTAAAAGCATTTTATTTTTAGTTCTCCAGTGTGCTCTCTCTCTCCTTTGTGCTCTCTCTACTAGAAAACTTATTGTACATTTTTTCATTATTATTGTTAAGTTCATAAAATTCTCAATTTAAGCAAGTTGTTCCCTGTAGATGGCTTGATTGAATTGGATTGAATTGATTTAAGCAAAATGTTCTTATTAAGTGAAATTCAAGTTTTTCTCATTAAAGAACAAATAAAGTCCAAACTAAACTTTGCGGCGTTCGATTGGGTAATTGTGAATTGGCTCAGAGAAACAGACAGTGTTGCAACTTTGGTCCTCAATTGTGTTGTGAATGGTCCCTTTGTCTAAAGTTAAAGAAGATTCAAAATAACCAATTAAGTAAAAAATATACCTGATTAGCAAATATATCTATATATAAAAACTTATATAAAGAATTGATTTCTTAAACTTTTTGCTAGACAAGTTTTTTTTATGTGCAACTAAACACTTGCTATGGCCCTTTCAAAATAAAGGTCTCTGTATTTCAGCAACAGAAACAGCTTTATAGTGACATGGTCTGACAACAACAGATTTTTTTTAACACTTTTGGTCATGATTTCTATTATGATTCAGTGTTAAACCTGAACTGGCAAACTGAGCCACTGTATATGCAGAAACATAGCATCCAGAACATAAGAAATAAATCACATTTTTCTTCATTATGTCTAGGCTAATGTTTCAAACTGATAAGGGATGGGGATACTTGATTGATTAATGATTAATATATGTAATCAATGCAGAAACAATCACGCAGCTTTTGTAATTCATAAGTTGATCTCAACACGATGTAAAATAATGACTTTTTCTCATGTTGGGAATAAGAAATCAAAGTTCTCATGCATTAAATATTGTATCGTACTCTTTTTCTTTTTTTTTTCCAGTGGTAAAACGGAGGAGACGAAGGAGGACGCGGAGAGCAAACCAGATGGAGGAGAGGAGCGTGAGGAGAATGGAAAGGTAATGCTTATGTACACAATGAACACTTATGTCATCATTTTTAAAGATGCAACGCAACTGATCTGACATTTTGCTCTCTGTTCAAAGTTAAAAAAAAACACTGTTATGTTTACCTGATGAAATATTTAGAAAAATACCCAGTAGTAGTGTAGTGTAACTGTCCAAGCAGCTAATACATTTGTCGACAAAAAGAAAAAAGATTAGAACGACAATGCGTCCTGTACTGTATAAATTATATATATATATATATATATATATATATATTTTTTTTTTTTTTTTCCATTTTATAAAAGACATACATTTACTTTTTTAACTCTGATCAAGTCAATACCCTGCCAGCTCCTTGTCTATTTCCACACAGACTATTTATAACTTAATTGGACACAGCATGGGACAGACTGAGGGCAAAGGTCAGTTTATTAAGAACCAGGACAGTAACAGTGGAAGATGATTGACAGCCTCACACACTCTTTGATATATCCAGCTTCATATCAAGCTCAAACACCACAGATAAAAAGATTTTGTATTTGCTTATGAATGTGCTGCAACATAATGATATTTTGAGATAGATATGAACTGAAATGAACCTTTCCTTCTTCTTATTATTATTATTATCAGAGCTGCTATTTGAGGTTTTAGTGACTCCATTTGGAGATAACGTTTTTTCTTGCGGTGTCCAGGGAGGAGAGGAGACCTGCTCCAGCACAGACACCTCAGACAAACCTGACAGCACTGCCCCGGGTAAGACGTTTATCTACTGTGTTTATCAGTGACACTATTCGTCAGCATGAACACCTCTACTGTACTAAGATCTCAAGTGTCTTAGTGTTTAGTAGTTCTACAGTTTTGAACAGGAGGTCCATGGGCCTGTTTCTGTTATTACTGTATTCTATTATTAAGCAAATATTGTGTTTTATAATGAATCAAATGTAAAATTATGATGCAGTTGTAGTTCCATACTAATACGTCACAGTTGTCCTCTGTGTTCCGACTTGGGGCAACATTTTAGAAACCCGAGTTTATCCGAGTGAAACAATCCAACATGACTGCACCTTGCGTTTGGATAAAGTTTTATATCCAACAGTTAAAATATTGATAGCGCTGGCGTTATTTTCTCTTTCGTTGCTCTCTCCTGCCCCCTTGCTGTTTGTGAAGCTGCTCCTGTGCTGTCGTTGAGCTTCTGCAGTTAGAACTGCGTTGTTATGTTAAGGTTGCTAATGTTCAAATCGAGCTATTGACAACAAAAATAGAAATCCAAGGACAACTGGAACGCAGCGTTAGTCCCTGAAAAAAGCACATCTCCTTAAATTTTAAAGCAATAGTGAAGCTACAAAAAATATACTCTGACCAATTTCGCAAGGCGTGGTGGATGAAGTACTGCATTTTGTTAAAAATACAGATACAACAGCAAAGAAATACTCAATTAAAAGTAAAAGTATCACATTTTAAAGTCTAATCAAGTAAAAGTATTATGTACTCCTAAAAAAAAAACAAATAACATATTGCCATAAATGTGCTAAAAAATAAACTCCTCAGCCTTTTCAGCAGGGCTAAGAAAATATACTTTTACTCGTCAGCCCAGTTCAAACATGTGGAGTAGAAAGTACAGATACATGCTCTGAAATGTAGTTAAGTAAAAAGTATCTCCTGTAAAATGTACTTAAGTAAAGCACAGATACCTAGAAAATGTACTTAAGAACAGTACTTTTACTTTTGTACTTTGTTACGTTTGTTTGTTACGATTTTCTGTGGCACCAAAATCTCAACGTTTCTTCTTGTTTTCCCCAGAACCTCCTCCTGCTCCAGACTCTCAGGCCCAGCTGTCCTTAGACCTCAGCGCTCAGGATGCCACTCTTGTTACCACGACGACCACCGGGAGTGGGATGGGCGTGGCTGCTCTCCAGCTGGTACAGACACGCCCTCTCTGGCCCACTGGCCCCGCCCTCACAGCCCGTCTGCGGCGCCTCATCACGGCTTACCAGAGGTTCACCCTGCGCCGGGAGCCAATGCTGCGGCACGACTTCCTGCTGCACGACGGACTAGTCGCCATGGGGATAGGGGGAGGGGTGGGGCATCATGGGCCCTTGGCGTGGCAACTAGGGGAGGAGCTGCGGAGGTGCACGGTGGTGCCGACAGAAGCTGATCCGTTATTCTTGGAGTGGCAGAGAAGGTAACTAGCCACATCTGAAGTAGCCTATATTGACCCTTTGCATGTGACGTCACGGAACGCCCACTTTGCCGTGACGGACGGCGGAAGCGCTGTTTGTGCGAGGTAAAATGATCGAAATTTTCCGTAAACTTAACTATTAGTAAGCTAACATTGATCAATTTTACACGTAAAATGATGATATCCTGTTGTGCGGTTGGCTGCACTAACAGGCAAAGCCGTAAGCCCAATGTAGCCTTTTATCATATACCTGTTTATGAAGACAGAAGACGGCGATGGGTAGCAGCAATAAATCGAAAGAACTGGAAGCCCTCCAAGTACTCACGGATTTGCAGTGAGCACTTTTTACAAGTTAAGTCAATGCCAATGTTACAAGTGTATGACATTTTACACCAAAACATATCTGAATATGTGAAACAGTCAAAGTTATGCGGGGCACGGCGTTAGTTATCCAGCCAAGAAATTAACTTGTATGTATGCATGTATGTATATAGACTCAAGCCTGCAAAATGGATAATACATATTACATCCACAGAATTATTATTTGTGAATAAAATATTATGATTATGATGATATTGACACAGAGAGACAGAGACATTGACAGACAACCATTCACTCTCACATTCATTCACTAGGGGCAATTTAGAGTTCTCAATTAACCTACACAGTCATGTCTTTGGACGGTGGGAGAACCCGGAGAACCCGGAGAGAACCCACGGTTGGCCACTGTCCAGGGTGTACCCCGCCTAAGGCCAAAAGTCACTGGGATTGGCTCCAGTCACCCGCGACCCCTAACGGGAATAAGCGGTAGAAAATGAATGATATTGATGTTTTGATTAAATCGGTGAGCATGGCAGGAGGAAACAGGTAAGGGTCCGTTTCTAAGCTAGCGATCTTCACTTTCTCAAAATACCGCGCTTTGTGAGCGCCTAAAAGATGTCCTGCTTCCAGTGACAACTGAACTGAACATGAGTTAGAAGTAGCCATCGCTTAAGTGACAAAAATAATTGCAATCACTGTGAGTCTGTTAGTTTTGCGCTCCTTGTAATTCTGCGCTCGCATACTCTTGCCGTCCATTATGGTGTACCCATGTGATCGTGTGACGTAGGTGCAAAGGGTCAATAGTAAAATGATGGATAATTAGAGAGGAAAAGACAGTAATACTCTCATACTCTGCTGCAGTCGGTATAAATTTGCCCTCCAATAAGTCACTAGTCCAAATCTCGCCCAAAGTGCATTTCATTGTTTATCTGGGTTAGACACTCTATTGTTATCCCCAGTCCCCAGTCTCCTGGTTTCAAAGTTTCAAAAGTTTTCAGTAAATGAAACCCAGCGTGCGCCATCATAGGAACTAGGGCTGCAACAATTAATCCACTAATTGTGAGTAAAAAAATGTCTAACCACTTATATCAGGCTGTTACAAAAAATAGTTAAAGAGTTTTTTAAAAAATGCATTTGAGGTTTGGTGCACTCAATCCTAACCCAAAACATGGAACTTTAATGCCGGGTGCTATATATACTTTTCATAATGTGACTAATCGATCGGTGGTGCTCTCACTGCAGATTGGCGGCCTCACTTTCTTCAGTCTGTCTGCAACAAAAGGATCAATGACGAAAGCTACTCTCAACTGCCTTTAAATCTTCCCATTTTCCTCCAGATGGACCCGTCGTGAGCAGGCAGACTTCTACAGGACAGTCTCCTCGTTCGGCGTGGTGTTTGACCCGGAGAGGAAGCTGTACGACTGGTCCCAGTTCAGAGCTCTGGCCCGGCTGGAGCGCAAGACCGACGAGAGCCTGGAAAGATACTTCAACTCCTTCGTCAACATGTGCAGAACGGCCTGCAAACTGCCCCCCAGGAAGGAAGAAGGTCGTCTGACGGCTGCGCTCTCACTCGTGTCCGTTTATTCTGTCGTCTTGTACCTAACGCTTTGCTTTTATTCCGTGTGCGCCGCAGGTCTGGTGGATCCTGCGCTGGTTGTGGAGCCTCTGACAGAAGAGAGGGCGGCCAGGACGTTGTACCGAATCGAGCTTCTGCGAAAGATCCGGGAGCAGGTACATTCAGAATTCAGAAATTTTCTTGTCCAGTTGGGTTTTACTTTTCAACTTTGTATTCATCGGGGCAGCACTACTTTCTAAAACTATTGTGAAATAATGATTTAACTTTGGCTTGTTTGTATGGACAGTGAAGACGATGATCTTTGTGCTAGTTTTCTGTGTGGATCGTCCCAGTAATCACAGAGATATTTCCCAAGCTCTGGGACAGCAAATCTGCCATCTGACCTTTAAAGCAGAAGTGGGCCCGCAGCTGGGCCTTTTGATTTTTTTCTGCATTTATTCCTTTTTGTCAACCATCTGGTAAAAGGGAGCTATCAAGCTCCTGGGCATTTAGAACATAAAAATAAAGCTGTAACCGTCTTGTTTCCAGTCAAATAAACCATTATGGGAAGAATTTGGATTAGTCTGTACTCCAAACCCACAAATAAGTTTTTCCACCTGGACGGTTTTTTAAAATTAGTATTCATTATCAAGTCCCTAAATCTAATTTTTAGTGATATATGCTTTAGCTTTTAAATGGGGATTGTCAAGACCAAACAAATCAGACCGTACCTCCCAACAGCAGTTACATTCCAAAACATTCCAGACCGGATTTTTTTCCCCCATAGGTTTTCCCCCAGCACACATATAACAAATCAAATCAAAACAAGACAAGACAAATAAAATAATAATAATAATAATAATTTTCCTCTCAGTTTCACAAAGAGCCCAGCCATTTGTTTATACTCCACAGGGTTCAGAAACAGCTTCCGTTTGTATGTCCTCGAGCTCGGAGTGTCGTCACAAGAATGCATCCTTTTGTGATTCAAATAAACAAAAGTAAAATAGATTTAACTTTTTTTTTGGAAATACAGAACATTTAAATCAGATTTTTGTGTGTATTGTTGAATTATGATGACATCGATGGTGACAATCAATCCTGGCGTCCTCATTGAACTTTAACATTTCACTGCCTCCTTTTGACGTCTCCCTCTCTACCCTCCCCCTCCAGGTCCTCCGCCACCCGCTCCTCTCGTCCCGCCTGCAGCTGTGCCGGCCCTCCCTGTACCTGACCTTTAACATTTTCACTGCTGACGTCTCCCTCTCTACCCTCCCCTCCAGGTCCTCCGCCACCCGCTCCTCTCGTCCCGCCTGCAGCTCTGCCGGCCCTCCCTGTACCTGCCCGTGTGGTGGGAGTCCGGCAAACACGACCGCGACCTCCTGCTGGGCGCCGCTCGGCACGGACTCAGCCGCACCGACTTCTACATCCTCAACGACCCCCAGCTCAGCTTCCTGGAGGCCCACCGCAACTACGTCCGAGGCCACCCCGCCGCCCACCACCACCCCGGGCTCGCTACCATGTCGCAGCCCGCCCCGCAAATGCCCCACTGCTGCATGTACGACCCGGGCATCCAGCCTCCGGACTACCACTCCGCGCACCACCAGCCGCAGCAGGCGACCCAGCATCACCCGGTGCCTTTGCCGGCGCCGCAGCTCGACCCACACGACCCCGGCGCCGCGCCGTCGAGCCTGGGGATGGGGCCCGGGGCGAGGGCGGCGGCCGACTTCATGGATTGTCCGCCTCTGGATGACTCCCTGGAGCTCGGTTCCTTGCAGCACGACGCGGACAGCTTGCACGGAGGGAAAGGCTCCAAAGACGCGCTGAATGGGTTCCCCTTTAACTCGGCGGCCGGCGGGCAGAGCATGCTGAATTCGTACGGCGTGGGCGGGACGGATCTGGACTCGAAGCTGAGAAGTGACGTGTTGGTCGGCGAGCAGGGGTCGTCGGAGGAGAGTGGGCTCATGGCTCCCTCTGTAGAGCTCAACCAGATTCAGGTAAGTGCAACTCAAAAACTTCACCCATACGTCTACAAAAGCTAGCAACTTTTGAAGAGACATATTATGCATTAACTTTATCAAGCTTTAAAAACAGTGTTTTCTCATCTTGGTACCACTTTATAATAACTACATCTTATTTTTGATTTAATAAAGCATTAACAAAGACTTAATTAACAATGAATATATAGTTTATTAAACACGATTCAGGCTTAGTAACTACTTAATTAAGGTTAAGGTTAGGGTTAGAAATTAGGGTTAGAGTATTTGTTAAATAGTTACTAAGCCTGAATCATTCTTAATAAACTATTTGATGATTATGAGTTAAGTCTTTGTTCATGCTTTATTAAGGCATGAATAAGTGTAGTTATTATAAAATGTTACCCTTATCTTTTGTTTGCTCAAAGTTGCATTCTGATTGATTCCTCCATGTTTGAGTTTATCATGTATTGTTATGCAACTGAGGCTCCAGTGCTCAAGAAAATTTCGGTTTTCCCCTACCCCCTTATCCCCGCCCTCATCCTTGTACTTAGTTGTGATTATTTAAAAACTCAAAAGTGACACAAGTAAGGTGTATTTCAAAAATAAAGAAATCACAACCTTCTGCTTGTTACAGTGAAATGTCTATTAAGAGGTGACGTGTTCTGCAGTTTTGAAGTCAATGGACCTGTTTCTATTATGCCGTTTTAGATTAATATTACAATTCACAATGAAGAAAATGTACAATTATCATCTTATGTTATAGTTCAATACTAAATACCTGAAAAAGCATAATATCTCTACTTTAAGGTGAGAGACACTGCAGGTGTCAAAAAAGTGTTATATTTAGAGATGTGAATTATGAAGATATGAATATGTTGTTTACTCATGTAGATGAGAGTAAGAAAAAAGTATTCAGTTTTATGTAATATTTTTTTTTAAATAAAACATTTTATGTATGAAAATGGGAAAAATATGTAAAGCTGAGTTTTGTTGACGTATTAGGTACAGACATTTTTCCTCATTTATGTATCTTATTTAGTATTGGAGTAAATGACTTACTCGTGCTGTTTTGGGGTTAAAACTTATATAAGTCAGGTTTAGAATTAGAAATTACAAATCCTTCTGTACAAGCTGTCAAAAGTACAAGATTGTAAAGTTTGGTGTGTGTGTGCGTCTTTAAGGGCTGATCTTCATGTCTCTGTGGGAGAAAACTGCCTCTGAAATGATAATGTCTCATGTAAATCTATGGATGAAATTTTTTTATGATTATAAAGACTACCAATGTGAACTTTCAAAATTATTATTTCCTTTTCTTTGCCAGCACGCATATAGAAAAATAACGACTCAAGCGTGGTTTTAGTAAAACAAAGTGTCATGACCAGTTCATAATGTTTCCATAGAGCTATGTAGTGTATATTGTACCACACATGTGTATAAATGTAAAAAGGCTTTGACAGGATTGAAGATACTTTTTATTACTATGTTTTCAAGCAGGCATTCCAAGCCCAATAGATTGAGGACTGACTGAGCATTGCTATAATGTTTGAATTCCTCTATTGATCTGTGGGACATTTGTCTGTAAATATAAATAAATCTTCTCACTCACCTCCCTTTCTTCCCGTAGGCTCCATGGGACAGCACAGAGGCCTCCAGCCCGGCCCACCACATGTTCAACGAGTCGGACCCGATCCTGGGCCCGTCCGGTCTGGAGCCGGGCTTCCTGGAGGAAGACGAGGAAGACACGAGGGGCGCGGACAGAGCAGAGGAGGGCGGGACGCTGGAGGAGTGTCTGGGACTGCCCCCCTCTGCCTCCCCCTCTCACCCCTCAGCCGGGGACACCTCCACTTACATGCTTTTTAAGGTGTGTGCCAGCCTCACTCTGTACATTCGGTTTTATCACAAAGCAACCAAATTAGAGTTTTAATTATGTGAAAATGTGTTACGAATACGAAATACGAAGTTGTACAGTTCAGTTGTGATGGTGAGTTTCGGTCTGATTGAATAGTACTTTTTGCGGCCCATTTGAATAGTGAACACAAACGAACTAGAGAGCGGAACAAAACCAGGAGATGAGCCACGCTGAGACACACGTCGAGGCTCAGAATCAAAACAAACTCCTGTGTGGAGATCGATAACGGGACAAAAGACATGCAGAAAGACGTGAATGTAGCAGGAGCAGCTCAGAGTCTGATTTAATTATAACTGATTACTTCTGATTACGCAAAAATACATAGCTTTGATTACTCGCGGTAATAACAATGTTAAACTTAAACAGAACCAAACAACGAAAGTTTTTTCTAAGGCTCATTTATGCTAACCATTTTCATATGTAAACACCTCAGTGCGTTCAAAGTGTGGGTACTGTAGCTTCATTTATACTTCCACCAGTTTCTAACGTCAAGGCTGTCTTCTGGTAAATAACAGAGGCTGCTCAAAGTCAGTTAGACAATTGACAAGAAAAACAAACAAACATGGAGGTGCCCACTGCAGTTTTTAGATCACATTTGCTGGAAAAGAGCCAAGAAAACAAGGTGAAGAATGTAGGATGCAGCTTGATCTAGTCCACTACTGCCCCCAGTGGTCAGCTCATGTACAGCTCCGTTGCGACACATTCATAAGCTGTGGAAATACAATTAGTACACGAACGGCCGAATCAACGCAGAGGACGTACAGAAGCCTTTATGCGTATCCGTGTCCTTAAAGGTGAAGCCTAAATGAGCCTTTTAGCTGACTTTAATGTGGGAAAAGTTGCCTTCATTTGGTAAATACAGGTAAATGTGATGATAGATCCAAAGAAGACTCCAAACATTGTTATAGTCCCGCTCCATGTTTGTTTTGTGAGTCTCTTCCTTGCTGTTTCCAAGCCTGATCCTATACAGCGCCTCTACTGGCGAAGCGGAAGAGGACGTTTGGTTCGATTAATAACTAATAACACAAATCGAGCCAAGTCCGCTAACATTTATATTGAGAATGTGACCTATTGACTAGCTATTTATTTTTATTTAACCTTTATTTAACCAGGAGAGTCCCGTTGAGATTAAAAACCTCTTTTTAAGGGAGTCCTGGCCAAGAGGCTGCAAAGTAAAACAACAACATTAAAATTACATCAGCGTTAAAAAGTTGAGTTAAGTTGAGGCAGCCTCTAATGCTTTCAACTTAGTTTTAAACACATTTAAAGACAAGAAGTCAGTCAATTTCCAGTCTTTCTGCAATATGTTCCAAGCAGAAGGAGCAGAGTGGACAAAGACTTTCTTCCCCAGCTCTGTGTGAGTGAAAGGAACAACAGCTGATGGTTTGATCAGTAGGAGTCAACACGTCTTTGTGTGATTAAAGTACAACTGTAGGGAGGCAGTAATCCAAGCATAGCCTTGTAAATAAAAGTGTACCAATTTCCCCGCCTCCTAGTGGCCAGAGAAGGCCATGCCACTCGATACAAATCAGAGTGATGCGTCAGGGCTCTACAGTTAGTAATGAACCTCAGAGAGACCGATTAACAGAGTGCAACATTTGAAGACAAGTAGAAGAAGCATTCATATAAAAAAAGATCACCATAATCTAATTAAACTTCACAGAAACTAGGATTAAACCAGTACTAAATACCTGACTATCACATCAGAACTTGTTGTTTATTCTTCTTCCCTTGATAACTATTATCTGTCTCATTTTACATTTGGGCTACATTAAAAGGGATGGCTTCAGTAATGGTCTGTGTGGTTAAACCTCCAGGGTAATCACTCTCAAGGACTGTAGATAATTGGGTCTTTATGGGGAAAGTATGCGAGCCCAATCAGGCTTTGTAAATTGAAAAGAAAAATATCAAATGATTAAGAGATAATGCAATCAGCAACAGATTCTCAGCAGGACCCCAGGGTAAGTCTGAAAACAATTTTAGTATTAGTGCAAAAACAAATCAACGATTGTAGTGTTGTATGAAATTGGGGTTAGGATAAAAACCTGCGCAGAAATGTTTTGGTTGCATTTGTAGTTTCCATGTTTACATCTATTCATATCAACATGCTGACATTATACTCAAAGGTGCTCTATGTGACTTTTCTGGGCAGCCACCTGATTGTCCCAAAGGAGATGTTATTGCTTTCCCCTAAGGATAGAAGTTGGGGATAGGGTATGAATGAAGTAGTTGATAAGCCTGAATGATTCTTAAAACATGTAACTTCGCTCTGAATTAAGAATTTGTTAATGCTTTATTAACAGTATTAAAAGTGTAGCTATTAAAAAGTGGTACCAATACTGCTATACCGTAGTGCAGTGTTTCCCAACATGGATAGTTTAGATTTTCATTCGACTTACAATATATACTTTGATTTTATAACCCGAAAAAACAACAACACTCAACTGAAGAGGCTAAACTGGCTAAAATATAATGCTTCATTCCAGTCGTCCTCGGAGCTCGGAACTCAGACCTCAGAGAAACATGTTCTCAGAGTTTCTGCATTTCAGCTTCAAGTCGGAAAAAACGCTGAGCAATGCAATACAGTGTATGAACTGTAACGACTCAAATCAAACTATAAAGCCCAAGAAGATGCTCATATCAACCAAAGGATGAATCCAGTTAAGTTAATTTATTAACCTGGTGTTATTACATCTGTAAGTTATAAATCAACATTTGAACGTGAATTTCAGCTTTTGTTGTCATTAGCTCGGTTTACAACATTGACATAAGAATATATTTATAACTGCAGATGCTCAACAGCAGCACAGGAGCAGCTTCAGAGACAGCAGGGGGCAGCAGAGAGCAACTACAGAGAAAAAAACAGCAGTACTATCAATATTTTGACTGTCAGATGTAAAACGGTATCATCTGACAGGGCGCAGCCATGTTGGATTTGTCTAATTCGGATAAACTCAGATTTCTGAATTGTCGGAACATGGAAAATCCGACCTCCGAGGACAACTGGAATGCAGCATAAGTCTTGTGATGTACTTTAAAAACACAGAGGAGCACTTCCTGGATTACAAACTCATGACAATTTTTACCCCCTACATAATGGCATGATTACTAGAAACTGTGAATAAGAGACTATATTAGAAATATAACACCAGAACTCTGTCTAACACAACAAAAAAGACCTCAAACCACCTTTTAAGTCTAACAGGGTATCATTATCTATTTTATATAAAGAAATAAATGCTGGTTTTGGTCATCTAGCTATTCTATATCGAAAGTTAACAAAATATATTTAATAAACAAAATATTATATCTTCTGAATAGTTAAAAGTCCTCAAGTATTGCATATAACAGGAAGCTGAGGAACCCATAAATGTGCCATAACTGTTGTTTTTTGCTCTTGCAGGACATCGGCGTTACAGAGGAACCCAGTGCCGACCAAACCGACCTGTCCGCAAGCCCCCCTCCACCTTATGTCCCGCCCCCTCCGCTGTCTCTCTCTGACATCACCGGCCACGAGCCACAGGATAGGCTGGACCAGAGTGATGTCACAGAGAGCCTGGTCAATCCCGTGGAGGAGGGGGAGGGACAAGACGGAGGCGCAGGGTTCGAGTTTGACAAGAAAGAAGACGAGGAGATGCAGCGAGATCCTGAGAGTAAGGATGTGGAAGCTGAACCAGGTAGGACCAGGATTAGATAAGATATTGTCGTGAATAAACATCAGTCAAAGTATTCTGTTATTATAAGACATGAGGATACGAAGGCTAACATCAAACTACAGCGATATGGGTGTCTAACATTATTGTGAGTTTTATTCTTCTGGTCCTCTAAGCCAGGGGTTCCCAAACTTTTCTGGGCAGGACCCCCAAAATAGCCATGCAACCCACTCGGGACCCCCAAAGCGAAATGAAAATTATTGCTGCAGTAATTTTAATCAGGTTTAATATTGGTTATTAGAATAGTTTATTGTCTTAGTGGACCCTATTTCTCTAAAAGATACTGTATTTGATTAATAAAAAAGAGCAAATACAATGTCATATTAATTAAAGTGTGATCTTGAAATCATCTCGCGACCCCCAGCTCACCTCTCGCAACCCCCCGGAGGGTCCCGACCCCCATTTTGGGAACCACTGCTCTAAGCCAATGGTGTGGTAGAAATGCTGCGAGTGGGCATGTTTTGATTGGCTGACGCTAGTAAATACAATACTTACTAGAGCTGTAGTTGATGAAAGACATTCCCTGTGCATCAGTTTATTGCGTAATGTTGTTTACCCGTACTTCTTTGGTGCATTGTTTCATTGACTTCTAAACTGTCCAGTCACTCACTCCATGTATTGTCCTTTCCGCTGTGTTCAATATAAATCCTGATAATCCTAATTAATAATAAGCCCTTTTCACAAAACCGAGCTGCTAGTTAGCTGTAAAAATGCGGGGCTTCACTTCCCGCTCCATTCAAGCCTTATGAACAATTAGCAGAGTGCCGCTAAAATAGATCAATATTATTATTAATGAACACAAAGCGGAGCGTGAGTAACAGCTGATATTCACTTGCAGCATGTTATGACCTACATGTACGTATGAATCCTGCGTTTCTGTCTCAAAGCTAATGCTAACCTAAATTCAGTTTAATAAATAATGATAAAATAACAGCACAAACTGAACCAACCAGAAACAATCGACTCGGCTTTTTTTGTACTTCTTTGAATCAAGCTTTACATTTAAGTTAATGTATGTTAGCCTTTAGCTTTGAGACAAAAACACTTGCTTTTATAGACACATAAGTTCCCTCTGCTGACATTTGCAGCGTGCGTAAAGGTTTTAACCTGCTGCCAGTGATTATCCATCTGGGATTCGCTCTCTGCTGTGAGATCGTTTTTATTTGGATTTATTTTAACATGACTCGGCTAATGAATGAATAAGTGAAGATCCGCACTTTTACGACAACTGGAACTGGCCGAGCACCATCGTGAAAAGGGCCTATTAGTTGACTAATAAATAATTTGGTTTATCAACCAATTAATCTACTAAACAACTAAAGAACAGCAGCCCTAGTACCTACGTGGTACTGACAAAAATATGCTGCAACACATTTAAGTATACATCAAAAACTTGCACAGATATACATTATAATTGTTTTACTGTGGTAACTTTTTTTATGATGAGCTTTGAGGTTCACTTTGTACATTTTTTGATGAAGGATTCACAATCTGCTTGTCTCCATGAAGATGTTATTGCTTTGCCTATAATGTTACACAGTCTGGCTTTAAATTTAAACGTATCTATCACCATGGAGACAAGCAGGTGAAGTTGCCAGGCCATGTTGCTGGTCAGAACTCTAAGGTATTACGCAGTGATAACATCCGTAATTGAATAAATGCAGGGTAGATAACTCGTTTAACGTACCACAATTCCACAATTACATATCCACTACAAAAAGCCAGAGTGGGAAAGTTACATAGTGCACCTTTAACACTCATTCCAGTCCAGTTGCAAATACTCAGCTAAAAGTCCCTTCTCTTCACCAACGTTTTCTAAAGCTATTCATATCAGCGTTCAGGTTTCACATAGTGTCCAAAATATTCTTGTCAAGCTTTAGGTTTACAGATTCTAAACAAAATTTGCTAACCATATTCTTTGCAAAACAAAACTTGAGCAGAGCTGGGATAGAAACCCCCCCTGGAAAAGAAAAGGTTTTCATTTTTGTTGTCTGGTTGTAGGGACAGACCCAGACGTGATGATGGACATATCAAACCCACTTTCCGAGGACCTCCAAGGCTCCTACAGCGAAACAGTGGACCCCTTTTTGGGCAAGCTGGACCAGGACAGCTCCCTGGCCTGTTCCGAGTCCCTGGGAGAACCCGGCGAAGACGTGGACCAAATCATGCTGTACCAACCCATAGAGACTGGAAATCCCCTCAACGAAGACGTCCTGATGGATAACGCCACGGACGATTTTTTAGAACCACCAAGTCTCAAAGAGGAATGTACAATCCAAAATACGGAATTGTCAAATGTCGTCGACGCCATTTCAGAAGGGCAAGCAGATCCGGTATCGCTAATGGAGGTTCCGATGTTGCAGCCAGACGAAGAGATCGGAGAAAAGGTCAATCAAACCGACTTGGAAGAACATTCTTTATCCATCTCCGTACGAAGCGATGACAACGTTGAAGTCAAAAGCGAAGTACCTATCGACGAAGATGACAAAAGTAATTTCGAAAATGAAATCAAGCCCGATCCGACCCTTTTCCAGAACAGCGCTGATTTTGAAAACTTTTTAGCAAGCGAAGAAGTCGAGAAGAAGCCGCAACAACTGCCAATCAAAATGGAAGACGCCAAGCAAGAAGACATGTTCGTGAGCTATGACGACGACGCTATGGAAACAAAACCACTAGAGTGTGCTGTAAAGTCAGAAATGTCCACCAAAGTCGAGCAGTTAGACTATCCCATCAAGGACGAGGACGCCAAGCCGCAAAATTTGACCTTGAAACAGGAAAGCGTGGACAGCAAGGCAAACGTATTCCAGTTAGCTTACGCCGAAGAAGTTAAAAGCGAAATCAAGCCTTTGGAGTTACAATCTTCATTCGCGGACCTCAAGACAGAAGCAAAACCCGAAGACTTGTCGACGTTTGCGGACAACGTGAAGTCGGAGATGAAGACAGAGGGGCTGGAGCTGACGGCGTGTCCGGACAGCACGGAGGTGAAAGCGGAGACCAGCGCGGAGGAGTTGGAGATGGTGAAAGGGGAGGCCAAGCAGGAGCTACTGGAGGCCGACAGCACAGTGATGACTCCCAGGGTGGAGCAGGCAGGAGGCGGCGTGAATGAAGGACCAGAGAACCTGTGCAAAAGTCAAGTGAAGGAGGAGCGGCCCAGTACTCCAGGTGAGAACGTGAACACTGAGAGCTGTTTAACCCTGATAAAAGGCAACTCTGTTTTCTGTTTAACAAAGGTTTAAATAAACCCAATTAACTGTGTGTGGACATGTAGCCCCAAAGGCAGTTATGGATAGATCAAAGTGCGCATGAAAGGGTTTTTTCCTCATTTTTCTTTATTTGGTGTATTAGTACCTGTTGTAAATATAAATTATAGTTTTACACCAATCAAGTAGCCGTTTGTGGAGACAAAATTGAAAAATCTGTTGAAAATTAGGAAGTAAACATATTGACGACATCACAAACGCATAATTTACATAAAGGAAACTACTTTTTTGACCCTTTAGACATTAATTCAATGAAATAAAGGAATTTACATGTTTATTTGTCAAATTAAAATGTCAAAGTAATTAATTTTTTTTAATTTGGCATTATTTTGGTAAAGATCTTATTAGAAACGTGAGAGTGAGGGGTTCAATATAGAATACAATATGATTTTTATAAATCAGCAGAGTTGTCCTTTGTCTTTGCGTCTTAATTGACGTGTTCTTGTTGAGTATTTTTTGGTGTCTCCCACTCCTCTTTCTCTGTCAGCAGTCCATTTCTGCTGACAGAGCAAGGAGCTAAAAAAATAAATAAATAAAAATAATAAGCAAATAAATAATCAACGTACACATGTATTTATTATTTTTAAAAAAAAAAGGTTAGAAAAAGGGTTAAAAAGAGAGTTTTTGACCAATTTACTTTCTAATTTCCTAGTGTCATCATTTACAACCAGGAAGTGAAATTAAAAACCTAAAAAAAATTGCTTAATTATGATAAAATTTGAAAAGTATTTTAGCAAACATTTAACTATATTTATCTTATAGTTTTAGTCAAATGAGTAGTCCAACCTGTCATAAGCATTTTAAGTTATCTTGATGTACAGACCTTTTTTTTTCAAAAATCCTATACAGTGAGGCTGGTAATCAAAGTGTCCTTCATTATTTGATACGATACACCTCACATGTCTTACAATACGATAAATAATATCAATATTTTGCGATACATGTGATAATCAATTATAATAATCAATGCTATTCTGTGATATATCACTATTTATTAAGATTCAAATACACTTAAACAAAAGTATTTCTTTGTTAAACCACAACCTTCACACATTTGCATGAAATACACCCATTTCATAATCATCAAAACAGTGAAAATGTGAAATGATTTGCATAAATAAGTTTCCTACTAGAAGGTAGCCTGACTAACAACAAAATGTACCAAAAACACTTAATTATTGATATAGCAGCCTATGATATCAATTCTGTATGACCAAATGTAGTATCACAATATATCGATATTTGGATATGTTATTTACACCTCCAGCTATCAATAATATATGACAGAAAAAAACAAACCTAGCTTGATTCAATCTCTGTTTGGATGTTCCTTATTATTAAATCTCACACATATTTTACTCAAACTACATTTTGAATTATTTTAAATGAAAACCCCAAATACTATACTCTTATAGTCTTATTGTATTTATATTGTACTCTTATATATTTTAGCGAGTGTCATTAGCGAGTCTAGTATATCTTTAATTTAGCCTTTTTTTTTTTGCAATCAACAATTCTCTTGTGTATAATATATGTTTTAAAATCATCATAAAAATCATCACATGAATTTAGGAAGAATAACTATGTTCTTCATAGATTCCAGACAATAATATTACAATATATATTATCTAGGAGTTTGCAAAAATATTAAAATATTGATATATTGTGATACTAAATTTGGTGACACAGCATCAAAACAGTCTACAGGCTGCTGTATTGATATATTGTCATGAGTAATTTTTTGTCAAATTTACAGAATTATTGCTTTGCAATTTTGTTGCTTGTTTGTAGAAAGGAAACTTGTTTTATCAAGTTTATTTGACATATTTGCTGTTTTGTTTATTAAAATTGGTGGATTCTTGTTAAGTTTGTGCAGACTGGGGTTTAACTCAGAATAAACATTGTTAAATTTTATAAGGTTCTTTGAAAAATAGTAATATAATGTACCACAGAATATCATGAGCCATAAATCATATATATTTCAATTATTGTATGTATCGCAATATCGTGATCATATCGTATCGTGAGGAGTGTATCGTTAGGGACCCTGGGATTCCCAGCCCTAATATTATCAGATAAAATGAACTACTTTCGACATCAGATTTCAAGTGAATGAACTGATCGCTTGACCTAAAGCCTTGTCACTTTGGACCCACACTTCTTTATAGTATGTGACTTCCCTGTGTCCCCTGCAGCGCCCGTGCTGGAGGCGTACAGTCCCCGCTTTGCCACCCCCATGTCCATGTGTGACATCCCAGACAGCCTGCACGACTCCAGGGAGAGGGAGCCCACCATCGCTCAGCTGCTCCAGGAGAAGGCCCTCTACTCCTTCTCCGAGTGGCCCAAGGTACGATCTGTCCTGTCACAGTCACACAGGCAGGAACAATCAAAGTGTCAGGGACATTTTGTGATTGTCAGGATTTTACACAACATGACTGAAAAGAAAATCATCATGACATCTTTCAGTACTTTCATTGACAGTGTCTATATTTCCATGCACACAAAAATCTGATCCTTATCTTATTTCTGGAGACATCAGATTATTGAAATGTCATTTAAACAGTGGCTGTGTTACATGCACACCCAGAAACTGATTATTACCGTTTGGAGTTTGGAGTTGTGAGATTAGTAAAATGACATGTAAACAGCAACATCTGACGTAAACTTTATTTATTTCTGATCATGGTCTCTTAGATCAGATTTAGTAGTTTGCAAATCATATAAATAGTCTGAAAAGTCCAGAAATCAGATAAAAATCAGATCTTGGTGTGTGAGTAAGCATGGATGTGAGTTATCTGATTTCTTTCTGACTTTTTACACCTGTGCAGGTTTTGTCTTGCAAATACAACAGTTACTTAAAAAATCCCCCCCAAAATCAGATTTCTCTAGTGTTACGTGATTATTATAGATATCTTGTGGATTTTGTGGAGGTTTTATTTGGGTCTTTTTTTACATGTAAGTGTACCCACTGTTGGTAGATTCTGAGAAGGCTGATGTTTGCGCTGCTGTTGCTAAGCTAAAGCTGTGGAGGTTTACTTTCCTGTAGGTGAAATCCCAGTAAGCAAAGCAGTATGGAGGCAAGTTTTCCCTTTTTTTTTATTTACCATTAGTTGGAGCCCTTAATAGAAGACACAGTGCACCACTAGAAAAATCGGAGAGCAGCAGGACAGCGACAGGTCACAACTGAATGAAAGATTCTACAAACTTTTACGAGTCCTGATTATGAATAAAGCACTCTTAAAGGACACATATTATGCTAAATCGACTATTTTGCACTCTTACTATTTTCTCCGTCATCAAAAACATACCTAGAGTTGCATTTAGATTAATTCACAAATGTTTAATGAGTCCTGGTTAGAAAATCTACCCCCAAAGTGTCAAAAACACTCTTTGACCTGTGATTTGACTTAAAGATCTTCTGTGCTGTTTTTACGTCCTTAAATCGTCACTAGACTTGTTCTGTGTATTCCTGCCGTCAAAAAATCATGATCATTACAACTGCTTAACTACATTAGCCTCGGTGATTCGGTGAGAAGCCAAGATTTGTTAATCTTAAATATGTAATTCCTACTAATGCCAGTAGATGGAGCCCTAAGTTCAGGTCCCGGAGTAGGATAAAGATAAGTAAGATGGAAGTCATTTGTTTGTTTTTTTTACATTTTATTGTTGCACTTCTAAAACATGGTATGCCAAAGCAAAAGTACACAAAATACACAATACAAATAATGCATAATATTTGTCTTTTAATTCAAGCGTTAGCTGCTTTACTTAACTTGAACTGTTGAAATATAGTTCTAATTTAATAATGACAGTTTCCCATCTGAGGCAAAAAGCTAAATAATCCACTCAGTTTTCTTCACAAACATCAGGTCCACGTTAAATAAACCACGTATGATTAATATTAGTCCATAAATACTTCAGTGTCATTCTTATGAGATAAGTACACTATTATTGCGTATATTAGACAAGGCAAATGAAATGCCGGTCAAAATGTTTTCTCTCAGTGACAGTTACTCGACTGGCCGTGAACACTAGACAGCAGGCATTTATTTGCAGGATTGGATTAAGTAATGTGACAGGCTGCATTTACAGTCTTGAATTTATGCCACGGCTCACAGATAATTCAATATTGTTGTGAACGTTGTATTTTTACAATGTGGTTTCTCCTACTAGGTCTTTTGTATGTCCCATCCACAGGACCGCGTGATCATAAACCGCCTGGACTCTGTGTGCCACGCCATCCTCAAGGGGAAGTGGCCCTCCTCCAACGAACAGTACGACTCTCCCGGGGTGCTAGCCGCTAACTCCTGCCTGGCTAACAGCTTGGCTCAGCAGCACCATCAGCAGCAGCAGCATCAGCAGAGGGCGGGCTTCCTGTCCACCTCTCCAGTGTCAGTGCCGGGACAAGCCCGCGTCCAGGCCTCGCCCTCTGGACTGAGCTTCCCCCTGCCTCCTCCCCTCACCAGGCTGCCCAAGGTGAGACTCCGCAGGACAGGACCTGCTTTTACAACTTCTGAGACAGCAAAAAAAAAGTCATGCCAGTCATCAAGTGGTGTCTAGAAATAGACCTTCAGTAACGCTACACCTTCCTTATGTATAGAACACTACTGCTCCTTAGCCATTTTTTGTCCCTACCATTTACTTCTATATTGTGCTTTATTAGCCTTGAATAGAAACTGTTTTTTATTATTATTTTATCATTATTAAAAGTGGTAGCAAATGTCAGACTTGTTTTGCTTCTTATTGGAGGCAATTTAAGCATTGACATGATCAGAAAAAGTCTGTTTGGGAGTACAGAGCATTACTGAAAATCTACACAGCCCTCTTCCAGTGTAAAGTAAACAGAACACCTGCATTCTAAGGGCTGGTACCATCGCATATATTAGCTCCAGAGAATGCTATTTTTTGTGGGGTTTTTTTTCTTTTCATTTTTTTGAACAAAATACATGCTAACATCCATGTAATAAACATTTATAAAAATCTAGCATTATGCAGGAATTATGCAGAAATGTTGTGAGCCACAACAGTTTTACAATTACATTTTTTGTTTTATTTCCTCCGACATCACAAATCCAACAACATAAATCATTGAATATCTTACTAACAACTATTGGTCTGCGCTGTGTACAAATGTCAAAATTCATTAATGAATACAATAGAGTGTTTACATAAGTACCAGGCTGCGTGTGCATATGTATTTTAAACATGTCACTCTTGGAAGGGCTTATATTATATTTTTCACACACGTATAACATTAAAGCACGGTTATAACCTCAAAATGTTAGAATATATGTCAAATACAGGACAAAAGCTGATCTTTGCTCGCCTCACCTGTTAGTGGCCATATACTGTTATAGTTTGGTGTATTTTACATTGACTACGGTAAGGTGCAACATCATTATACATTATACACTGGGCCCCTTCTGCTCTCATTGTTGTGTTGTTGCTTAATGTAAAGCTTTTTGTCATTGCAATGTGTATTGTAAATATTATGAATGTTTATAACAGGCCTGGGTGGTTAAATATTTGTTAGACTTGGTACAATAGATGCTGCGCCATTTTCAAGGCATTACTTATTTAGCTCATTTCAATATGAATAAGGAATAAATTCTGATTAACACTAGGGGCAATGCAGCCAGCTCATTATTATATTGGATGCACAATGAAGGACTAAAACTTTACATGTTATTATGTTTATGTTATGGACTATGTTTTATTGAAATTACTTATTTGGACATTTATTGGCTTTTGTCCACAAACCTATCTGGCAACAACTCCATGAAGTGTAAAGGTGATTGCTTTGCCTGGAAAGTTCCACAGTATGATATTAAAAGTATCCATAAAGTGTTTTTATCGCTCTCAAAACATGCATTTTTACTGAGTGGGGTCGCCTCTCCACAGTAACGTGCTTGTCTTCAAGCAGATAGATAAGTTTAAAGGAGACATTATGTGCTTTTCTCAGATATTTAGTATAAAACTATAACATGAGTAGATCATCATTTTATATTTTGTTAATTGTAAACTGCAATATGAATCTAAAACAGCTTAGTACTAGAGACGGGTTCATTGACCTCCTGTTCTAAACTTCACTGAAACAAGCAGCGGCCGTTGTCATTTACATGTTTGTATTTTTGAAAAGTGACCCGTGGCGGCTGGTGGTGTATTTTTTATGGGTGCCATTATAAAACATAAATTTTAAACGAGAAAGAAAATAAAAAAGAGAGAGAGAAAAGAAGTGATACAGCTGAGCTTTGAACCCAGGACCTCCACATGTCAGGCAGACACTTATCCTATTGAACTATACTTTCACACACAGGGCTCCAGTGTTTTTACTTCCATGCTCAATCCAGATCCTCCACGAATGGAGCAAATAATCCCAACTACATACATGGATGAGGGCGTAGATAGGACAAGGATTTTTCTGAGAACATTCTAGGCAAAGCAATTACATCTCCATGGAGACAAGGTTACACACAAAAATACAAATAGTGTGCTTTTAAACTGAGCATGACCGGCTTCCTGGTTGTCCCTTCCCTGTGCCCAGGCCTGCTTACAGCTGCTTGTTTGCGTCCTGTACTTGTCCATGTGTGTCTAACAGTGCTGCATCTCTCTCCCACCCATCCCTGTGTCTGTCGCCTGGTGCAGTTTGTGTCGCGGGGCGGGGCAGTCGGGAGGGGCGGAGCTTGGCGCCTCACCTCGTTGCCTCTGTTGCAGGAGAGGCTGGTGGCTCCCCCCTATCTGCCCGAGCTCAAACGAGGGGGAGCGCGCCGGCCCTTTGACTACGAGGCTGCGGCTAAAGCGCTAACCGGTAAGATGACTCCCAGCTCCGCCAACGACAAGGCGGGAAGTGTAGTAGCTCCGCCCACGCACCGCACGCCACCCATGTTGATCAACGGCTGGCAGGAGACGGCCATGGATTTGACCAAGCCCTCGGGAGGGGACCAGGAAGAGGGAGGAGGGGCCAAAAAGCTAGCCCCGCCCCCTATCTCGGCCCCGTTGCCCGGGCTGGACATGGCGGGCATCCTGCAGGCCGGCCTCATTCACCCGGTCACAGGGCAGATAGTGAACGGCAGTCTGCGCTCGGACGAGGCTCTGAGGAGGAGGAGGGGCAGGAGGAGGAACGTGGAGGCTCTGTACTCGGAGTTCACCAAAGGCCGAGGACTGACGCCCGAGGCACAGGTGAGGACAGGGGGGCGTCCGCTCTGTGTGCACTGTATCTGTGTCCATACGCCATCGCATTACATCATGTCTGATCTGCGGCTGTGCTTCTCAAGCTGTGGTACGTGGTCGTCTGGACGGGCTGTCTAGAAACTGATTCCTGGTTTCTTGTACAAATTTGTCTTGGATGAAACCTGGATTATTCTAGGAGTGATAATGCAATTTTCAGCGATTTACAAACATATTGTGTTAAAATATATTGTATGACAGGCTCCTTTTTCAGAGCTAATCAATACAAACACAGAGGGAACTACACAGACCATGATCCTTTGCTGGTACAGTGATCCCAAAGGCAGGTGTAATTTCTACAAAACTCTTAGCCTCTACAAAATGCACAATAAATAACACACTGTGACATGAACACTATGTTAATATTTTCAGCTAATATTTTAGTACATAATTGTTTTGATAAATCAATTTAAGGCTGTGACCACACTATTTCCTTCATAGGGCACTATTTAGGGGTCACGCTATTTTTAGGGAAAAAATATTTATTACAGAATACAATTTTAATCAGAGTTTAACTGACTTATTTTCACCCAAACGTCAGAGTCAAGGAAAGTACAGTGATCTAATTGTCCGAATTGCTTTGTGAATGAGTGCGCTGTATCGTCTGATATAGAGTGTTACGGCGTTAGGGAATAGTGTGGATATTCGGTTTGATATTAATTTTGTTTAGATTTTGTTCACGTAAGGTTCTCACTATGACACGTTTTAGTGGATCACTTCCACTGTTTCAATCGACGTAACTTTTTACAGTGTTCAGATGTTTCCCTTTTTCAGTCTAGTCTCAGAACTTGACTTTTTTCCACTTGACAAAATGCTCTCAGATAATTTGAACAATTGTCTATTTGCTTCCATGTCTCCCCTGTTTATCTCCTCAGGCCCGTGTGGAGGCCATCAGCCACTCCGCCGTCTCCTCGTCCACCTCCTCTCCCTCCCCCTCTCCGTCGGAGCGCCCCGCTGGCCCCCCCACGCCCTCGTCCTCCTCCACGCCGACCCCGCCCGCTCAGACCCCTCCCCAGCCCGAGATCGTGGCCATAGACCGCGAGGCAGCCAGCAAAGGCCTCATCGAGTGGCTCCGACAGAACCCCGGGTACAGCATGGATCTGCCTGCTTTCGCCCATGTGAGTCTACAATATTCATAATGACACAGCGATCATCCAAATGCGAGTAAATAAGGGCAGAGGTGTCATTCTAAAATTAAAATGAACAATGGATACCACACAAACAAAAGTATTTGTTAACGTTCCTCATTAAAGGTGCAACGCTTTTCTTGTGAGACGTTATTACTTTGCCTGGAATGTTCCACAGTATGACATAAGACATTTTTTTTTTCTATGAGACAAGCAGGTTTCGCCACCATGTCTTTTCAGTATTCTTCATAAAAACCCGGAATTAATGAAAGATAGATACGTTTTACGCCTTACATTGACAAAAAGCAGACAGAGGTGACAAACGCTACTAGAAAAGTCACAAAATAAACCTTTAATCATCAAAAATACAATGTGTACCTTTAATTTATCAAAAATACAATGTGTACCTTTAATTTATCAAAAATACAATGTGTGCCTTTAATTATCAAAAATACAATGTGTGCCTTTAATTATCAAAAATACAATGTGTACCTTTAATTATCAAAAATACAATGTGTACCTTTAATTTATCAAAAATACAATGTGTGCCTTTAATTATCAAAAATACAATGTGTACCTTTAATTTATCAAAAATACAATGTGTGCCTTTAATTATCAAAAATACAATGTGTGCCTTTAATTATCAAAAATACAATGTGTACCTTTAATTTATCAAAAATACAATGTGTACCTTTAATTTATCAAAAATACAATGTGTACCTTTAATTTATCAAAAATACAATGTGTACCTTTAATTTATCAAAAATACAATGTGTGCCTTTAATTTATCAAAAATACAATGTGTACCTTTAATTTATCAAAAATACAATGTGTACCTTTAATTTATCAAAATACAATGTGTACCTTTAATTTATCAAAAATACAATGTGTGCCTTTAATTTATCAAAAATACAATGTGTACCTTTAATTTATCAAAAATACAATGTGTACCTTTAATTTATCAAAAATACAATGTGTGCCTTTAATTTATCAAAAATACAATGTGTGCCTTTAATTTATCAAAAATACAATGTGTGCCTTTAATTTATCAAAAACACAATGTGTGCCTTTAATTTATCAAAAATACAATGTGTGCCTTTAATTTATCAAAAATACAATGTGTGCCTTTAATTATCAAAAATACAATGTGTACCTTTAATTATAAAAACATCCACACATGGTAAAATGTTGACATAGCTATATAGATTCTTGCAAAATAGAATTTCCTAACATTAACACCCAATGGAAAATTGTAGTCTACAGTAGTCCCAACCTGTTTTATTTTTTTTCCAGAAAAAAAATGCATACTAGGTTGTTAATCACTTCTATTAAGTATTTACTAATCATTACTGTTTGAAATTATTTGTTTGAAATATTCCTTATTAATCAGTCGGTTCTCAGTTAGGAGAAGGATGCTGGGATCGTCACCCTATCCCTGGGTAAAATAGGGGTTGCTCTGGAGAAAAGGTTGGGAACCCCTGGTCTACCCAATATGTTTTTCTACTTTTACAAAACTAGCAAATAAACAAAAAAAGTTGCACGCACAAACGTGAGATGCATATGAGCGGTAGGACAACTCATTTCACTAAAACACAGTTAAGAGAATTATATTTAAGATTTTGCTAACTTTTTTTTAACAAATTGTATATTTTATATATTTTTTTTAGCGTGAAACCGGACTGTAGCCCTGACAATGCATTACATGATTTAAAAAATATTCACGAAATTACTGCTATTACATGATAAATAATATTACTTATAAAGCATCTATTTCTAAACAGATAAACAGCAATTGTGGTGATGTTCCCACACATGGGTCCCCGCGCTCAAGTTGGGAACCACTGCATTAGAACACCTTTATTTTTTATTAAAGTTTAAATAGTGAAAATTGTGCCAAACATTTCTCTTCACAAACCGTTTCTTAATTGTTGTCAAATTATCACTTACATTTACAACAGGTATTATCCCACCAACAAAAGTCATAGTTAGACAATGATAAATACCTGTCAGATGCCCTTCAAAGTACACTGCTGTGTGTTGTAGACTCCAGGAGCCAGTGTGCTGCACGGTTTCATCGAGCGTCCCAAACAAAGGAGGCACCGCTGTAAAGACCCCACCAAACTGGACGTGAACTCTCTGACCGGAGAGGAGCGCGTGCCTGTGGTGCACCGCGGCACCGGGCGCAGGGTAAAACGTGTTTTACCCTTTAATTTATTCTAATTTTATTTTATGCATGCCTTTTTTTTAATTCTAATTTTATTTTATTTTATGCATGCCTTTTTATATATATTTTATTTTATCCATTGCTTTATGTTGCACTTACGCCGAAGCAAATTCCTATGTTTGTGAATTTCACTTACAATGGCAATAAACTGCTGTCTGATTTCTGATTTCTGTGTTTAGAATACAGGCGTCGCGTGTGATTACATTTGTCATGTTAACCCGTCCTTGTACTGTTGTGCTTCTACAGCTAGGGGGTGCTATGGCTCCAGCGATAAAGGAGCTGTCCCGGTGGTTGGACGCAAACTCTGAGTACTTTGTGGCTCCTGACTGGGCTGATGTGGTCAAACATTCTGTGAGTAGAAAACGCGACAGATGAACAACCTTGACTTTTTATTCACCAGACATCCAATTCTTAGTTTGATTGTCGAGTTAACATCTGCATTTCAACATGGGCTACATAATTTGGGTGAAAATATGTATCTACCGGTGACTGTGATTGAGTTTAAACACGTCCAGGAGAATTGATGAAGACAGAAATAGAACTATAAAGTGACAAACTAATAAAAGAATCACATTTTTTGACGTTTATGGTTTTTTTTTTACTGGGGGTTTATCTGATAAAAAGAGAAGTATAGTATATTTTATTCTTACTCTGACACTGACATTTAATTGTTTATGTTTTAGAAAGCTATTGCTGGTCGGTTGCATGTCTGTGGTGATAATAATTTTCCTTTTGGGATGACTTCTGATTCTGTACATATCTAAAGTGTAGGGTTTTAACTTAAGTTTTAAGCAGAATAAGACGGGATATTTTGTTGTTTGTGGAAGAAATTATAATACTTCAAAAACTGCAGCCTTTTCAATTCGTTAATTGTGTCCATTCAGATTTCTGTTTTGAATAATGTTGCATAATGCAACCCGCAACTTCAAACATTATAGTAAATTTAAGATGAAGTTTATAAGACATCCAGATGGAAAATACATCACAAAATGGTGCTGGACAAACTGAATATTGTTTTGCTATTAAACTAGCAGCTTTTTCAGGGTTAAACCAAATTCTATTATAGAAATCTTTTTTCTGAATATTATAGAAAACAAACTAATTAATGAAGATGTATTAACTACGGGTTTTTTGTATGCACTCTTGTCTTCCACAGGGATATCTGCCTGAGGGCAAGTTCTCTCGCATCCTGACCGAGCCAGTGAACCGGGACGCAGCCAGACGCCGGGGCCGTCGCCCCCGCAGCGAGATGCCCAAGCCCCTGCTTTCCGTGTCGGACGCCTCCCCCACCACCCTGGGCCCGCCTATATTCATGAACGGCGGGCTTATCGGCAGCGTGGACACAATGGTGGCTATGCAAAACCTGCGCGGCACCGCCATCTCCGGTTTGCCCATCTCCGGCATCATGGCAGCCGGCTTCCCTCACGGCTTCCCTGGAGCTTCGTCGTCGCCAGAAGACGCTAAAAACGGCTTGAGCATGCTACCGATGATGCTACACGGCATACCGCACGGCGCCGCTATACCGCAACACGCTATGCTAAGTGTGGGTATGATGACGCACGCTCCGCCGCCCGCTAAAGCTAGCCAGTCTGAATCGGCTAGCCCTACTTCTTCAACTGCTGAGAAGGAATCGTCTTCAAGCGAAAAGGATAAAAGCAAAGACGAATCTGGTGATGGAAGTAAAAAAGCGCCGACGACCACAGCGGCGGCAATAGTCGAACAAGCCGCCATCATAACTTCCACCAGCAGGGGACATATCGGAGCAGCGCACATCGGAACGAGCGCGAGTAGCCACCTCACGTTTAACCCTTTCCTAATCCCGGGTATGTCGCACGGCCTGCTGTACCCGCACATGTTCCTGCCGCACGGGGGCATCATGGCGCTGCCCGCTATGCCCCCCGGAACGGTGGACGGGTCCCCGGGAAGCCCGAAAAGGAGGCGCAAAAAGGAGGAGGAAAAGGGAGGCGAGGAAGAAAAGGAACTCAAAGCCGGGGCTAGCTCGCAGCCGGTTTGCCAGACGCCTCCTCCCGCCAGCTCCTCTGCGAGTGAAAGTATCGAGACGCAGGCGGCGCCGGAGAGTCAAGACTCGCAAGAGCGCCCGGACGAGGCGACGCCCGAGGACGACAGGAAGCAGGAAGTGGTAGAAGAGCAAAGACAAGCAAATGGAGAGGAAGGCTGAAAATATCCAATCTACTTTCTTGTAAAATTTGTGCCGTGTCTGTCAGTTAATGTCCATGTAAAGACTTTTTCAATATGACAGTTCAACAATGATAATAATGTCTTACTCGGTCATGTTTATAAAGCCACCTCTCTCTCCACTTCTTCTCCTTGTATACAAATACTAGTGCAAGAGACAGAAAAAAACATCAATGTATTCTTTCCATTCTGCATCAACTAAATCAGATCAGGACATACAGAAAATACTGCAACCAAGACGGCGGCAGTGACATAAACATTGTACTCAAAGTGAACTCTCTTGTCGTTCGGACGCACAGGAACAGTGACTTATGGAACGCATTTCACCACATCATGGGATTCTTTTGAAGTTTATCAGTCCTTTTGTTTTGTTTCCTGGCACACTCCAACGTTTCAACTAAGTGCAATGTCGCGTAGTGAAGAGAAGGCAGAACTAGCATTCCTATAAAGATGTGACTATGATGAACACACGATGAAAACTCCAGATGCATTGTAAACGGTGTATGTTGTCCCCATTTGCAGTAATCTTGACGTGAATGTCAAACCACAAAAAGATGACTTGAAAAAGATACTTATCTATTAAGTAATGTTTAAGGTTGAATATGTGTGTTATCTTCAGTAAATGCCGTCTTTCTCAGCTTAAAACCAGCAACATTTTTCAGCCCTAACACTCCTCATATTCATATTATAACAGGGATGAGCCGATATGCGATATCTACCGTGCTGTTGCCGATAACCATACTTTTCAGATACTGATAATTCGATTTTAAAATACATAGCAAGGCCCATAAATCTATTTTTAGTTGAAGTATAGTTCACAAATTAACTTTCCTCTTAAAAATAAATCATTACAAACAACAAAAATAACAAAAGTGGGATTTATGTTGGATATTACATAATTTGTTTCATGGTTGTGTAAAAATACGGCCATATTATTAGGCTGATTGCTTTTCTATTTTCATTTTTATTCATTAGTCGGGGGAAAAAACTTAAAACTTAATTCTCTATTGAAATTGTTGCCCACCTCATATCAGTGAAATATATTATAAATTAAATTAGACACATTTGTGGTTAGGCAAGTCACAATAACAAATTTTGAGAGAAAAAATAAATAGCGATAAACAATAATATCGAAACTCAGAATATCTCATTTCTAAGTGGACACTTTTGTTAAAAACAACAGCTGTAATAAAAAAAATTGCACGATCAAACACAGAACTGTGACAGTATTTATAATGAGTCCTAAGTTACTTATTTGACCTTTACATCTTAAATATCATTGTCTTCATTAGTGCAAATAAGGTAAAAACTATTAATATTGAACCCCAAAAAGTACTGTTCTATCAGTTTGCAAAAAATAAAAGGATATAGTAATTATTGTGATATTATTTACAAAAACTTTTTGTCAAGCTTTATCCTAAATGGGCTTTGTGCACAGCAGCGCCCAGCTAGCTCAGTGTTAGCGTTTCTACTTCCTGTCCAATTCTATGTCTATGGGTTTTTTGTAGTCGCACTACAATGAGTAAATAAATAATAATAATAATAATAATAATAACAATAAAATAACGCAGTGAACGATGAGCTGTTAGCGATTTCTGTGTTGACAAATCGAGGTGTTTGTGGGTCAATGCTGATGCTAATTTTGAGTTATAATAAATATAAAAACAAAACAATGATTAAAATGACAAACTGAAGTAATTAATATATATAACAAAACATTAGGTAGTCATTACTTTAAATTAATTGTTTTTTATATTGTACGTTTTGAGAAGGTTAGCATTAGCTGAGAAAGATAGTCAGCTAGCCAACACACTGCTGTGCACAAAGATCATTAAAAATCTGCATTTTTATCGTCACATCATTTACTGGAGATAATACATTAACTGTACAAGTATCATATTAATCTTGAACCTCGTTTTTTATCTTTTAGTAATATAGTGTTAGTTAGCTATACCAAAACCTGTAAGGTCTTTTAAGGATTTAAATTGCACATGGTCATGGTACAACAATAGCAATTTACCACTAGAACAAAATTAATCCTAATATAAATGTTCTTTTTAAATTTGCTTAAAGTAATCTGGAGCAAAGAACAATCATGAGATTAATTAACGTTTCCAATCATGCTTTTGTTGCTTTTTAGCTAGTCACACAGTCACTTTGCTAACAAAAGATGTTAAATGTCCAGGTTTCTCCACCAGATGGCAGTATGTGTCTAACTGTTCTATTCAGTATTTGCCCTTGAGTTTAACCCCCCCCCCCCCCCTAAACAATTTCTGCACAACGTTTGCAACTTGTAGCATCAAAGTCCTTTTTTTTTTTTTTTTTTTTTTTAAAGCATAACGCTGTCCTGTGCACTTTTCATTGTTCAAAGTATGTTTCTATGTGTTTGCATTGAAAGGGAAAAGACTGCTATACCAGGAAGAGGAGGGATCCAAATCTGGACTGAGTGCCTCATTTTGTCTCATTACTTTACATCGACTGTCATGCTACAACTTTTACATTTGTAATGCTGTCGCTGTACATTGCTATTTTTATTATGCATCGTATATATCATTTCTTTTCTTCTTTTGCCTTTTATTCTTCAGTGGGGAAAAAATAAATACTTGACTTAACGTACCATACTGTGCAAAAGTAGGGGTCCGAAAAAGCTAAATCGCACTGAGTATTTGCAAAGACACTATCTCGCATTGATAAAACTAATGTATTCAGACCTGAATTAACTGTCAAACAATGTACTTTGAAGATGCAGTTAATCCTTTTCTTAGCTAGAATCGCTTTAGAAAAAGGTAAAAAGACTTCGAGGATGAACCCAAATCAATAACCTCATGCATAGCTAATATTTACTGCTGTGCATTATTCCAGCGTTATTACATTTGCAAAGCTTAGAAATGATAACAAAGAGTGACACATGTTTAAAATTGCTAAACAGCAGCATAGAGATGATACAGATGACATCACACAGCATTCTGAATTTTAACCTTGAGTGCAAAAAATGCATGGCGATCAATGGTGAGAAATTATATTTTCTTCTGTAAGAGCTCAAAACAACAGCTAAGATGAAAAAGAGCTGCAATAGTTGTAGAAAACCAGATAAAGAGCAGGAACATTGTGTGCTAAGCTCACATTTCTCACTGACATAGACTTTGGGATCACACACAGTTGAACTGATTAACTTCCTGTCTTTAACTAAGATTTTTTCAAGTCTGTATGTTGAGGAAAATAATTGTTACAAGTTGAAATGTTCTAAATGTCCAATTGGCGCTGGCTAAGGTCTGCATGGTCGGAGCTACAACAGAGAAACTACTTTCAGTTTACAATCATGCTGTAAAAAGATAATTTGAGCAAAATAAAATCTCCACAAATGAAAAAAAAAACAAAAGAAACACATTATCAGTTGTGCCGCCCGTAAGTCTGCATTTTTTTTTTTCAAATAAAACAACATGCATAACCTCTATAACAATTAGCAACATGACTTTAACAGCTGAAATGCCAGGGTATCACTAAACTTATACTTAAAAGTTCACTATGTAACTTCTCCAAGGAGACAAGAAAGTGGAGTATTCTCCTTCAAAAAAGTTATATAGCGCCTCCGTTAAACAAAAATCACCTGGTATGTTTTTAAGCTAGCATAGCATACAAAGCGATGCACTCTAACTACATTTCCGCTCCAGCCGGTTACTTTTGCACAGTGTCGTACAACGGGGAGCTACATGTTGAATCAAAGACGGCGTACTGTACATTCAACGGATGCAAGCTGTATCATCTTTGCATCGTTGCTTCATAACAGGGTGTTTTCAAAAATATGGACTTCATGTTTGCGAACTGAAACATTATTTTTGCACAGCCTCCATGATTGTGAATGTTTTGGGTTCGTAAATCATGTGGGGCGATGTGACCATGCATGCGCACACATATTTTTATTTGACTTTTTTTTTCCAGTCTCGTTCTCACATGATAAAAAAAACAAAAATGTTGCCTTGATACAGACGTAGACGGTACAAAATAGTGGACCAAAGGATCATGGATTTCTAATGAACACGACTGAAACACATTGTTCAAGTTTGGAATTACACTTTGTCCTAGTTTATTCTAAAGTCAACAAATTTAACTATTACTTTTTTTTCCTTCTTAAAAAAACAAACGCATCCCCACGCATCCTGAAAATCCTGGAAAGTAATTTGAAAAATCATGGAAAATAAGGAAAAAATATACATCATCCTTGAAATGTCTGTCTAATCTAAATCTAATCTAAATTAATATTAGAGACAGTTATTAGCCTAATTCCGGGAAAAGAAAAGCAAACACAAAAAAATAAATAAAAACACTAAATTACTGAATATACAGTATGCGAAGATAATTATTGACGAATTTGTCTCTGTGTAATAATTTTGCTATCATTGCAAACTTTGGGTGTAGTGTTAGACCAAACAACCACCCAAGAAAATATTTGTCCTTCCGAGTACGTCCGGATCTAATACCGGACTATAACAAGACTATTCTAGGTCAAATCAGAATCTAAAACCAGTTCTGAAATGGGACTACGCTATTGCTACACCAGTACTACATTAAATGTGGATCAAATTGACACTAAATTCAGCAAATAAGTACTTCATGGTGCACCTAAAGGAGTTTGCATACCACAGTTTGAGAAACGCTGTGTTAGACTACATCGTTATTAGAAAAACGGTATGAAAATGTATTTGCAGACGCTGTAATTTCATATTTTAAAAATGCCTTGGAAAAATCCTGCAAAAAGAGTAAAAATAAAGCGTGGGAACCCTGATTGACCTAGCCGCATACACTATATTTGTTAGCTAGCACCTTTTAGCATATGGGACGACTTGACAACTAGCTTGATACGGCTTTTGCCTCAGCAGCTAGCAAACCGCTTTAAACAGCTTTCTTTCACCTGGTATCCTCAAACGTTTCTGGTTCGAGGTACGCCTGTGCCGGTCTTCATGGACATGTTCCACAGCGTAGCATTAAACTCATCTATATCGCGTTTAGTTCATTACGAGTGTTTTTATCGCACAAAAACACCATCCCGGACATAGATATGCTAGTTTAATGCCATACCGTCTCGCATTCCAGGCAAAAACATCTCCATGGACACACGCAGCGGTCGGACACTCCACCAGAAAAGTTACGCAATGCTCCTTTTAAGGTTTCTCCACGGATATTCACCTTTCATCCGTTTCTATGGCCTTCCCGTTCCATTGGTCCACTGTTAGCTACCGTCTTTGCTCTCGAATGTGTGGCTGCATTTTATTTATTTTATACGTATCCGTTGCTTTCACCAAATATGCCATTTTTTTTTTTCTTTTCTTGTATTCATATTATTCAAGTTAATGCCTTATTTAGCTCATATGTCGTGTATAGTGGCTCTGTTACATGTCCATATATTGCTACGTTTATGTCTTGTATGCGTAACGTGTGTTGTCTTAAAGAAGCTACAGCAGAAACGCTAAGGTCCCACTGTCCGAATCGAGTCAATCATTTTCCCTAAAAGCACAAACGGTTAGAAATAGCTGTTCTTATCAGTGCCTCAAAAGATTTAGCGTATTTGTGTTTTGGTTTTTTATTAGGCTTCTATTCAATTCTGCCAGTGTCAATGGGCCATTCTCGTACGGTGTGTGTTAAGTGTTCACTAAAAATGCAATACCTTTGAAAATTTCCGCTGGACTAATATTTTAAGCTACTATTTTGGTCATGATATCACTGAAGTAACAAGACAAGTTGGTGTGTTCAAATGTATCTCATAAACAAATTAGCTTTTTATGAATATACAACAAAATAAGAACGATTTGGCGCGTAAAATGGATTCTGCCAGAGCGTATTTGTCATCGCAAGTTAGCGATTTAATTGAACCGAAAACGGCAGAAACCTACATTAAAACATGCAGATAGCGATGTTCTTTTGTGCTTGCGACGGTTTCCTTTGGGTGCTAATATTTTATTAGACTATCTTGGTTAAGTTAGCTAAAACTGGAAAAACAAACAAACTTGCACTTTTAAGCCGCTTTCTTAAGGTTAACTCATCATAATTACTGAAAACCTGATTCGTTTTTTTTTTTCAAATTCATGTTATCTAAACTTCCTTACCGTTTCTAGTCCTCACTTCTCACAAAAAAAAAAAAAAAAAATCCCAATTTGAGTCAAGTCTGGACTACACTTGGATTTACTTGGATTAAAAAAGAGACGACCATTCATAACCAACAGGGCTGTCAACAGAAATTTGGTGGCCCGGAACAAGAAGATTCACATGCATTAATACAAATGAATAGGAAGACTGTCCAGTTTTGGGGTTCCGGACAATTGCACCCTTCTGATGGCCGCTATGGATGTTGGTAAACTGGGCCTTTGTCTTCAGATTCCCACAGGTTCTTTGGTTTCTCGTGCCTCTAAAAACATGTAAAGTAGGTTGGTTGCGTTCACAATATAGAATTTAAAGATTTGATCATTGCAGACGGAAAGCAGGGGCCCATTCATTCTTTTTGTATGAAATAGCCAAGTTTATGGTCCACAAATATACCAACTTCATCTTTATTTGTTGGTGATTGGCTCTACAAACTTGATCTCCATTTGACTGACTCGGGTTGAATAATGGCAACACTTTCTGAAGCTATTGTTTAAAAAGCAGTATTTCCATTTTGATTATTTGTACTGATAGAGAAGACAATGGGCTTTGTGCCAGTTTTTCATGTGGATAGTCCTGGTAATTACAGCGATATGAACCACAAACCAGGTCAACAAATCCACAGGAAATCTAAGGAGTCTCGAACCAGAACCTGGGCCAGAACTCCTTTGAAACGAGCTGCTGACTCTTATTGGTATTTCCCTTGTCCATTAAAAGCATTTCAAAGCAGTGTTATCATGACCAACATAACGACAACATAATACTAGCCTTCGCAATCTGACTGCAGCTGATAATGGCCCATTGACTGAATTACTGAGGCAGTTTCCGGTGCCACAGTAACGCGCTCATTCCGTGTACATTTTCTCTGTCCCGGCTTGTGTTGCGTTGGAGCTGGTGACCTGGACTGTCTGGTTGCGGTCATCACGCCTTTGGTTCACAGTGTCGTCCATGTTTTCTGCGGTGTGTGGCAGATGTTCTGGAGATGTTCTGATGGTCACCTGGACATGGTGTAAACTCATAAATGATGTATTTATTGTACAGCAGTTGTCTCACAGTGTTGTCCTGACTGATAAAGGCTGGCTTTGTTACTCCTCAAGACAAACGCATTTGGTTCACTCTCGACTCCCTGTGTTTTCTTTCTTCCGCTCGCCGTGATGCAGCTTTTTAGAAACTGTCCGATGTACAGTTTTCCTTGATTTGTACGCGAGGAAAACCAGGTAAGTGGATTTCAAAGATCCTATAAACGCATCTGGAGAATTCAACAACCCGAACTCAAGTCGTCCTTGGCCCCAAACCTGTCAGACCACTCTTACGCTAGTCAACATCCAGGTTAAAGAACAGAATAGATGCTAATGAGGGCTGAGAGGCGTTCAGGGGCGTCTAGAATAGTATATAGTATAATAATTTATTGTTAGCACTATAACTTTGCAGCTATAATTGGAAATAAAAACAGCTATCATGCATATAGCCACGCGTTTGGCAGACATAGATAAGCAACACAGTACCACTTTATAATAACTACATCTTATTTTGCCTTAATAAAGCATTAACAAAGACTGAATTAACAATGAATATATACTTTATTCAACATGATTCAGGCTTAGTAACTACTTAAGGTTTGGGTTAGAAATTAGGGTTAGAATGTGTTAATTACTAAGCCTGACTCATTCTTAATAAACTATTTGTTGATTATGAACTAAGTCTTTGTTTATGCTTTATTAAGCCATGAATAAGTGGAGTTATTATAAAGCGTCACCAGCGACATCTTATTTACGGTCAGCATTTGATTTTCGGACATGCGCTGCTCACAATCGAAAATAAACACTGAGGCTTTTGTGGTTTTTGCTTTCACTTTTAACTCAACGTATTCCTGCTGCAATTCGTCATGACGAAAATTTGAACGTTGAATTTGGTCGCAGCGTTGCAAAAGCGGAACAAGACGGGAAATCAATGGATCCAGTTTAGAGAAAAGCACCGACTTCTTCCTCGTCCTCAAATGCACAAAGCACTTCTATGTGCACGTTTTCAAAAGCAAAAGAGTCCGTAAATGTGTTGAAATGGGCCAAAGTACGTCCGTCGGTGCCACCATGTTTGTTTAGGTTCGTTTATTTGACTTGCGCCCAAACTACAATGCAGCGCTGTGATTGGTCCAGCACACAGCGGCCTTTGCAGTCCTAACAGCAGCACACGGCCAGATGGATTCACAAGAGTCTGTGTCAAGTCAAGTCCAATTTATTTATAAAGCACATGATCTCACAAATATCACAAGAATTGTTATGGCAGGGCGAGGTTGTGTTCATTTCCCCTTACAAATCTAAAATTTATCCGAGTATTCGAATTCTTTTGCGAGGTAGTTTGGAGTTTGTCCCTCAGCCCTCTCAAAAGGTTTCCCCAGTGGCAATGAAGTATGACGATACCTATTTTCTTATGGGGACAAAGAAGTGAATCTTAATCTTAACCTTGGGCTCTAAAAAAAGACCTATAGACAACAATCTGCAAACTCTTAATTCACACAGTCCAGTCACATTATCCAACATGCGTCCAATAGTAAAGCAAAAAGTTAAATCAGTGGTTCTCAAACTTTTTCAGTCGCGACCCCCAACATAACAATTGCTCACATTCTGCGACCCCCAAACACCAAAAAATAGGCGACACGCAAAATGATAAATTAGCCTTATATCTAATGTTTGATTTTATTTTCAGAATATAGACCTAGAAAAATGACTTTAATAGGCCAACAAATAGAAATCTGTATTTACCACTGCATTTGAAGGGTGTCAAGCCTTGTTTAACACTATTGTATACATTTTTCCCCATCATCTGGGGACCCCCAGAAATAATTTCGCGACCCTCGTTGGGGTCCCGACCCCTAGTTTAAGAACCACTGAGTTAAATGACTGGAAGTGTTTAGCTGGTAACAAGCATAAATGCAAACTAATGAAATAATCTTGAAACTAGTTTTGGTCAAATTACAAACTAATTTACTAATCATTATTCAAATCTAGGCCATTGTGTCCCTGTCTCTGGTCTGGCACAATCTGCTTCTGATTGTGTGTCCTCTGTGGCAATGGCAGTTCAACAGAAACAGAGCCTGGATCTTATGTTACTCAGGACGGGAGTCTTTTATACTTTGGACAAATATTGGTCGAACACTGATTTGTTTTGGCTGAGTCTTTGTACGAATGTATTTCATTTCTTCGCTCCAGTTCTTTCAACTTCTGCTGGCAAAGATCAGCTTTTATTGGTTTGATGTGAACCGTGACAAAAGGGCATCGATAAAAGCACACATTTGAAGCGTTTTAGTTTTTATTGTAAAAAGGAATCGCATAACATGTAATGGTGTCAGATCATTCCTGTCATTGCCACTGTTTTCCCTCTTCACAAAACCAAACCAGCACGCCTCGCACATCTTCTCATGGCAGTTATTTTTAGAACTTGGTTGAAGGGATTGTATCAAATATTTTAAAGCAAATTAGACACGAAGTTTGTCTTACTACACTGAAGAAAGACAGATTTTAAAAGCAGAACTCTAACTTTAACAGTAGAGCTCCCACTGTCAGAAGCCAAAAGTGTTTTTTCCCTGTTCTTCTTCTTTTACTTGACACTTTGACATAAGGCAAAATGATTTAGCATCGCCGAAAATTCAGTGGAGGAAGAACTACTCAGTTGTGTTGCTTGAGTAAGCATAAAAAGCAGCATAAAATATGAAATAGGATCAAATAAAATTATCTACTTAAGTAAAAGTAGTGCGGTGCGGTACTCGTTTGAAAATGTACTTTGGGAAGTATTTCACAAGATTTATATACTTATGTAGGAGTCAAATGTAGTGATCTTGATAAAGAATTGTGACGATGCTGATTTTCAGTCAACAAAGTGAATTAATAACTTAAATTTCTTGGTTTTATTTAGGCTAAATATTTCATTTCAGTGATCATAAATGCTCTTCGGGTTGCTGTCGGCCATATTGCAAGGTTTGTTTTTGGCTTCCTTATTTCCCAACTCACTTATGACACACGACCGTAACTTTGCATTTGTGGCTATTCTGGCAAAAGTTCATGGTAATGCTTTAGATTAAGGTTCCTTAGTTAACTATTTATAAGATGTCAATAAGCACTAGTTGTTAATTTATGCACTCTATGCCTTATACATGTTTATAATCCATCAGCCAAAACATGTTTTGAGTGAATAAACCACATGTACAGAGCATCAATGAACTGCACGTTACATTATTTTCAATTATCACGCTAATAAATGCTTGTAAATGCCTTGTAAGTGCTTATAAACACATAAGAAGTGCTTAATAATGCACTATAAATAGTTTACTATGGAACTTTAATCTAAAGCGTTATCAAGTTCATTATTCACAATTAAGGTAAGGTTAGGATTTGAGACAGATCATTTGGGGTTTTTGGGCAAGTAAGCAAGTAAGGGTCTCGGCAGCATAGCATATGTGAGGAAAAATGGTGATTTTTCTGCCAAAAGACAGCAAGGGCGGACGACAGATGATTCAGACTTTGATGATTCAGATAATATTTTTAAAAGGTCTGTATTGGATTTTTACTGTTTTGAAATGTAAGAAACAGAACTGGTTGTTTTTTAAGTCTTTACGTCAATCAGTAATTTTACATTAACATGCACCGTCATGAGTTTATAAGCACTTTTCCGGACCATAATAGGTGAGCAGTGAGCACTGCAGTCTTTTTAAATTGGACAGGGAATTGATTTACAGCATAAAATGTATGTGATATTTATCTATGTACGAAATGTCCTTTATTTTGTTTGTTATAAAATAGTTGTGCGACGGCACCTGATTCCACCTTAAAATCGGAACAAATCTGGCCTGGAGAGGATGAAATGAACGGGGCTCTTAGTTTGCTGTTTGTCCCGTTACATGACGAAGAAACGCAGATTTGAGTGGGTTCTGAGGGAGACGCTGACAGAGGTGCCATAAAGCCTGAACTCCTAAAGAATAAACTTATACCGAAAGGAAATGGCATCGAAGAGTATGACGTATTCCCCATGATCAGACTGGAATTTTTGTATTTCTCTACGCAAAGATTTAAAAGAACGCCGTTACTTCAAAAAAAGCTGTGACGTTAATATGATTCAATCCCTGAACCAACTTTCAAAATAAGGATTTGTTCTTGTAGACGATATATTGGTTATTCCACATGTAGCTAGAGCGTGGAGAAAATCAGTGACCCGAAAAGTTGGGCCTGTTGATGAGTAAAAGAGTTTTCAGTTTCGTATTTAGCAGCAAAACCGCAGAATATATTGTAAAAACATTATAAAAACAGACCGCAGACTTTTTGTACGACTCGCCCAACATTATAGGCCGCATCTGAAGTTAAAAAATGTTATGGTAAACGCAACTTCCTGTGAACTTCCAAAGCTTTGTCTGGTCCGCCCCGTGGGACCAGTATTTAGTCCACGCCGAAGATGAAACGTGAAGACAATGGAGCGGAACTTGAAGTATTCCGCTCTTCTCTTTGGAACACGATCTGTCCGCTTTCCCGAGAGTTCTGCACTGGGCAATAAACTGTCTGCAGTTTAGAAACGTCAGGGAACTATGTCCAGAGGTGGAAAGTGACCAAGCACAAAAGTAAAAGTACAGTAAAAGACGCTGCAGGTGAATAGGAAAATAATCTTAAATTTAAAGATATCAATTTGAAACTTCCCCTGTAGTTCATTCACATAAATGTAAGAAAAATGTTTGCAGTTTTTCATCATGTCATTTTCTCATGTAGAAATAAGGAATTTATGTGTAAAAATTGCCAAAAATACACACATTTGGGACATTTAAATCTGAAAAATGGACAGAACCAAGTTAAAATTTCTTGGTTCATTTTGTAACATGTTCATTATTGAAAAAAAATGTACAAAGGGGATTTTGGATTTCTTATTTAGTTTAATTTTAAGTATACTAGATTTGACTGAAAATTGCACAAAACAGTCAAATTTCACCCAATTTTTTTTTAACCTAAAACTTCAATAAATCAGTTTTAGAATTAGATTTCAAAAACTCCTTCTGTACGTTTTGCCAAAATCTTGTTGAGTCCGAGATTGCACAGTTTCATGTAGGAGCTACTTTTACTGGTGACCTTTATGTTTCAAAGGAGAAACGTGCATTTTAAGAAAACGACCTTTGAAGTTCCAATGTCCCAGAGAAATCTATGGATTAAATGGAAGAATAAAACATCTTTAGGAGCAGATTGGACACGTTTGTTGTCTCCACATGAAAGCCGATATGTTGAGAGAGCAAACCGACCAAAAAACAAAAAGATGAAAGGAAAAAAAGTTAGTGTCTTTCCTTAAGTAACATTTTTCGGTATAGAGCTCCTGCCTCTCAATAAGGAGATCGTGGGTTCGAATCCCGGACCACCCCAACATCGTGGTCTCGAATTCCGAACCACCCTAACATCACACGCTCTCTCTGGGTGGAGTCTGCATGTCCTCCCCGTGTTACCGTGGGTTCTCTCCGGGTTCTCCGGCTTCCTCCCACCGTCCAAAGACATGACTGTGTAGGTTAATTGAGAACTCTAAATTGTCCCTAGTGAATGAATGTGAGAGTGAATGGTTGTCTGTCCTTGTCTGTCTCTCTGTGTCAGCTGCGACGAGTTGGCCACTGTCCAGGGTGTACCCCGCCTAAGGCCCAAAGTCACTGGGATAGGCTCCAGTCACCCGCGACCCCTAACGGGAATAAGCGGTAGAAAATGAATGAATGAATGAATGAATGAGAACAAGTATCTGTACTTTTTTTACTGCTACATTTTTTAGGTCAAGGTCATCTTTATGTATACAGCACCTTATACAATAATAAGACAACAACAATAAAACAATACAATATTAAAAACCCCACATTTCCTGGACACAATGTTTAAAAAACACAAGCATTTATACAATTCATGAAAAGTGCTCAGTTCAATTTGAATTAAAATTTTAACTGGACTGAACAGTAGAAGTAGTTTTCATTTTGTTTGAGGGGTCATTCTGAACACGTTGATGGTGACATTCTGCCTGAAGGTTTTGAGTTCAATCAAACCAAAAATATATACACATAAAATTCTGTACAAAAATTTTAAAATAATTCATATTGACTTTTGTTGACCAAAACTGAGCACAATTCTTTGCCAAAATTATGACATTTAACATTTATCAAACTGGTCTGATAATCTGCATGAAATACTTTTTACTCTTAAAGTACATTTTCAAACAGGCACTTCAACACGTTTACTTAAGTAGATTTTTAATGTGATACTTTTACTTGAATATTTTTTTCATACATATCTGTACTTTTACTTGAGAATCAAAATTGAGTATTTCATCCAAGTGGGAGGCGCATAAACAGCATTTTCTCTCATTTAGAGCTGAAATTGAACATTGAAATAAAACTTTGACTAAGTTAAAGGGCTGTACCTGATTTTTACTAAAACAGAACTAGTCCATATTCCTGATTTTTCACGTAATAAAAGTAAAACCTGTGTTGCCCCCGTTCAGAGATATTATAAAAGCATCTGTTCAAGTGAAAATGAGATGGCAACTTTTACTGTGCATCTATTATAGAGTGTTTAATCCTACGAGAGAAGCAGGAAGTGAGCCGTAGGATGCCAGTTAGCTTTACGATCTGTGACATTCTGGGCTCAAAGACTCGTGAAGAGTGATTATAAACTCATCGCACTGCGTTAGGAAAGTGAGCGATACATGTGACTGCTGTAAAGACTTTAACACTAACTAGTTCTGTTTTTCACGTTTCAAAACTGTAAAAGTCAGGTACAGGGCCTTTAATATTAGGAAACACCATTGTGGCCAAGTTAAAAGCTCAGTAAAGTCGGTTTCGCACAATATGTCCTCTTTAAAGGTGCGCTATGCCACTGGTTCTCAGGACATCCGGGTCACGAAGCACTGAGCTGTAGGTCGTGAGATGATTTCAATCCAGCCAATTTTCTTCGGATTTCAGGCTGCTGCTTCAGTCTCGCGGTGTGTTACGACTGGACTTAGATCTGAATCACAAAGTGTGGACCAGGGACAGACACGACCCCAGTATCAGTCGTGCGAACATGTTTGAATTATGAAGCCCCGGTACTGTTCACTGACACTTCCACACACGAAGCCCCGCGGCCAATGGAAACAAGCGCAGGAGACACTGGAAACAGCGTCTGGGCTAAACCGTTCTATTTTCGTCTTTTCAGAAGCGAGAGACGAGACAATAGTGAGGCATTTAGTGACATTTGTTCCTAGACTTCAGCTTTTATTTTTTATTTGCTTTTTATTTATTTATTCAAGGAAAGGGGGGAACAATGCATATTAATGAATATTTAAACAAATCTAAATATGACAGATTATAGCCTAAGACTGATTTCTATCTGCAGACCCCCTGGGAGGTTAACAGACAGATAAAAATACACACAGAGTACACTTCAGTTGGACAGAAACAGGAACAAAGTTTTGTCACGTCAATAACTACAAACATTCAACAATAAACAAGTGGAAGAGTCACAAACAACAGTTCAGAGCACACGTCTGTATTGCACAAGCCCTTCTACTGCAGAGTCTTATTGCACACACACTTACATTGCACCGATCCCTATTGCACACACTACTACAAACTGTATGATGCAAAAAATGCAGACACACTACTTTTACACTCACAACCAAAGTGGAAGCACAACAAACATAAATCATCGCACTCAAGGTGTTATTCACGTCCTCCTCTTTTCCCCTGTGTCTGACGTCCTCCTCTGTTTGGACACAGCTCCAAATGACACCGTTTTCTCTTCTAAAATCCAAAGGAAATACAGTGTGTCCAACTCCTTCACTTGTCGGCACTTTAAATGTCCATTGTATAAAATGTGTTATATTTTTCCTTTAACAGACGCAGACAAGGTGAGCTTCAGGTGAAAAAGCGGCCTGAGATGATGAGAATGGTCTGTAAGTTGAGGCAGTGAACCGTGAGTGGTGGATGTCACGCACAACATGTTACTATTTGTGTCTCACCGCTAACACTAATTCTACTGTTGAGGCTAAATCATAGACTGTAGATCAGTGGACTATGGGATTGTGACGTCACCCATAGTGTTTGCCTCCAGCCAAATGAAGCCCATCGCGGCTAGCAGTTATAGCGGCTAAAGCGGAGCCAGACTCCATATTTGGAAATCCGAGTGCGTATCGTGGCAACCACAAGAACTAATCAGGAGCGCGGTTGCTAACGGTATCCGCCCCTCGGTGAGAGGAGACGGCGGCAACGTGCGGCGCTAGCTGTCAATCAAACCTGTTGCTAACACGAGCGAAAACGGCCCCTGGAAAAGGAAGCATCTGATTGGTCAGTTATTATTGCTAATAACTTGATTTATGAACAACCTAACAAAAAAAAAAACACCCGATTCATGTAGAGTGTGTCAAAACAGACGTTTTAGTTTCAAGATGGTGAGCTTGACAGAAACAGTTACAGAGTAAAGCGCACCAGTGTCCCAATAGAAAGTGAATGGCAGCTCGGCTTTATGGAGCCAGGAGCGCCTCCATAGCTGCTTCCTATTTGGAACGCGGCGGCTAGCATGCTAACATGGTCCACTGATATCTACAGTCTATGGGCTAAATGTGACGCCCACAATGAGTGGTCACATAGTTGTATTTTATGTGATGTTGAATAATAATGGTGGTGTTTTGTTTTGAGAAAAAAGGGGCTCTTGTAATACCGATATTCACCACATGATGGCAGTGAGTCGGCTTGAAGGCGCGCTCACTGCTTCCTGTTAAAGGGCCCGTGACAGGTTGGACGACTCATTTCACTTAAATGCAGTTCAGATAAATATATTTCAAATTCTGCTCAAATACTTTACACATTTTCTCCCGCTTTAGCAATTTTTGAGGTTTTTTGTTTTATTTCCTGGTTGTAAATGATGACATCACACTAGGAAATTACCATAGCAACCACGCTGTAAACTGGGCCAAATTCATCTAATGTCACAGATTTTTTTTTTAAATTTACAAATAAAAATACACGTGAACACCTTTTTTGGTTGAATTAATTAATAAGAGTAAAAAAAGGTGTCTCTTTTGTGTAAATTATGCATAATCCTTGTCTCCCTAGTGTGATGTCATCAGTCTGTTTGCTTCCTGTAACTTTCTACGAATTTTTCAACTTTTCTTCACAAGCGTCCTCTTGATTGTTGTGAAACTATCATTTATATTTACAACAACTATTAATACACCAAATAAAGACAAAATTAGAAAATCGTGAAAACCTGTCATGCGCACTTTAATCGGCAGTAGCAGAAAGTCAAGACAACACGCAAACTTATGTCTCCGTCTCTTTTGTTTTATTTCAGGTTGGTACAGTTTCACCAAGCATAAAAAAACAGACTTTAGTTATGCTGTAACATTTGTTAGTCTATGCTAAACTATTGTAATTTGGTGTATTTTGTTGAAAATTGTTATTAGCTTATTTATAACTCCCGTGCTAGCGCTTAGCCTCGACCTTGCTGTTTTCGTTTTTATTGCTTTAGTATTTTGGTCCTCCTCATAGCCACACTTTACCATGTACAATGTATTGTTAATGTTTAAAGGTTTATGAGAAAAATGTTGAAATGTAAAGGTGAAGTCAGGTCATTAATGCTTATTGCTAGATTGAAGTCATTCATGATGTTTTGGGTTAATAAGTTTGCACTGAAACAAAGACAATTACTTTTAATTGGTTAAAAACTTGGTAGTCAAGAAAAATTATATCGTGAATTCATAAAAAAGATGGAAAATATTATATCTGACAGAAATGTAAAGCGCACTGTGCTTATTGTACAATAAATAAAGTTAATCGGAAGCAGCGGAAAGCCAAGACGACACGCAAACGTATGTCTCCGTCTCTTTCGTTTTATTTCAGTTCCAAACCCTCCCCATAAAAAAATAATTAAATTAAATTAAACTGTTAGCAGTGATTGAACCAGCCCGATGCCTGCTACATAAAATAAAAAATAAAACATGTAAGGACTAAGCAACATGGAGCACTGTGTTACGTGGCTTTGTTGTTGTTTTTTTAGTGACACTGTTGCAGAGTCTCATCTCACCACAGGAATTCCACAATGTTTGCATGTTCTTGCAGTGTAGGTTTCTATTACAAAGTCTTTTTAGGTCCATATCACAGTTTACAATTAACAAAATCTAAAATGTCTCCTTTGATATTAGCTTATAGCATCACTCGTGGTTAACAGAGTGCGTTGTGCTGAGCAGTGGACGTCTCTCTGATAATGTTGTATGGACTTGACATGTTTAAGTTCAAATCTACTTAGGTCTGAAGTGCATTCTGGGAAGCCATCCAGAAACCAGAACAATAAAGATAAACCTAAGCATCTGGTGTAATATTGGATAACACAAGTTGAATAATATTATGGCCAAGATCTTGTAAAAGCTGATCCAAACCCATGGACTGGCCTCATGTCCTGAGGCGGTTTGAACAGGACAAAGGAGTGTATTTTATGTTTTATCCACTGTGGAACCACACAACAGTTATTAAAGAGTGTGTGTGAGTGTGTGTGCGTGCGAGCGTGTGTGTGCAAGTGAGTGTGTAGCAGCTCTTTCATATGAAGAGAAAATGTCATAAGTCACTAGTGACTCTTTTGGTTTTTGCCACTCAATGTTAACATTTAGAATGTCATGATGTCATCTGCATAACCTCTATTGTTATTATTATTATGATGTATTTTTTTCTGTACTTGATTTAAAACACTACTGTGGTGATGGCGTCAACACAATTTTAAAGTCAGAATAAATCAGACATTCAGACAAAAAACACTGATGTTTAGGAAAAAAATTTACTCTGGTGCCATTGGCAAAATGCTTAAGTTACAGATGTTTTTAATAAGTGTTTTTAATAAAGCAAAGGTCTCAAAAACTTGTAAACGTGAGTAACACACTGCAGCCTCAAAATATACGTACAGGAAATACTACAATCCATTGTCTTACAATGACGTTCAGTTTACAGTTTACAACCACTTAAACCTTCACATCACAGACCACACTTTAAATACATAAACAAAGAAAACCAACATGTTTATTTTACACATATTATATTGACACAAATGTCAGTCTTTTCAGAAAAATACTGACTTGATTTCCAAAGCAATGAACTGTATCATAAACCCATGCAACAAAAAGTACAAAATAAATGTAAATTCATTCATAAACGTATTCTAATTGATACAAATGAATGTAAATATTGCAGAATAGTGAAATATACCATTGTTCATGTGAGTGAGCTGCTTTAACATCACAAGAGAAATCGTCGTCTTCTTCCTCTTATCCGGGGCTGGGTCGTGGGGGCAGCAGTCAAAGCAGGGACTCCCAGACTTCCCTCACCCCGGACACTTCCTCCAGCTCCTCCGGGGGGGGATCCTGAGGCGTTCACAGGCCAGAGAGAGACATAGTCCCTTCAGCGTATCCTGTTTCTACCCCGGTGCCGCCTCCCGGTGGGACGTTCCCAGAACACCATCCGAGGGAGGCGTCCAGGAGGCTCCTGAACAGATGCCCGAGCCACCTCAGCTGGCTCCTCTCGACGTGGAGGAGCAGCGGCTCTACCGGCTCTTCCTCCAGTGTGACTGAGCTCCTCACCCTATCTCTAAGGGAGCGCCCAGCTACCCGACGGCGGAAGCTCATTTCGACCGCTTGTATCTGCGATCTCGTCCTTTCGGTCATTACCCAGAGCAGTCCCAGCTTAGACTGCTGCCCCCGCGACCCGGCCCTGGATGAGCAGAAGAAGACTATAGAAGTTTCAAATTGATATCTTTAAACTTAAGATTTTTTCCTCTTCACCTGTAGTGTCTCACCTTAAATACAAATACATGGTTCTATTAGCATAGCAGTCACATTGCCTAGGGGTTTCATTTAATTATTTATTCTTTTACATTGTTCATTCCCACTGCTGACAGCAAGTGTATCTTCAAAACGTGAACATCATTTTAATCCCATTGTGACCAAAAGCATGTTTAAAAGTCAATGACAGCCACCAGGGCCTCTTCGACAGGACCCGACAGGACCGTGTGTGGCTGCGGTAAATGTCACCTGTCACGTCTCGGTGCATGATTCACACGGTGTCTTGTCTATGGCGTTGCATTTCTTTTCTTGGGGGATTTGGTCTTTAGGGTGAACTAGAAGAGTTTGTGTGTGGTTTGACTGCTGTGTTTTTTCATTGCGCTCTGTATTCGTTCTGATATTCCTCGGTGGGACAAATTTTGATTTTTTTTTTCCCTCTGTGAGCCAAATCTAATGTTGTGTTGCATTTAAGGTGAGACACTACAGGTGAATAGAAAAAAATCTTAAATTTAAAGATCTCAATTGTAAAATTTTCCTGTAGTTCACTCAAAAAAAAAGACAAAAATGACAAAAAATACACATATTTTGGACAATTAAAATATGGACAGAACCAGGTTTAAATTTGTTGGTTCACTTCATACACTTATTAGTTATATTTACAGAGGGGATTATGGATTTCTTATTTTGTTTTTAAGTAAACTATTGGACTGAAAATTGTCCTGAAAATGCCTTTTTTTTTTTTTTACTTAAAACTTCAATAAATACATTTTAGAATTAGATATCAAAAAATCCTTCTGTATGTTTCATCATCTTGAATCCAAGATTGAAACGTCTAGTGATACGTTAAGTGGTGATCTTTATTTCCCGACGGGAGAAAAATGCAATGAAAGGCTCTGACGCCTGGTAAGGTGACTATGTTTATGTGCTCTTGTTGTTTCTTTTTCTCTTTTTTCCCCTTCTGTTTCACTTTTCTTTTTTTTTTTTACTTTGTTTTCCTTCATTTCTGGCCCATGTGGGGTATTGACATTGTGTGAGTGCGTGTTCCAAGTGTTTCTCTTCTTCCTCTCTCTCTGCAGTGGACACAAAGTAGTCTGACTAGAAGAAAACAATCCACATAATTCATAAACGTAGATCTAAGTAACATTTTTACCTTACTGATATCTTTGTAAGTCCGTGTTGTGGTTGTAAATGTATTTTCGGGGCATTTGAAGCCCCTGTCGTCGGCCCAGCTGCAACTTTCCTGACGCCGACACCTTGACTCTCTTTTTTATATTTGGCGACATGAAATGTTTTTGTGTGTGATTGTGCTTCCTTGTTTCAAAACAGAGGAAGGGAAAAAAGAAAAAGAAATGGTTTCATCGTTTTTTACTGAGGGTGTATTTTCACAAGAGACCTACAGGGGGAGGTACTTAGTTCTGCTTTAAAGTTACGGTAATATCATGTTTTGTTGGTCTCATGTGCGGTCTATACTTGTTTTCAAGCACATTTTCTGGCATTAATTTCAATTTCAGTTTGACACTTTGAATTGAAGTACAAATTTTACTAAAACACAGTGATCATCATTACATTTAAGATTCTTCTAAAGAATTCACTATTTTTTTCAAAGTTCGGCAATTTTTTTTTTGGTTTAAATGTTTACTTCCTGGTTGCAAATGATGACATCACACTAGGAAATTCTGCAACTGTTACCTAGCAACTATGTTTTACGAAATGAAATGAAATTCCTCTAATCTCACAATAATTATTATTTAACGAATAAAAATATATGGGAACACCTTTATTTTGTTGAATTAATGTTTAAAGGATCTGAAAATGTGTTTATTGGTTGTAAATTGTCCCGTGTGTGTCTCCCTAGTGTGATGTCATCATGTTTTGGAACTCCGCTCTACTTCCTGTAAATTCCAACATATTTTCCAACTTTTCTTCACAAACTGACTCTTGATTGGTGTAAAACTATAATTTATGTTCACAACAGGTTTTCTTCGACCAAATAATGTAAAACTAGAAAAATCATAAAAACCCGTCATACACACTTTAAAGTCACATTGCGTACCTTTGCACACAGATGAAGCGTTCCCGTCACCAGACTTTGCCTTCACACTTCACTTGACGTCCTCAGAGACCTCAAACAACCCGGGCTTCAAAAAAACAAAAACAAAACTACAACTATATTCTGACTTGGAGCCGCTCGCTGGGATAATTGCATGCACCCGGCTAGTTTCCATGGCGTCCGCTCTATATAGACGTTTTCTTGGCCGTGGCACGTCCAGTCTGTCAATTCATGTTTATTCTGAAGACGGAGCGCGATCCGTGTGTGACGCCTGAAAGATGTTTGGCACCTGCAACCTGGACGCGCCGCTTAAAAACACATCCATTATCTCCAGCGCGCTCGGGCCTTTCGTTTGTCCTTTGAACTCTTCACATGTTTCGTCGGAATCGAGGTTTGACTGGCTTTGCATCACGTCTCCGAAACCTTTTTCCACATTCTGACTGAAAAAAGCTGTGACTGTGGATGTATGCACTGAAAACGATTGGTAAAAACTCATGTATTTTGCGTTCTTCGGGGTTTTTAAACTACTTTGGACACATTAGTCTTCTTAAGGCGAGACACTGTTTTTTTCAATTTTTTGTTTTTTGGTCGGTTTATAAGATAAGAGATCCTTTATTTGTCCCACAATGGGGAAATTCCACTGTTGCAACACACAGTTTAGGACAGGAATGAAAGAAATAGGTGCATGCAATAAAAACAGGATAAATAAACATGGCCATAAAAATATACAATATAAAGTATAAAGTGCACACTCTTATTTACAGTAAAAAAGGTAACTAAAGTGGCTTAAGTGTATGTTATATACGGTAAGTGGATATGGTGAGGTAAGAGTCTATTAATAGTATGTTAAATTATATTGCACATGATTATAACAGGTGAATGACACATGTTACAGTATTGCACATGATTATAGCGGGTGACTGACACATGTTCAGGGCTAACAGTGTTCATTGTAAAGTCTGACAGCAGCAGGAAGGAAAGACCTGCCAAACCTCTCCTTCACACAGCGAGGGTGAATCAGTCTTTCACTGAAGCTGCTCTCCAGGGCAGACAGAGCGTCCTGCAGGGGGTGGGACTCATGGTCCAGCATCGACGTGAGTTTAGCCAGGACCATTCTGTCCCCCACCTCGCGCACTGAGTCCAGAGCACAGCCCACTCAGCATACAGACTTTCATGTGGAAACAACAAACTTGTCCAATCTGCTCCCAAAAATGTTTTATTGTTCCATTTAATCCACTTCATCCATAGATTTCTCTGGGACATTGTAACTTCAAAGGACGTTTTCTTAAAATACATTTTTCTCCCTTGAGACATAAAGATCAGCCTTAAAGTAGATCCTACACCAAACTGTACAATCTGGACTCAACAAGACATCTAATTCTAAAACTTGTTTATTGAAGTTTTAAATTTTTAAAAATGAGGTGAAATTTGAATTTTTAGGACTATTTTCAGTCCAGTCTAGTTTACTTAAAAACTATATATGAAATCCAAAATCCCCTCTGTCATTTTTTTGGTAACTAATATGTGTACAAAATGAACCAAGAATTTTAAACCTGGTTCTGTCCATTTTTCAGCTTTATATGTCCCAAATATGTGTATTTTAGTCATTTTTACACATAAAATGTCATTTTTCAACACATTTTTTTAATATATATTATTTTTATATTTAAGAATTTTTTTCCTATTCATCTGTATTGTTTCACTTTAAAGGGGCTGTATCTGATTTTTACTGTTTTGAAACATTTTATTATGCATGTAATAAAAATATAAATGTAAAAGCATCAATTTGGGTGAAAAATGACACCAAATGACACCCGCGATTTCTCTGCATTTATAGGCCCTTTAAAAGATTGTAAGCAAAAACATTATACATTTAGAATGGAGGCAAAAGAGAAGTGGAACATGATGCGATTTCACTGGAGAAACTGGATTAAACATCAGAATATCACAAAATATGAACAATTAGGAGCTGCTTCAGACACATTTGTTCATGTTCTAGGAGATTATGATAAACTCTTGGCATTTTTGATGAAGGTTTAACTGGACAAGTACTCAATGTTTTTCCATTGTTTACCATAAATTATACTTTTAATTAAACTCAAATACAACATAAAAACAAAAACATAGCATACTGTCTATCCTTTGTAACAGAAGCGCAAACTAGCTGACAATGGAAATTCTAATTTGTTGCTTTTCCCCGCACATAACAATCAAATTTAAAACTGAAGCGTTTTAAAGGGTGTATTTATTCACTGTTAAAATATGATATGAAGTAGACTGATTTGTGTAAAATGTTCCATGTACAGGTGCAACCAGGGGAGTACACAGGGGCGGGCAAAGGGGTCTGCTGTCCCAGGTCTTTGGGGCCCAGAACTGGATCCTCTTCCAATGAATTAATATTAGTGAGGGGCCCGTGTGAGAGTTCTTGTCCCGGGCCCCCAAATTTCTGTCGACGAGCCTGCGTACACAAGTCAGCAATGCACAATTTCTTGGGCAGCCAGAAAACGGATTTGTAGTTTCCGTGTAAAACTTCATTTATGCTTCATTTTTGTACAGCGTTTGAGGCGATGTTACTGACATCTCCAACGTCAAAGCTGTGTTCTGTTAAATAACCATCAGAGGGCGCTCAAAGTCAAGAGAAAGTGCTGCTTGAAAAACAAACAAGGAGGCACTGACGGCAGGTTTTAGATCGCATTCGTAGTGAAAAGGCCAAGAAAACAAGGTGAGAAAATCGATTTAAATAAAAATATAGTTTGTTTTGCTGCTTGTGCTAGTTACTTTTTATAAGTCGTGCTCACTTCTGTCCCTAGTGCTCACGCAGATGGACCTAATTACACACAAAATAACCCCGCAGCGTCTATGCTGTCTGTATGTGTCTCCAACGTATTGTCTTTCTTGTAATATAACCTAAAATGATGTAACTGGAACTAAAATGATCAAAATTATTCAGGCAAAGGAGTATGGACCAAAACGTGAAGGAGCTTACCAACACCGATTTATTTAAGAAGTTTTAACAGTTCACTCACAATCTTCTTCAGAATGTCAATGATGTTAGTGTGATGTGTTTTATAAACACAGGTTTTGGCGCTGTCTTCATGTCAGTTCAAGCTCGATGACACCGCCATCTGCTGTTCGACTTCTTCAGGACGGTATCCCAGGTGTGTGAGAGCAAAAAGGCCCCCTCGTCCCGGTTAATAGTCATGTGGGTCTGTTTAAGTACTTCTTAAGGCAAGACACTACAGGTGAATAGGAAAAAATCTTAAATTTAAAGATATCAAGTTGAAACCTCTCCTGTAGTTTACTTTAAAAAAGTTTGTCATCATGTAATGTTTTCATACAGAAATTAGGCATTTTATGTGTAAAAATGGCCACAAGTACACATATTTGGGACATTTAAATCTGAAAAATGCACAGAACCAGGTTTATAATTCTTGAATTCTGACTTTAAATTATCCTAAAAATTCAAATTTCGCCAATTTTTTATTTATTTAAAACTTCAATAAATCACTTTTAGAATTAGATATTAAAAAATCCTTCAGTATGTTTCGTCAAAAAAATCTTGTTGAGTCCGAGATTGTACAGTGTAGTGTAGGAGCTACTTTAAAGTGGACATATCATGCTTTTATTTTCACCTTTTGAACATTTAAAACATTTACCTGGGGTCTAAATAAACTATACCTGCAATCTACAGTCTGAATTCCTCCTAATTGTCTTTCTACATGCCTCTCTTTTACCCCTTTTGTAAGGAGTGCTTTTGAGCGCCTTGTTTTGGCACTGTCTCTTTAAATGCAAATGAGTTAGTTCAAGCACTTCACCCCTCACAGCATGCGCATTGCACGCAGACTCCGCCCCGTTCAGCCATTGTTGTAGTCCCAAACACAGTCCGTCTGTCGGATCCAAAACTTCTCCAAAGTTAGAAAAAACGTAATGACAATCGAAAAATGGAAACAAGCGAAGAAATCAACATCCAGCCTTACATGTACGAGCCAGAGTCTGACACAGACCAAGAGGAAATCGAAGACGATGATCCTCCGCAGCAAAGACTTCAAATGGCTGTATCTCAATGGTTTGTTTACTACTATGTAATTTGCTATGCGCTCCGTTAGCTTAACTGTGTGTGAAAGATATTAGCAGGTTGTCTAATGGACCCTCACTTTACCATCTTACTACAACAACAGCAGTCTGGGGAAAAAGGCTACTGTCAAGTCAGTCAGCGTAGTTAAGGTGCTGCGGGCTACGCTTGCTGCGCGCTAATGTTAGCGACATGCTAACGCTAGCGACATGCTAACGTCAGCTACGAGCAGTCTGATGTGAGTTCTGCCTTATGAAAACCTAAAAAATAAATGTATTCTATGTATATATAAAGACATGTGCCCTAAGCAGCTGGAAAACAGCCGAGTAAAAGATGGGCAGCTACAGGTGTAATGCTAATCCCTCACAAATGGCCAGAACACAGGTAAACCGCTCCACTATATCGTCATCTCCATAGACCAAAGGAACTGACCCTTCGATCAAATGCAATCTTTGAGCAAATCCCTCGTTGTTCTGGCGGAGGTTACTGAAGCACTCCTCTTTGAAGTGCTTAGCACACAAACTGAACTTTCCCCACTGTCTGTGGTACATTACCACGAAAAATAAAACGTAACCAGCTGATCTCAGTTGTTCAGATGCAGGGGGTCTGTGTAATGAGTTGTGCTGGTAACACAACCAAGAACAGAGCATTTTAACTTGTCCACTCGCACCTTTGACATCTTTGCGCTTGGACTACAAAATCGCTACGAGGAAAATAAAGATGGCGGTCTCTGCCGGAAGCTCTTGACCTTGTTTAGTAGTTCCGCTGTGACGTGATAGATAAAAATACGTAACAGATAATGCGGATATTCGAACGAACTGAGAAATATGTTGCAAAATTTATATAAATATATCTCTGCAGCTACTTAAGTGATTAATTTCAACTTTTAGCCACTACCAGACACCCACAGTACACAATAAAAGGTATCTAAGGGCCAAAAAAGTAGATTTTGCATGATATGTCCCCTTTAAGGCTGATCTTTACGTTCCGAGGGAGAAAAATGCATTTTCAGAAAATGGCCTTTGCAGTTACAACGTCCCAGAGAAATCTATGGATGAAGTGGATTCAATGAAGTAGTAAAACCACTTTAAGAGCAGATTGGACAAGTTTGTTGTTTCCACATGAAAGCCGGCGTGTTGAGAGAGTAAACTTACCAAAAAACTAAACATTGAAAAAAATGAGTTATGCCTGTAGTGTCTCGCCTTAATCCAAACAAACTCTGGTCTGAAACAAGAACCTTAAGACCAAATGAAGCTTATTAGACCATTACCGTCAGAGTTTTGTGTCTCTAAATGTTTGCCAGAACTACATTTTTAACTAAAACCCCAAAGTATATAAAAATATTTAACACATAAACACTTTAAACTAAGGTTCCTAAGTCAACAATTTGTAAGGTAATGAGTAATAAAGGTATTTACAAGCGTTTATCAGTTGGTTATTGAAAACAGGTGAAAAAGCATCGTATTAAAAACATTTGCACATGGTTTATGAACACACGTTTTTGATTAATGGTTTATTTACGTTGATAAGGTACTATAAACCATCTACAAATGCCAGTAAATGTGTAATTGCTTATGACAAATAACTAGTGCTTATTAACGCCTTATAAATAGTTTACTAAGGAACTTTATTTTACAGCAAATCTGGCAAAACAGACAAGAATATTCACATCTAGTATTGTTTGGTTTAATATCAGAATAAAAGATGGGTGGGTGGGCAAAATACATTCATATTCAATTCAAAAATTCTGGAACAGAAGCAACTGGAGACATCATGAAGTAGAACATAACACATTTTCTATAATTAACTGACATTATATCAAAAAGTGAATGGTTTTAAAGGGGCTGTACCTGATTTGTGACTGTTGTGAAATGGGAAAAACAGAACAGAAGTCCATATTCTTGATATTTTTTGCATGTAATAAAGTACAATCTGTGTCGCTCTGTAGCGTCTGTTCGGGTGAAAATGAGACCACAGCGTTTTCTCTGCATCTATTAACGGTGTTTTAATTTCGGAGCTAAACGCCAAAACTTACTCAGGGCTCAGTAAATCATGAAAAGTGCTCATAAACTCGGGGCGGTGAATATTTAGGATGCTGGGACTGAATTAGGAAAGTGAGTGATACATGTGACTGATGTAAAGACTTTAACGTTTAACTTTCACGTTTCAAAACAGAAAAAATCAGATACAGCCCCTTTAAGTCTAATTTTGAAATAAGTGTACAGAAATAAGTTTGCTAATCTATGACAAAAATTTATTTGAGGATCACAAAAAGTACAATGTGTTTTAAAGTATGTGATATAACTGTAAATGAAATGAAAAACTACTGTGGGGCCAACATTTCTCTGGATTTTATCTTCATCTAACCCAAGTTTCTATCTTAAAGGAAAAATATTCTGCACTTTATTATTGTTTTTAGACTTTAAATACACTCTTGAGTACTTTAAATTTGCCATCTTATGTAAAAAAAAAAGTTTCTTATTCATCCAGTGACTTTTTTTTAATCAGCCAATATGAAATTACACTTACTGAGTACATCCAGTCAGCAGATGGCGCCAGCGTAATATACAATCTAGTGAAGTGAGTGCTGTAAAGACGTTATGATGTAGGTCAGCAGCAGCAGTTATCGTGTTTAGACGGCAGAAATACTCTGAACGAGTTTAGCGATAATTTAAGGACTAGAAACAGCAGAAGATTCTCCAATAATTGACGCATGAAGTTTGAAAATACGTCCCGGATCGAGGGAGTTCAGCAGGTTCAGCGTGTGTTTGACGCTCGAAAAGGGGAGGATTTTTAAAATAAATACTCCTCAAAAGAGCGTGAATGTAACTGAATGCTACTTCAGGTATGTTTTTGGCGACGGAACATTGTTAGAACATGGTTAAAAGCTCAAAAAAGTCACCGTAGCAGAATATGTGTCCTTTATCTCCAATCACTTCCATAAACACGGTGGTGCTGCGATTAGATCTCTCGCTTCAGTAAGAACGTCCAGGGTACGACTCCTGCAGCATGGGGCGTTCCTGTGTGGAGTTTGCATGTTCTCTCTGTGTCTGTGTATGTTTCCTCTGGGCGCTCCGGTTGCCTCTACCACTAAAAACATGTATAATAGTATTCTGGTGTATGAATGAGAGTGAGCGGATGGAAATGAGCCCATGGCAACAATCCGGCGTGTTTACAGCATGTGTATCATCTACGCCAGTGTTTTTCAACCTCTTCTGAGTCATGGAACACTTTTTGGGTTTGAAAGATACCACGGAACACCAACTACTATTAAAACATTACCAAATGAGACCATTTAGTAAAAAAATACGGTACATAATGAGGCAAAAAATGTCTGTGGCCTTGTCTAGTTCTTCAAATTTGAAAATAGTGATGGTTTTGCTCTTGTTTGATGCAGAAGTTGCTCAAGGCGCGCCAAAATGTCAAATAAGTCAATTACATTCGCATTTATTAATATATTGACTCACATTGGATATTTTTTCAAGGCGCACTAGTGTTCCCCGGCTCAAGGATCTATGCACTGTCCCAAACAAATAAATAAACAAATAAAAAAAGAACCTTAAATACAACTGTAATTATCTTTAAACCAGGCGATGATTTAAAACCTTCTTGGTTTTTCATGTTTTGTGATACTCTGAGGTTTGTTCCCTTTCGCTTTTTCCTCCAGTTGCCTCCATTCTGGAATTTAGATGTTTTTACAAGTTAACAAACCTTTATAAAGGACCCACAGTTTGCAAAGTAACAACAGTACATTCAAAATAACGCAGAGAATTAGACCAAATGATATGGAAATACATGAATAACATTGTAACACTGATATGAAAAGCAAGCAGCAAACTCATACTTAGTGAAGGAATACACAGCCTATTCAGACGCCGTTTTTTGAGGAAAATATACTGTTCGTTGGCTGTTGTTTTTGTCGAAAGTTTTCTGATTGGTTGAGGTTTGTGTCTGCTGTTTTCTTATTGGCTGAAGTGGCTCTGTGCAGATGGAAGCCTCCCGCCGGGCGATGGTTGTCGTCTGGCTGGCTGAAGTGACTGCCTTCTGTCATCTGATTGGTCGAGGGTATTATCTGCTGTCGTCTGATTGGCTGATGCTACTGTCTGCGCAGACAGAGGCCTCCCGCTGTCGTCTGATTGGCTGAGAGGCCCTTGGCAGCCAGAGCCAGCATGCGCAGTCTCTTCCTCTCCCTCTTCAGCCCCAGTCCTTTTTTCCTGTTTTCTCCTTCTGCAAAAAACAACAATAACAAGTGGTTAGACATTTCTTTTGAATTTGTCCACCTTTTTTTTTTTTTTAATGTAAATGTTGCTTCCTGGCAAAGCAATAACCACAGAGACCCTTCACCAGAAAAGTTACAAAGAGCACTTTTAATTATATAAAACTACACTTTGGAAAGAAAAAAAAAATGAATGAATGTAAAATTGAAGTAATATTACACTTCAGCTTTTTGTTAATAATAATGTTATGAAAATATTTCCCACAATTTTATCGCTGTTGCTGGCTGTCTCTCTTTATCCACGTTACACTGCTAAATAAAATTTTGCATATAACCAACTTAAAAAAGATTATTGTGCTTCTGTCTGCTGTATAGTAAGAATCTGCAACACCCGTGGAGCATTATGTTATATTTTGCACATCTTAAATTAAAATTGATCTAAAATGACATCGTCTGTCTTCCATGACAAAACTGCAGCAGTGATTGGTCCCTTTAGGTTATGTCGCGTCTAGAGAGTTACAGTTCATGAGAGCGAGTAAAAATGACGACGCAATGCTGCCGAATCCCACATATGTCACCATTTAACACAAGTGCTGCAAGAAGTAAGTAAAGGGAAGTGGAGCGGAAAAGACAGTCCACAGGAAAATAATCATGTGGATATTAATTAAGTATTAATTAAGTATTATTAGGCCCAATAATTAACTCTTTAATAATTACTCTTTATTGTAAACAGTGGTTTAACTCTGGCTCTGGTGTCAGTGAATGTTCAAACCTTCAGCTGCTGGAGTCATGAGTATCTGCAGCTTTAGGATGAGTGCTGCTTGTTGTCTCTGAGTAAAGTATTGCTGCAGGACTTTGCCGTGTTATTGAGGAGAGAGAGTTGAAAGAGAGACGGGAGAAAGTGTGTGATGTACAGATATAACTCACTGATACTTCTCACACACTGCTGTGACTCTTTGTAAACGCAGCTTTAGTTTTATCAGACAGAGCGTGTGTTTGCGATGTTCGCTTCATAACACGATACGGTGAAGCCTAACTTTACTTGGAGAGAAAATTAGCGCTAAACAAACAAAGTTACGCTCCTTCCACTTTGACATTCTCTCTGAGCTGCTCCTGTGCTCACACCCTGTCCGTGGAGAAGAGCAGAATATCCACGCTAGGTTCAACTCTCGGCACTGCACTGCAGGAGCAGCGGGGGAGGGGCCATGTAGGCGCTAATGCTGCAGTGCATTATGGTAGTTGTAGTTTTGGTTCTATGCGTTGTATCGGCGGGCCGCTTATAATACAAATTACAAATCACCTCAGGGACCATCAGAAATCACCTTGAGGGCCGCCTTTGGCCCACGGGCCGCGTGTTTGACACCCCTTGATAAGGTGAAACAATGCTAATGCTAGCACACAGTTGTAATGAACATGATAAGCTGTCATAAATGCTGGTGATTATTTATGGATTACAAAACAGCATTGAAGACCTCGGAGCTTGACCTATGAAGTCACAGAATTGGAAAATTTGAAACCGTGTGTTTTTGTGAGGCTCAGAGGACTTATTAAACAAGATTGATCAAAGAAGCGTAAATGAAGCTAAATGCAACTTAGATTACGGTCTGATAATTGATTACGGAACATTGTTAGAACATGGTTAAAAGCTCAAAACACTCACTGTAGCAGAATATGTGTCCTTTAAAGCATTGTCAGACATTGAACATTTCTTCTATCTAATCACGATAACTAGAATTTCGTAAACAGCAGAGGATTCTCGAACAAGTGACGTACAAAATCGGAGGGAGAGGCTTTTCTAATAAACATTCCTCAAAACAGCATAAATGCAAATGTATGCTACTCCAGGTCCATGTTTTTGATGACGGAACATTGTTAGAACAGGATTAAAAGCTCATATAATAAAAGGTTTTAAATAGGCGATTGTATTACTGTTGAAAAAAGCTTTAAAAAATGTGCCATCACTTATAATCAGGCACAGAGACAGGCATCAGACATAAAACCTGACAAGTCAACAACAGAAAGAACGATTAGACCATTCCTCGGCTTTATGTCTGTTCCATGTAAACTCGGACGCATCGTAAATCCCACGTCTGACGTCGCCTTTACGGACAGCACCACTGTTTACGCGTGGAGGGGTCATCGGACAGCACCACTCCAGCTGCTCCACACCTTGTCCACCAAGACACACAAAAAAAACAACGTGAGAAGAATAAAATATGAGAAAAGCATGTGAGGAAAGACCGCAGAGTTTCAGAGTAATAACGTGTGAACTGAAAGTGCGCTAGACTTGATGACTTGGCGACGTTCTGTGGAGTTCTCTCACGCATCCGTCTTAGCTTCGGCGGAGAGGTTTGACGGGGAGTTTCACACAACACAAACGTAAGCAACTTTAGAATTCCGAACGGATGAAGTCAATGAACGAATAAAGTGTACGCGTTGACCCAAAATTCTCTGTCCCTGGCTGTAGCGCGGACTTGATAATTTGCCTGATGTGCGTAGTTGCGTCAAATCCAACGTTCCATCACATACATGAAGGCATATTAAAGCATGTACAATGTTTATTTATGGCATTTATCTAGTTCCCTCACCAATAAAACAGCGTGTTTAGTGTCGCAAGATTCTTACCTGAAGCACAACATCATCAGAAATCAGAAAAAGTTTACTTTATTTGGTGGGATATTGCATGTTGTGAATCTGAATGATAGTTTTACACCAATCAAGTGTCAGTTTGTGAAGAAACGTTGAAAAAAATCAGTCAAAAATGCCAAGAAGTAAAGCGGAGGGCCTTGGTAGACTCAGAGAATTCCATCCAAATGTTTTCATATTTTAAAAAACGCATTTTCCGAACCATAATTTCTGTGACATTAAAGGAATCTGCCCCGTGTACAAAATGGTTGCTAGGTAACAGTTATAGAGTGTCCTAGTGTGATGCCAAAGTGTCATATTTAGAGGCGTGGTCTGGCGTGGGGTGAACAGTCTGCTACTTTTCCACCCGTCTAGTACGTTTCCTGGCAAATTGTGTGTATTTTAAAGTCTACATGACAACTAACGATTATGTTGGTTATCGGTTATTCTAGCGATTATTCTTTCGATTAATTGATAAGTTGTTCATAAATCAAAAGGCTCGTGAATAGGGGATTTTTACTCAATGTTACTCAAATAAAGCTGAAGTAAAGCCTTTGGATGACGTCCTGGTGGAGAATGAACAGGTATTTTAATCAAAAATACACAATTTACTTTTCCTCTGTCCTTTTTGCATAATTCCTGTCTCTGTTCTTTCAGCACATAGAATGGAATTGGAATCAGTTTATAGACAAGTTAGCGTTTTTTAATTAATTTAATTAGTTGACAACCATTTCAATAATCAGTTATTTGCAATTAATCAATTAACTCGCTGCAGTGTTATATTTAAGATATTACTAAGCATTTTGCCTACCTATCCTCGGTTTGACAGTTTTTGTACTGTTTGTAATGTTACTTCCTGGTTGGAAATATGACACAGGTAGAGGTAATTCACAGTAAAAAAAAATAAATGAATAAATAAAATAAAACTTGAAATACACATTCATACAAGAGGACATTACTTAATTTGCACCTATAACATTTTTTCTGTCGCACCATTACATTTTAATTTTTATGTTTAGGGACATTTCCAAAAGCAATAAAATTTGGTTTTACCTTTAAAAATCTACATCTGTGTATATAAAATTTGCTAAATATGATCAAATTGTTACACGTTTATTCAACATTTTTACCATCAATAAATATTCAAATTTTAATACTATCATCATTTATTGTAATTGCTAAACTGGGATAAAATTTGTAAAGAATTTTAGCAAAATTTTAAATACATTCACCGTAATTGCATTTTAGTTAAATGAGTAGTTCCCTTTAATTGTAAAATATGATCACACATCGTATTTGTGTAACGTGTCTAATCGTTCCTACGGACTTTTGAACTTTCAGCTTCGCCTCAAATGCAAACAGACTTTTTTTTTCCCAGAGAGTTCTTCAAAAATAAATAGATAATAAATAAATAAAATCAACTATGACCGTCACCAACCCAACGTCACTGAAGCTTTGTGAGAACACGGCACACGAGGTTACGGCCAAACCACGGGCTGGAAATGGCTTACGTTTCAGCAAATTCCACACAGAAAAAAGTGAAAAAGATAGCGCCTTGTAAACCCTTGTATCGCAAAGCTCGGATATTATGAAAATGCCAGGACAAATAATCGTTATAAAACCGCAACGTTGCATAAGCCTGAACTTCTGGCTCCGCGACTCTGAACGTGCTTTGTAAATTTCACAACGCATCTTGACATATCGACTTGACGGCGTCCACGGATCTACTTTAGTTGTCCCATCGTGTTAAAGGGGCTTTTAGCTGAGATAGAAACGCGCTTTTGATGTTTTTATGTGTTGGCTCGGTATGAAGAGTGGGATTTGTCGTGTCGAATTGTGATCTGACAGAGTTCGAGGCTGGTTGGACTTCAGAGAGGCAGGACAATAGATGTTTACTGACACGTATAGCTTTTCTTTCGACGCTTAAAGTCTTACGTTTTGGCACCAGTTTCAAACCGCTCAGATATTGCTACAACCTTGTATCGATTTCCAAGGCTTAAAGGAGACATGTCATGCTTTTTTCCGGGTACTGTAACAAATGTAGATCCTTATTTCACCTTTTGCTCATTGTAAACGGCAATTTTTAATCTAAAACGGCTTAATAATAGACAAAGAAACATCAACTTCCTGTTCAAAACTATAGGACTGATAAGCCCCGCCTGTTTATAGTGACATTTCACCGCAACAAGCTGCAGATTTTCAGTCATGTGTTTTATTTTTTAATAATTTTTAAATCAAAGGCTTAATTTTTCTAATAATCACAACTAAGTACAAGGAAGAGGGAAGGGATAGGGGGAGGGAAAAACAGGATTTTTTAAAATCATTTTTTTTGCATCAATACAGGATAACTCACAAATGCATCAATCAAAATATAACTTTGAGGAAACTAATAATGAGAAAACATATTTGTAAAAAGGTTAAAAGTTTATGTACGTTGATTTTGCTTATTACGTCCCCTTTAATTTTTATATTAAAACTATGCAACAGTTTTTTGCAGTACTTAAAACGCAATTATGCATTTAAGGTGAGACACTGCAGGTGAATAGAGAAAAATCTTAAATTTACACATATCAATTTGAAACTTCTCCTGTAGTTTTACTCACATAAATGTAAGAAAAAATGTATTATGTTTTTAAATAGAAATAAGGCATTTTATGTGTAAACACAGTCAAAATTGCACATATTTGAGACATTCCAATCTGAAAAATGGACAGAACCAGGTTTACATTTCTTTTCATTTTGTACACATTAATTACAAAACAATCTTAAGAGGAGAAAAAAAGACTAATTTTAATATGACAAACACAACTGAACGTGACAAAAACTAAAAAGCAACAAAACAGAATCCTATTATTCAAACCTAAATCGCAAATCTAATCTTAATCGCACTGGTCAGAAAAATCACAATTAGATATTTTTCCTAAATTGTGCAGCTCTATTAAAGGCAATAGAAAAAAAACTAAGTGAACATGAATCGTGATAAAATCGAAATCATGATCTGGCCCCAAGGAAACCGTGATAATCATTTTTTGTCATATCGCCCAGCTCTAGTTTGGCACGTAGCAAACCCAAAACAACCATTACATTTGAACTTTTCACGTATAATCCTGACACTGAGGGGTTAAAAGCGGGACTTGGACGTAGATTTAGGGTTACTGTTATCCGCTGGAGCTCGGACAGAAATGTGAAGCAGGTGGGCTGCTCCCAGAAGGCCCTCCTTCAGACACGTTCTCGTTACCGTGCCAATAAAAAGCGACAGGTTTCTGTAGCAGCCACTAGAAACATCACTGTGCATTAGTTTGATTTGGCCTCACCGCTCCCTCTTATATGTGCACAGCGCTGGCAGCAGATCCAGACATCCATCATTCAGCTTCAGTCACAAGTCACTTTCAAAGCCGGCTAGTGAATTATTCAAACGAGTTCAGGCAGCGCTGTGCATTGAACTTAAAAAAACAAAACTAGAAAATCGGTATCGCTCAATAGGCGGACTGTTTTTGCCGTACCGCCCCAGCCCTCGTGCGCAGAATTACAGCCACGTTTCCGTCAGTGGATTACGAAAATAACTTACGGTGTGTGTATAGCAACGTAACACTTGTGCTGGGTCGGCAAAATAGAAACGAAAGCCCAAACTCATGTGGCTTCATTTTGTGTTTGCGCTCAGTGGTGGGCCTAGGATTTTGGGGGCCCCTAAATTAAATACAGGCCCCTCCTCATCAAGTGTGATTTACTATAATCTTTCCGTTGTGTCTCTTGAATTGTTCTTGAAGGTTTTTGTGGTTTTTGGGTTAAAAAAATCATACATTTGGGCTGGTAAGTGAACTGTGCAATAGTGTACGTGTCCCAAACAGCTTCAAACAGGGGGGTTTGGAGGTCCTCCCCCAGAAGAATATTTAAGACATCAGGCCATATTTCCTGTGTGTTGGTGCATTTTAACACATGTTCCAGCTGATTTTAATCCATGGTTTTCATTTATATTTGTATAATGTTATATTTTATTTACTATCTAGCTTTATTCTAGGAGATGGCGTGGGCAGAATTAATACATTTGACAATCCCAGACTATTTTGTTGGTCTTTTTCTTGTTTAAAAGTACACAGCACTACTTTAATATGATATTGAGAGAACTGTTTCAGAGCCGTGTGTCTATAATGATCGGGATGGGTATCTTATTGGGGGCTCTTTCAGGTTGGGGGCCCAAGGCAATTGTTGCCTAATGGTAAGTCCGCCACTGGATTCTCTACAAACATTTTAGGTTTTCTCAGATTGGCAGTGCTACAAAACAAACCCGTTGCTGTTGGCCCACAGGTTACACATATAAAGTAACACATGTGTGTGGTTTGGCTCACTTGTACTTGCACTGAGGGGAGCTGAGACTATTCAGATGAGAACGTAAAGTAGAACTAAGTAACATTTTACCTTATTAAACGTCTTTGTAAGTCTGTGTGGTGGTTGCAAATGTTTTTTCGGGGCATTTGTCACGGAAAGCCAGCCTTGCAACATTTCCTGACTGAAGACAACTCTCCTGAGAAACCTTGTTTTCTTTCTTTTTTATATTTGGTGACATGGAATGTTTTGTATGGGACTGTACTTCCTTATTTAAATAAAAAGGAAAGGAAGGGGAAAAAAGAAACGGTAACACTTTATAATAACTACACTTATTCCTGCCTTAATAAAGCATGAACAAAGGCTTAATTGATAGTCAACAAATACTTTGTTAAGAATGATTCGGGATATCTGATATCTGTTCACAATGCACTTTAGGTTACACAGACAGTTACTTGCATGCCACGTGGGATTGCACACCGGTCCACTCCTTTTGGTCTACGGTAACTGACAAACTCTCCACTATCTTTGGCTGCAGAATCCCATTAAACCCATCACTGTGTATTCTAGGGGATACTTCAGAAATTAAACTGCCCCATAAATACCATAACACACTCCGGACTTCATTAACTATCGCAAAGAAAATAATCTTCCAAAACTGGAAAAGCAAAAACAACTGTAATATTACTCATTGGACCAATGCACTTACAAATCATATAACAGTAGAACAACTGGCTGCCGAAAAACAAAAGCATATGTCAGTCTTCAAAGAAACCTGGACACATTTCTTGGATTTTCTACAATTATAACAACTTAAAATATAATGAGAAAAATAAATGACAAAATCTAAACAACATTTAAATTTAAAAGCCACGTGTACAATCCTCCATATAGGCTTCATCTTTTCTCAATTATACACAACTGCTTATAGCATATATATCTTCTACAGTCACTCATATATAAGTGTAATATATCTATATATATATATATATCTTTTTTTTTTCCCTCTTTGTCTCCTCTAGTCCCCCCTTTTTTTTTTCTTTTTTTAGGTATCAAAGTGGCCTTGTGGTGGGTGTGGGGGCCCGGGCCTCGTCTGTCACTCTCCATCTGCCTTGAATCATACCTCCCCCCAGTACTGTCCCACACATGCCCCGAACAATTTTAATGCAACACATAAATCTAGTTAAGTAATGAAGAACACAAACAAACAATTAGTATAGGGTAAGCGAAATGCTTATTTTAATGCATCTCACACAAAGGCAGGGAAAAAAAACAACAAAAAAACAAAAACAAACTGAAGATATACATTTGTAGAAGAAAAAGAATTAGACAGGGTTGAACGGGCACGAACGTGATGACAATCTGAGGAGGGAGGGGTTTGGTTTATTTATTTATTCATTTTTTTCTCTAACGTTTGGCTAGTGGGTGGTGGTAGGGGGGGTCCCTGACCTACATACCCAAGGAGCCACAGATCAAGTATATATATATATATTTTTTAAATTTAAATATATATTTCCGCCCCCCAACCTGTATCCTGTGTCTCCATGTTTATGTGTATGTCTCGTTTGTGTATAGTATGTTATATTGTCACTTGTCTCACTGTCTAGTTTTGTTATATGTACAGATTTGTATATTATATATCACCATAATTGTAAATATGCACGGTGTCAGCAAATAAATAAAAAAAAAAAAAAATAAATAAAAACACTGTTTGCAAAATTGACTGTTTAATAAAATCACAAACTTAATAAAAAAAAAAAAATAAAAAAAAGAATGATTCGGGATTAGTAACTATCCCGAATCATTCTTAATCATTAACTCAATCATCATTAATCATTCTTAGTAACTATTAACTAATAATCCAACCCTATTTCCTAACCACAACCCGAACCTTAATAGTTACTAAACCTGAATCATGTTTGAACCATTTGTTCATGATGAATTAAGTCTTTGTTCATGCTTTGTTAAGGCAAAATAAGGTGTAGTTATTATGAAGTGGTACCAAAGAAACAACCAAGCGTTTGCCGTCTTTTTACTGGGAGTGTATTTTCACAAGAGACCTGCAGGGGGAGCTCTGTCGCAGAAGTTACTCAGTCTAAAAAGTCTAACGTTTCTTTCTTTCTTTCATGTGACCTGCCCAGAAAGACTGAACCAATCCCAGGGCAGCATTATGGTTCGAGCAGGAGTCCCTGTGTTTACATTGGGAAAAATAATTCTTTTTAGATACATTGTTGATTGTAATAACACTATGATGAATCATTGCAAGCGTTTTAACAATTGGAATTTTAACTTTGATTGAAGCTGTTTGTTCTCCCTGTGTCTCTCACTCTATGCCCCGCCCTCCTCCTCTCGCTCACTCTGTGACAGGATGATAAAAGTGAAGGGCGAAAACAGTGATTTTTGTTTTGCTCAGATACCAGTGTTTTGTTTTTGGTTTTCTTTTATCATGATGCATTGAAACTCTCCTTGCAGATGTGTGCAGACAAACAAAAATGATTTAATAAAACAGAATTTTTATAGAAATATTAAGCATCAGTATTTTTGAGAATACAGCATTGATCCCATCACTGGCTGCTGCTGCTGCTGTCATTGATCTAAACTCTTCCACATTGAGGCACATGGGATGGAGTTTCTCTCATAAAAGATTGCACAGGAGCTGAACAAAAACTCTAGTGGATGTGCTGCTGTTGCTAATATTATGTCCCACCTGCCAAACAAAAAAGAATAATGTAAAATTGAACACTTATGGCAAGACACAACAGGCAAAACCCATTTTCGTAATATTTTTAAGGTTTGTTCGGTCGGTTTGTTCTTTCAACATATCGGCTTTCATGTGGAAATAACAAACTAGTCCAATCTGCTCCTAAAGACGTTTTATTACTTGCGTTAATCCACTGTAGTCATAGATTTCTCTGGGACGTTGTAACTGCAAAGGCTGTTTTCTTAAAATGCATTTTTCTCCCTCGGGACGTAAAGATCAGCCTTAAAGAAGCTCCAACAAATACCAAACTCTACAATCTTGAACTAAACACGATTTTGACAGATTATACTGAAGGATTTGTTGATATCTAATTCTAAGCCTGATTTATGAAGTCAAAAAAATCTGTAGAAATTTGAATTTTTAGGGCAATTTTCAGTCCACTCTGTACATTTTTAATAACTAATATGTGTATAAAACGATCCAAGAAATTTAAACCTGGTTCTGTCAATTTTTCAGATTTAAATGTCCCAAATATGTGTAATTTTGGCATCTTTTTCCTCATAAAATGCCTTATTTCTACATTTCTACGAGAAAAACTTAGACACTGACACTGCACTGAGACACTACAGGTCAATTGGAAAAAATATGAAATTCCAAGATATCAATTTGAAACTTCCCCTGTAGTTTACTCACATAAATGTAAGAAAAAAAGGTATTACAAGTTTTTCATCATATAATGTTTTCATGTGGAAATTGGGCCCTGTATGTATAAAAACAGCCAAAATTGCACATATTTGGGACATATAAATCTGAAAAATGGACAGAACCAGGTTTAAATTTCTTGGCTCATTTTGCACACATATTAGTTACAAAAAATGTACAGATGGGATTTTGGATTTCTTATTTAGATTTTAAGTAAATTAGATGTGACTGAAAATTGTGCTGAAAATTCAAATTTCGCCTCATTTTTTTGACTTAAAACCTCAATAAATCAGTTTTAGAATGAGATGTAAAAATCCTTCAGTAAGTTTCAACAAAATCTTGTTGAGTTTAAGACTGTACAGTTTGGTGTGTGTGGGATCTACTATCTTTATGTCCCGAGGGGAGAAAAATGCATTTTAAGGTAACAGCCTTTGAATTTACAATGTCCCAGAGAAATCTATGGATGAAGTGGATTAAATTAAATAATAAAACATATTTAAAGCACAGATTGGATAAATTTGTTGTTTCTACTTGAAAGCCTTAATATGTAATATATGTTTCTTACGTTTATGTGAGTAAACTACAGGAGAAGTTTCAAATTGATATCTTTAAATTTAAGATATTTCCTATGCACCTGGAGCGTCTCGCCTTAATTACATTTCAACAAGAACGGCGTTAAACAAACTCATTGTTCCATTCTGAAGTTCAACACACTTAAAACTATTCAACTATAGATGGTAAATTGTGCGGGCAAAACACGACCTTGGATCGAGCCTCTGCATCGTAATCAAATCAGATCAAGAGACATTCATAAATTCCGCCCTCTAATTTGCGCTGACATGATTAAAGAGCCTTGTCACTCTGTATAAGTGAGACTGACTGAGCTGGGGCTGTGATGAAGACTGTTCCGTTTGCATGACCCTCTTCACAGAGCGCTCCCTGCTGAGAGCTGGAGAGGACGGCCCACCATCCCAGAGCCATGCTGAAAGACTTACGACTTGTTGGGCTCATCCTATCGAGAACATATGGGAGATGTGTCCAAATGACCCCAGCTCTGCACATGTTGCCTTCAGTGTTTAGTGATGAGTGTGGGACATCCATCAGGGGTGTGCCACAGGGGAATGGGCTTCACATTCTGCACCAGCAAGAGTCCGACTGGGTTTAGCCATAGATCTCTCTTAGTCTTGGTTTAGTTTTGATTTAGAGTGCTTATTAAGAGCTTTGTTTGACCTGGTTTGGACCGCTGCATCAATACAACAGTGGGTGGACCTGGTAGTCATGGTTACACATAACACAAGACTGGTCCTGCATTAGTCCTGGATTTATGTACATTCATCTTTTTGTTTTCAGAGTTCTAGGGAATATTTTCTAAACCTTGTCAACAAGATGATTTCTAATGTTTCTGCGAGTTCACAAACTCTTGTTAGGCTCCCACTGTTGTGATTGATTGTGTTAAGGCCTGATTGACTGGGCCTGGTGCAGGACTGGACCAATCAGAGAGCAGCATTGTGCTTTAGGTCTAAATGAGCCAAAACAAAGATGGTGGCAGCGACAAACGCGTTTTTTTTTTGTTTTTTTTTATAAATAAGGAGTTTGGGTATTTTTTTATGTGCACAATGAGACACTTTATGCATTTGTGATGATGTCTGTGCTTTGGATTTAACAAAAGTTTGATTTGCAGGCTTAATCCGCTGTTGTGACACTACAACCAATCAGGGTGAAGTATTTGTTTCATTTTCCTGATCGCTTTCAATGAGAGCCTTTCCAAACTGATGAACTCATGTCATAGAGCTACACATATCTCTGGCAATTAATATTTTTCCCACTGAGATGGTTCAAGACATCAAATCCATATGAACTGTTCCTCAACTGCCTGGAGGAACTCTCGCTACACTGGATAAATGGTTCTTCATCTGCCTGGAGGAACTCTCGCTACACTGGATAAATGGTTCTTCATCTGCCTGGAGGAACTCTCTCTCACTAGATGAGCCTCCTTCCTTCCTCTTGAGTGGTTTTGGTCCAAGTGAATGCGTCAGTCCTGGTCCATCCACAGCCAGGGACAAACAGAGACTACAGAGCATTGTGCGCTCTGCTGAGAAGGTGATCGGCTGCAGCCTTCCATCTGTTCAGGACCTGTACGTCTCCAGGACTCGGGGACGAGCAGGTCGGATCACAGCTGACCCTTCTCACCCTGGACACAGACTATTTGAGCCACTCCCCTCGGGCAGGAGGCTACGGTCCATCCGGACCAGAACCTCCCGCCACAAGAACAGTTTCTTCCCTCCCTCTGCTGTTGGACTCATGAACACTTTATAACACCTGTCACTTTAACAAGAACAATCTATTTGCACTACTCATTTGCACATTGCACTATCTGCCAACTGTACATTCTGTATATAGTCTCAGTCTATCTAAGTCTATTTTATTCTAATTTTATGCATGCCTTTTTATATTTTATTCATTGCTTTATGTTGTACCTACGCCGAAGCAAATTCCTATGTTTGTGAATTTCACTGACAATGGCAATAAACCGCTTTCTGATTCTGATTCTGATCCACAGTCTGTCCGTCTGTGGGAGTCGGATCTCTCCTTCGCTGTGGTTCTCCCTGAGGTTCATACTTTTTTCCCACAGGGTTTTTTGTAGTTTTTCCTTACCAAGAAGGAGGGTCAAGGACAGGGGGCGCTCTGGGACAGTTATACTTTTGCTAAATTCTCTTGAACATTGTTTATTTGAGCTGCTTTCTATCTATGGCCCATCGAGGCAACTGTTGTGACAAAATCAAATTGAATTGAAGTATGTTAGAGCGTGTAAATTCTAGATTTTTTTGCCCAGGCCCAAAGGAATATCAGTGGCAACAGCATTACGGAGGCCCTACTGAAAAAGGTTTTAATGTTTCCTTCCATAGTTTCACTGAGCAAAAGCTAGCTCTGTCTTCTAGCTGTGTATACAACCAAAAAAGATTGATTCAAAAGAGTCTGGGATAATAGGATAGAAAAAGTCCTCTGGAAGATATGTCCAAATGACATCACATACATGCACTTATTGCCCTTAGTGTTTTGTGATGTTTACTCGACATCCATCGGTGGAGGGGGAGTGTGCCAGCAGGAAATTGACTTAAGTCTTGCTTTAATGTTTGGACCTGGATGCTTACTCTGGTTTTGCTTACCTTCATTATTCCTGGTGGGTAGGGATGAAACTGAAATATTGTGATATCGTATTGTCAATAGATCGAATTACAAACACTTTTGCTTTAATGTATGGTTTTGTTGCAACAGCAGTTAAAAAAACTGAGATAACAACGTCCAGTCCACGATTTTTTGCTTAACTTCAGTACAGACAACATGAAGGAATGGCGTTTCAATCTTAAGTCTCATCAAAGGCTTTCCACAATTCTGTTTACCGCTCCACAATATTGCAGTAAACATTGTATTGTGATATGAATATTATGTTTCTATCGTCCCGTGAGGTTTGGATATCATTACATCCATAAGTATAACCCTGATTTTGGGCCTGGTTTACATCTGGCACATAGCTGTTCAGTCCTGGTCTAGTCCTTTTAGATAATTGTACGGACTTATATAGAGGATGCTCGGCACATGTTGGCTTGAGTGCTTCGTGATGTGCACTGGGCATCCATCAGAACGAGGGTGTGTCAGCGGGAAATGCACTTTATGAACTGCAGCATCGGCACAATGCTCACAACAAGATGGACTTCTTTGACCTAACACAATCTCAAACTCTATTCACATATTATGGATTGTTTGTATTTTGTTTGTACTTGTATACTTGGCCTTTAATCATACACTTAAGTACCTTTGCTTTTTCTTGGTAAGTTTTAGATTGATATATGAGCATATTACTTTCTATCAGCGTTCCCTCATCAGGATTGGTATTATCATGCCATGTACTTCTCATTGTAATGAACATGATTTGACAGAGGCTTAGTGTTTTGTGAGACTCTGAGGGAAGTAGACCTCATAAAATGGAATAATGATACAAGTACGAATGGAGTGAAATACTCCAGTTATGTTTTTGTTCATGGAACAATGTTATGAAATGGTTAAAAGATCAAAGCAAAGCAAATTTGTAAGTGTCCTTTAAGTCATCAGTATTGTGATATTAAATGTACAAAATTTGTAAAATGTTTTTTGGCTGCTTTTGTGGCTCCCTGGCTGGCTGAGCAATTTTTGATTTTTTTGATTTATGAGCTCAGTTTTTACAATGACATCTTGGATTTCATCCTTAGTCTGTACAGCTAAGAAGTGTTGTCCAGTTCAAAGGGCAGAAGTACAGAGACTCTGTGAGTGATGAGTTTGTTTTTCTTGTAAACATGAGGCATGTTGAACTACACCTGGTCCCTCAGACCGGTTCACTTGAGACCGGCTTGGGCCGATTCTGTTCATGGCGGACTGTGTTTTCTTGCAGGGGTCCACTACATGGCCCATGGTTTCTTTTTAAATAATTATTAATTATTTAAATAATCGTACCTGAATTACACTTTTTCTTCACGCAAACGATCAGTTCATTAAAATATGTTTAGTAATAACACATTTGTGGCGCTATAAGACATTGATAAAGCTTCTGTAAACAAGGAACAGCTTCTGTTTTTTTCATCAAGTTTTTCTGCTTTTATTTCACTTTTCTGTGCCTCTACACCATGTTTCCACATCTCAATATGAAATGCGATGGGTTTGGATAAAGATGGCTGTAGTGGGCACTGAAAAAATATGACTTTGGGTCTAAATGCGAGTGCCGTGCTTTGTAAACAGGAAGCAGCCGATGCTAACGTGTGGAAGCTTGAAAGCATGACTATGGAGTGCGTGTAAGGAGCTAGCTCTGAAATGCTACAGACAAATGCAGCAGAAGACCTTCGAAAGGAAGTACTTCGAGGGAATGACCCATCTCAACCGACTGAAGAAACAGAGAGAGAGAGGCAGAGGGACAGTGATCCCAAGCTGCCGGACACTGAGGAGTCTTTTGAGGGCTATTACCCTCCTCAAACTGCCCCGACACACAATCTGCTGACCCTACTAGATAATTCCTCCTGCTAAAGCTGCACTGAGACATTGACAGAAACACAAAGGCGACAGAGAAGTGCAGTGAAAATGTTTCTGCGGCTATAATTTGAATTTCCTTTGGGATCAATAAAGTATTTGTTAGGGCTGCAACGATTGATTGACCAATTGTGACTAGTCAACTAAAAACTAATCAACTCTAAAAATGTATCGTCAGCTAATCATTAACTGAATTATACTCTGCAACATAAAAGACCTTTTACACAAGACCGTGACATTAATACATCAAAATAAAAAATAATAGATTATTACCAATTTTAATCAATAAACACTTCATTTATATATTCTCTTCTGAGAGGCCATCTGTCACCATATTTCAACCTTTATTTGTCTGATAATGTCAAAAATAATTGCTGACTACTCGACTACTAAAATACCGTAAAATACGGACTATTGAGCGCTCCTGAGTATAAGCCGAGTATAAGCCGCACCAGCCATATTTACAAAGAAAAACAACTCTGTACATATATAAGCTGCACCTGACTATAAGCCACGCCCGGTTCGGCACGCACATGTTTTGTAAAATGCGCTCCACGGAAAGAGCGTGGCGAGCAACCAGTGCTGTGTTGTTTTCCTCCTCATCCTCGAATAAAGTGGTTCAAAATATGTGACGTGAGAAAAGACGCCTTAATGAAAGCGCGGCTGCTACACGAGCAGAGGAGAGAAAAAGAGAGCGCAACGGAGGAGAGAGAGAGCCACGGGTGCTTTCCCAAAAAACTGAAGAAAGGAGCGAGGGAGAGAGATCACTGGGCCAGCGTCAGCGGAGGAACAGGCCCGTCTGGTACAGGAGACGTCCCGTTGGTGCAGGTAGAACACTAAACACTTGAAGCCCTGTCAGGCGCTTATTCTGCCAATAAACCTCTGCACGGACTCAGTTTACGTAACTCCGTTTCTACACATGCGCAGGATCAGTTCTGGTTCGGACACACATGCGCGGGCCCGGTCGAATCATGCAGCAAATGACTCCGAGTCAGACAGTACCCGCGCAGGCTCGGGTCGAATCGTGCCCGGGTCGGTTGGGACAGTACGGGCGGGCACAGGCCGGGTCGGGCTTGAATTTTTAAGCCTGATCTAAACTCTACCCTAGAGGCTGCTCCTGGAAAAATACATAAATTAGCCGCCTGTATAAACCGCAGGGTTGAAATCATGAGACAAAAGTAGCGGTTTATAACCCGCATTTTAGGGTAATCGATGACAGCCCTACTATCTCTGTAAAATAGATAATAATAATACATGTAAGCTATTAATATATGTGTAAATGATTATAACTAACCAAAAAAGTCCTCTTTGATAACAACCCAGGTTTGTTCTTAATGATCCAACACCGCATCCATTCCCAACCGAAAGTAAAAAACGTCTCTGTCTTGAGACTCATTGATAAATTATGTTACAGGAATTTCTTTGTTTTCCAAAACTGGACAAAATCATTAGTTTGATAATGGTCTTACTTGTTCCTAAATATTTGTAATGGGATTTCTGAGCTAGATCAGCCTCTTTGTGGTAACCGTGACAGACGCCAGGGCTCATGTCAGACCGCGATCAGAGGAACATGACGGCAGCTGGCAATGCTTGTGCACCGCTGGGTTAGAGCATCTCCAACACTGCAGCTCTTGAGGGGAAGGCCCGGTCAGCCGCATAATTACATAATAACAGCCAAATTACCATACCACCATATTTCAAAGCCTAATATAAACCACGTTACCGATATCACTGGAGCGGCAGTTGCTTTCTTTAGCTGTTTCTAAGCGGTTGACCGTATATTTGGCCCATATTTGTCCTTGAGAAAGACTATTCCAGAATGTGTTATGACTGGAAATGATCAGACGTCTTTTGCAGCAAGTACTCAGGGGCGTCGGACAGGGGGGTAACGGGTGCTTGTTTTGCCGGGGCCCAAAGTAGGGAAGGGCCTCAAAAAGCATGTGTAGTTGTTTTTTTTTTTTGGTTTTTTACGCTTTATGCCGACTACCGTCAACTCTCTCTGCTTTCGGCCGTCATGTGTGCTGGACATGGGTAAAACGTTACAAATGGTTAGTTTAAAACCGTGTTGAGATTTTGGTGTCCCGTCGCTGACTTTTTGTTGATTTATTCCTTTTTATGTGCAATCTGATAAAAGGAACGTATCAAGCTGGTGGACATGTTAAATATGAAAAGAAGGTTGTAACCCTCTTAGTGACAGTCAAATCAGTCATTCTGGGATGAATTAGAGTCAGTTTTTACTCCAAAAGCACAAATTTAAAAAACCTACACAAAAATTTGGAAACATTTAATAGGACTTTTCTATGGATATTTTATTTTTATTTTTTTTTACTTTATTACAAGCCCCTAAAACTCATTTTTAGTTAAATTTGCTTCCCGCATTGAAAGAGGAATTGTCAACATCAACAAATGCCCAAAGTCACAACACCAAACACCATCTATATTTCTTAATATAATTGACAGAGAAAATGTAGGCAGATTTTAAATGTTTGTTCTTTTTACAGAGCTTGTTTTCTAATCAGAGTAAATCAGACACCAAAGGACAAAATGAGTCTCAGCTTCAGTTTGAAATGGGGCTTATTTTAATCAGACGTTTAGGAAAAACAGGCCTGAATGACACCTATAAGGATTATTAGCAAGTTAATCAAAAGCTAAGGCTATTTTGGGCTTGATGGACGTGGTTTAGTGACGTCTAAAGTATCGGAGAAATACAATTTTTTAAGTTTATGTGTCAAACTTGTCAAGATTAGGGGTGGGGTGTAGGCTAGGTTTAGGAACATGACAGGTTACGGTTAGGGTCAGGAAACGGTTTAGGTGTGTTATTTTCGGAATTGAAACAAGAATAGCTAACACGAAAAAGAGAACGGTATGGGTCTGTTAGAATAAAATATATGGGTCAAAATGTTCAAAACTGTTCGATATTGCACGTTTTTCACACATTACCATGACAACCAGCAGGGACGGCATAATAGCAAAAAGAGCTGGAAGCTGGTGAACGGTTCTATAGACGCTGCCTTTTTTGTTGTAATAAAATGCAATGTAGTTGAGATGAGATCTGAGGCCATATCACTGCTTCAAAAAAGACAAAAATCATTTCTTGCAATTTGCTGTTAAATAAAACTTTTTATTGTATTTTGCAATTAGATTTTTTTTTTAAATTCCTCTTAAAAAGGACTGTAACATGATATAGACCGATAGCTGTTTATAAAGTTACGTTTATTGTTCGATGTATGCAGAAACCATACAAAAATACGAATAATAGCTAAAATCGCAAAGATCAATAAATCATATACAAAATGATGTGTGGCTTTTATGATTGTAGCTTTACAGAAGCAATGGGTACCCATTTCCACTTAGTTTTCACAGCTAGAGATTGAACTCCAAAGTGTTTATGTTTGAGCCTAACGTGGTCAGTGATGGATGAAAATTTCGCACATCAATTTTTTACCGACGAGCGCGCTGGAGAAAGGGGAGGATTTCCACGCGACGGCCTATCGATATCAAAGAAATGCATCCCTTCAAAGAAATACATAATTTCTGAGCATTTGAAAACCATAAGAGCGCCGTGCTAACTAGTTCACGCTGGCAAACAGACATGTACTTCATCGTTTCATGTACTTTCAAGTCCAATAGGAGCTTATTTTTCTTATCTTCTTTTCATAGACACATGGCCAGGCTAATGCATCCGTTTATTATCTTGACCGCCCTATGCCCTAAAGGTCACCACATGCTACAAATTCACAAATATGCACGAAACAGTGGGTAGCAGTCACTTTGCTTTTCGCTATGATCTTTCTCTCCCATAGCAATAACATATGTATACAGTTTAAGGCGGGCAGATGTGATGAGCTGGTGTGTCACAACATCTTAAGTGTAGCCTTACTGTCCAAATATCCCCAGATCGTCGCAAAAAGTAGCAGAAAAGCGTTGTATACTTTTGACCGATAGTCCCAACAAACTCGGCAACCTCGAGCCCTGTTTCCGTGCAAATGCAACAGCGCTTTTCCATAACTTTTTGAACTTTTCTGCCGCCAAAAACCGTATTTACTTTTTTGACACAATATTTTGATTTCAGGCTACTCCAGCCAAAACCAAAATCCCCCAGGAGCTCAACAGAATAACGGGATGTTCCTGTATTTAAATAGACAAACCACAAGCTTATTGTAATAAAAAACGCAATGCCCGCCGTAGACCGTGAAAAGTAAACAGTGGTCCGCTTGGATTTGGATAAAAATTACATTGTTTTCAAATGAGATGGATTTAGTTTCCGCTTTCGTACATGTCTGGAGCATGTTTCAGGCATGAGTGAAAAAAGAAGACGAGACTCGATGTTTTTGATTAGACTAAAGACTTAGTTAGACTTTAGGTTGAAATTTTGTCAATGAAATGATGAGTATACAACAATACAGTAGGCCATTCCCCACCCGGACACACTTGTACTTGTGATTGCTTCTAAACCGTACGTCTGATGTGATTTGCATTTCTTGTTGATTTTAGGTTTCATTGTCAGAAAAATGTGAAATGTCTGTAAAATAAATCACAAAAGTGCAGAAATAGTACCTTATTTCTGTGTGTCCAAACTCACATTTTGACATATATACAGAGCGTAGAGCCACAGACTGCTACGACGTAGTTTTGATGAGCCACCACACCTTTAATAAGGCTTTGAACATTCAATTACAATAAGTAATGAGAACAGAATCTTTCCAATTGCATAGTGAAAAGTGCTAGTTTTGTTTTTTGGGCCAATTTAGGAAGCCACAAGCCTGAGGGCCGACAAAAACTTTTTATTACACTTTTATTTTTATCAGTTCTTTTTATAGCATGTTTTGTTTTTTTGTTTTTCATTATAATACACTCAATGTAAAATTTTGCACGTCTTCGAAACATTCACAATATCATCTACATTTCAATTTATTGTCCATCTCTAAGTAGAGTTTTTACAACAAACGGGAAAGTTTGTAGCGTTGCGTGGATGAGTCTGTGTGAGGCAGGGGCTCTTCAAGGTCACATGACATGATCTCCTTCTGTATTAAAGTGCATACGACAGGTTAGATCAGGGGTGGGCAATTATTTTGACGCAAGGGCCACATTGGATTTTTACACTTGCCTGGGGGCCGGACCATTTTACACACTCTACTACACATAGACTTAATGCCTAAAATTACTACAGAATAGCAAAAATCATTACCTTTATTTAGTGGGAACAGTGCAGTTGATCACTCCTTTTATCCAATGCATCAAAGTTTGGTGTTATTCTAGTGGTGGCTGTTCTCAAAACTGATTTTTAATGAACAAGCAGCTGCTCAGGAAACTATAAAATGACAAATGCACCACACCTAACTCATACAATTTTTTATTGAATGCTTTGCGGGCCGGATCAAAATGCCAAAAGGGCCGCATGTGGCCCCCGGGCCTTAGTTTGCCCCCCTCTGGGTTAGATTGTTCTGTTTACTTAACCGCAGTTAACATAATGAAATTAAAGATTTTGCTAAAAATGCTACGACTTTTACCCCACTTTGGCTGTTTTTTACATCATATTTTTACATACTGACTGTAAATCACACAGGACTTTCCAAAACTGTTGGAAAACCTAAGTTTAGCACACCGATAGCAAACATGGTGGATTTCCATGGTAACGGCTATTTTTTTATGTTCAATCCCGAGCTCTATATGTTTTTGATTTCTACCCCCACTCTACCTCCTGTCATTTTCAACTGATTTTTCAGTGTTTCTTCACAAATTGCTACTTTGGTGAAAAATTGTCATTTTATATTTACAACAGATATTATCCCACCAAATCTGAAATAAAATAAAAAACAAAACAAAACAACATGTCACACATACTTTAAAGTAATGTGGTTTCTGAAGATGTTGGTCGATGTGTCAATCAGTGGAAGAAGACTCGTGGACGCTAGCTTCTGAATATTAAAAGAAGTTTATTACAGAAAGCAGCATCACATACAGACAGTCGACATTGTCTGGGAGTCCCACTGTGGCCAAATCTAGGATCTCCCAGATTCTAGTGTAACATAGCTTTATATATGGTAGACCAACTGCTCCTTCAAAGGAGCCAAACCCCTTTTTCAGATAAGGAAACCCACTCACAAATGTTTCTTTATTGCCCCTCATAAAAGATTCCCAAACTTACAGACTCTTAGTTTATGGTCAACCGACCTAATTTTGACCTGTAATTACCCTTGTCCCCTTTTGGCTCCACAGCCTAGAGGCAACTGAATAAACAATTATCTGTACCAGTATCTACAACAACTGTCTCTCACAGCAGATACTTCAGTAACCTATGGCCTTCTAATTTTATCAGTTTGTCCCAATAGCCAAATTCTGTGAATAACTTATATTTTCAGCCTGAGTGCCTTGGATCTGCTTTTGTTTTTTGTTTTTATTGTGTAAAGTAGGTTGATTTGTTGGACCAAGTCAACAATGCAGCCTTGCTCTGGGCGGATGGAGTTGGAGAAGAGCCTTGTGTGTTCTTTCAGTATTTAGTCCCCTGCCTGCAAACCTTCAGTCATTTTATTTTCCATTCATCACATTTATCTATTCACGTAAAAGATAAAATTCGTCATTAAACTGAAATCATAATTTGAATGCTTGACAAAGGCATCTCTCTTTTGTGGCCGAAGCCTTCTGAGTGCCTCATGTCGGTCCTGTTTGAGTCATATGCAGTTCTGGCACACAGCCAACAGATGGCACTGTTCCCTATTATGACTCATGCTTTAAAGCCGTGCGTCAGACTGTGGAAGTTGTCTTCAAGTGGTTTAGTGCTTCATGAGGTGTCAAAGAAAGTTGACATCACTAACGTCATAGTTAGCAACTTACAAAGGCGTAGGCTAACATTTAGGTAAATTAAACAGGGATGGAGCACAACATTTTGGGTCCCAGGTACAAACTTTCTTGGTGGGGCCTTAAATATAATACATCATTTTGTATATGATTTATCAAATGCAGTTATCATTCATAAATCAATCATAAATATGGTTTCTACATACACCTAACAATAAACTCAGTAGTTTAAAGACATCATACAGTATGTTTTTGCAATAATTATCAGACCAGACTTTGAAACAAATCATTACTGTACGATAATACACCAACTGCAAATTAAAATCACTAGTTTTATTTGTTAAAAACTTGGCCAATATGTGAGCGATGATTTTAATCTTTGTTTAAGGGGTGATGGGGCCCCCAGATGTCATGGATAATTGTATTTAATCAACTTCAATGCATTATATTACAGCAAAAATATATCAAAGCGTGGAAAAATACAACAGAGAAATAAGCCATCACTTGCTTTTGAGAGCCTTTCCCTGCCCTGGGCCCCGGGGAAACCACTATCCACTAAATACTATCGAATATTTACAGTAACAAAGCACGATCACTTCAAGTATTGTAGTAAACATGCTCTTGAGTATCTTTACTGTGACAGCTCATGTTATTGAACTAAAAATAAAATGTCTTTTTTTACAGAGAACAATGTAACTTCTTTATCACAGCGTTGGGAGACGACAGGCTGCTGTGACTCCTACTGGCTGCAGACGCAATTACACACGTTTTGAAAACACATTGCTTGTTATGCTAGCCGTGCTGACCTGTCGCGCAGTTGTAATGATCGTTATTCGACGGCAGAAATGCTCAGAGCGAGTCTGACGATGATTTATGGACTGCGCAGAAGATTCTCGGAGCCACATAACTTATCGGAAAAAAAACCGTCACCCATTGAGGGAATTCAGAAGGGAGTGTTTTAGATGCTCAGAGGAGAGGATATCGGAATTCCATGTTGGACCCTTCTGTGTGGATAAATGGAGGTGTCTGTGGGCCAATGCTAACGCTAATGCTAATTTAAAGCATAATAAAGATGTTACTAAAACAAATTAAAATAAAAAAACTGAAGTATAATGTATAAACTGCAGCTGTGCACAAAGTTCATTGTGCTGATTGTTGGCCAACCGTAGCAATTTCATTTTTTTGTGTGTGAATTTTATATGTATATTTTGTTTGATGAAAGCTGGGGCTTGAACTTGAAAACTTTAGTCAGGATTTCACCTTAATTGTGCAAAAAAAATAACCCCTCAACCCATGAAAAGTACTGTCTACTTTTTAAATGTACTAGAAAGTCCAAATTCCTGCTCTCAAATATGTCACTGTAAAAAGTACAGATGCCTGAAAATGTGTCGTAAATACAATTCTTTTACTTTTACACACTGCCTTTTAGTGTCATAAATGCTGCCGAAAAGTTGTTGATACGAGACATGAGCCACACAACACCACTCTCGTCCTGGCAGCTCTTTAACTAGCTCAGGTTTAGATCTGGTTCATTTTAGTTTCATTCCATGTTTAGATTTGGTTCAATCATGGTTCTGTCTTGGCTTGATCCAGTTTCATATCTGCTTCAGTCTAGATTTGGTTCTGGTTTGCATCAAACATAGAAATAGACTCAAGCCTCTGTTCTTACTTTGCCCGAATACCGTTACTCTTCTGGAACAGACGTTTTTCAGATAAAGGCATCAAGTGGAGATCGCTCAAAAATGCTCTTCTGATCCTCCACAATCCGGTGCAGACTCCGCGCGGCGCTCAGAACCACATGTTGCGGTGGAACTCTGTGCAGCCAACATGGATATGGAAAAGTAAATGAGGTTTGGAGGAGTGGACAGGAGCCCGAGGGGGACACAACACTCAAAAGACTGACAGTGACCAGCGGGACACGAGCTGGAAACACTCAAGTAGAGGACGAACTGTGGGTGGCAAATAAAAGACCAAAGTCCAAGTGGTTTCAAATTCAGCAACCAAAAACATTGATTTAAAACACATATTCTGCCTTAGTTGTACTGTTGTTTACCTACTACTGCCTTTACTTTGGCATCTCACATTTCAGAACTTAACGGAAAAATATTCTGCATTTTTCATATTGTTATTAGCCTTTAAACATGCTCTTGAGTGCCTTAAATTTGCCATCTTATGTTTTAAAACAAAAAAAAAAGTTCTTTATTCAGTCCATGATAGGTGTTATGATTATGAAATTACACAGCCAGCAGATGGTGCCATCGCTCTATGTAAAATCTAGTGAAGTTAGCGCTGAAAAGACGTCATTGTGCGGATTTGCTGCAGCATTTATCGTGTTTAGACGGCAGAAATGGTCAGAACAAGTTTAGCGATGATTTAAGGACAAAAACAGTGGAACATTCTCGGATAAGTGACGGAAAATATGTAAATCCAAGAAGTTCAGCAGGAAGTGTATTTGACGCTCGGAGGGAGGAGGATTTTCTAATAAATATTCCTTAAAACAGTGTGAATGCAACTGAATACTACTGCAGGTATGTTTTTGATGACGGAACATTGTTGGAACAGGGTTAAAAGCAGTGTTTCTCAAACTTTTTCAGTCCAAGGGCAACTTTGCTGATGAAAACAAAACCACGTACCACCTATCCTGCAAACACGCCCACTGCCAGCAAAAATTTTAATTGAGATTTAGATTAGGATATTTTGTGTTTAATTATAAATTTATTCGATTAATCTGTCACAAATAGATTACTGCAGTTGGGTTGTATTTTGATCACATAAAATCTGTAGTTGGCCCATCAGTGCTGCATTTTAAACAATCCTCTCCTCTCACATTCACATAATTGAGTGAGAGGAGCTCCATGGTAACACATCCATTGCTGTATGTTGCACCTACGCCGAACCAAATTCCTATGTTTGTGAATTTCACTTACAATGGCAATAAACTGCTGTCTGATTCTGATAGGGGTGGGGTTTGACATCCACAAAATCAGCTCTTTTTGACCAAGTTGAAGTCAAAGTTGTTGGTCAACAACTCACTTACTGAAAGACAAAAACAGAGCTAACGCTGGGAGGAGACATCACTCCACACCCTGTGTCTCACCTGCTCCTCCTCCTGCTCCTCTCCCTCCTCTGTGTCTCACCTGTTCCTCTCCCTCCTCTGTGTCTCACCTGCTCCTCCTCCTGCTCCTCTCCCTCCTCTGTGTCTCACCTGCTCCTGCTCCTCTCCCTCCTCTGTGTCTCACCTGCTCCTTCTCCAGCTCCTCTCCCTCCTCTGTGTCTCACCTGCTGCTCCTCCTCCTCCTCCTGCTCCTCTGTGTCTCTCCAGCTCCTCCTCCTCTCCCTCCTCTGTGTCTCACCTGCTCCTCTCCCTCCTCTGTGTCTCACCAGCTCCTCCTCCTCTTCTTGCTCCTCTGTGTCTTACCTGCTGCTCCTCCTCCTCCTACTGCTCCTCTGTGTCTCACCAGCTCCTCCTCCTGCTCCTCTGTGTCTCATCAGCTCCTCCTGCTCCTCTCCCTCCTCTGTGTCTCACCTGCTCCTCTCCCTCCTCTGTGTCTCACCAGCTCCTCCTCCTCTTCTTGCTCCTCTGTGTCTCACCAGCTCCTCCTCCTCTTCCTGCTCCTCTGTGTCTCATCAGCTCCTCCTGCTCCTCTCCCTCCTCTGTGTCTCACCTGCTCCTCTCCCTCCTCTGTGTCTCACCAGCTCCTCCTCCTCTTCTTGCTCCTCTGTGTCTCACCTGCTGCTCCTCCTCCTGCTCCTCTGTGTCTCACCAGCTCCTCCTCCTGCTCCTCTCCCTCCTCTGTGTCTCACCTGCTCCTCTCCCTCCTCCTCTGTGTCTCACCAGCTCCTCCTGCTCCTCTCCCTCCTCTGTGTCTCACCAGCTCCTCCTCCTCTTCCTGCTCCTCTGTGTCTCACCAGCTCCTCCTGCTCCTCTCCCTCCTCTGTGTCTCACCAGCTCCTCCTCCTCTTCCTGCTCCTCTGTGTCTCACCAGCTCCTCCTGCTCCTCTCCCTCCTCTGTGTCTCACCAGCTCCTCTCCCTCCTCCGTGTCTCACCAGCTCCTCCTCCTCTTCCTGCTCCTCTGTGTCTCACCAGCTCCTCCTGCTCCTCTCCCTCCTCTGTGTCTCACCAGCTCCTCCTCCTCTTCCTGCTCCTCTGTGTCTCACCAGCTCCTCCTGCTCCTCTCCCTCCTCTGTATCTCACCAGCTCCTCCTCCTCTTCCTGCTCCTCTGTGTCTCATCAGCTCCTCCTGCTCCTCTCCCTCCTCTGTGTCTCACCTGCTCCTCTCCCTCCTCTGTGTCTCACCAGCTCCTCCTCCTCTTCTTGCTCCTCTGTGTCTCACCTGCTGCTCCTCCTGCTCCTCTGTGTCTCACCAGCTCCTCCTCCTGCTCCTCTCCCTCCTCTGTGTCTCACCTGCTCCTCTCCCTCCTCTGTGTCTCACCAGCTCCTCCTCCTCTTCCTGCTCCTCTGTGTCTCACCAGCTCCTCCTCCTCTTCCTACTCCTCTGTGTCTCACCAGCTCCTCCTGCTCCTCTCCCTCCTCTGTGTCTCACCAGCTCCTCCTCCTCTTCCTGCTCCTTTGTGTCTCACCAGCTCCTCCTGCTCCTCTCCCTCCTCTGTGTCTCACCAGCTCCTCCTCCTCTTCCTGCTCCTCTGTGTCTCACCAGCTCCTCCTGCTCCTCTCCCTCCTCTGTGTCTCACCAGCTCCTCTCCCTCCTCCGTGTCTCACCAGCTCCTCCTCCTCTTCCTGCTCCTCTGTGTCTCACCAGCTCCTCCTGCTCCTCTCCCTCCTCTGTGTCTCACCAGCTCCTCCTCCTCTTCCTGCTCCTCTGTGTCTCACCAGCTCCTCCTGCTCCTCTCACTCCTCTCTGCCGCTCAAGCTCCTCTCCCTCCTCTGTGTCTCACCAGCTCCTCCTCCTCTTCCTGCTCCTCTGTGTCTCACCAGCTCCTCCTGCTCCTCTCACTCCTCTGTGTCTCACCAGCTCCTCTCCCTCCTCTGTGTCTCACCAGCTCCTCCTCCTCTTCCTGCTCCTCTGTGTCTCACCAGCTCCTCCTGCTCCTCTCACTCCTCTGTGTCTCACCAGCTCCTCTCCCTCCTCTGTGTCTCACCAGCTCCTCCTCCTCTTCCTGCTCCTCTGTGTCTCACCAGCTCCTCCAGCTCCTCTCCCTCCTCTGTGTCTCACCAGCTCCTCTCCCTCCTCCGTGTCTCACCAGCTCCTACTCCTCCTCCTGCTCCTCTGTGTCTCACCTCCTCCTGCTCCTCTGTGTCTCATCTGCTCCTCTTCCTCCTCTGTGCTCTCGATGTGGCCGTGGCCTTCCCGTGCTCTACTGTATCACTCCTTATATTCTCGCGGTGACGCCGTGAGTTCCTCTACTTTGCACCTCCGTGTCTGTCTCCGTGCTCTGCCATATCATCCCGTACATGCGCTCGTGGTGCCGTAGTGAGACTTTTGTGTGCCTCCTTTCCGTGCTCTGAGCATGTCCCGGACACACAGCTGCCATTGCGCACCACGCCTCCTGGTGCAGTAGTTTCGCCTTTGCCCACTGTTTAGATTTTGGCTCGTGGTTTTCACATTCTATGGTCTCCCAAGTCCCGGGTTTATTAAACGGCTTGTTCTGTGCGTGAGTCAAACGCAAATCAGAAGCTGGACGATCACTTTACGGAAAGTTAGAGCTGCACTCTCGCTGCACAGTGACTGCTTTGTGCCTGTGTGTACAGAGGAAACAGATTAATTAAGAACTGAACTGACTAGAATTCTTTTCCATACAATATGCACAGATCAAATAAAGTTCTACAAGTTGTAAAAAGTATTCATTTAAGGAACAATGAAAATAAATGTAATATTATTTTGAAATTTTCTTGTGGACCACTAGGGGGCACTGGTGGACCACCAGTGGTCTGCGGACCACAGTTTGAGAATCACAGCTTGATTACATAACACATTCACTCACTCGTCGTTGTTTGAACATTGTTTGAATAAGCTTATGCAATGACAACAGCTTTATTTCCACCCAGTGCTGCTTTCATTTTTCACCAAGATCTTGTATTGATGAGGCACTGCACAAAGCCTTCTCCAGCACATGCCAAAGATTATCAATTGCGTTAAGATCTGGAACAGAGAAAACCTGGACTCATCGGACACATCCTATTCTTCCATTGCCCCAGAGTCAAATCTTCGCGATCCCGAGCAAACTGAAACCTTTTTTTTTGCGGTTATCTTCACTGATTAGTGGTTTTCTTAGGGCCGCAGAGCGTTTCAGTCCTAATCCCTTGAGTTCCCTTTGCATTGTTCTTGGGGAAATGCTCTTACTTTCACTATTAAACACAGCCCTGAGTCGTTAGTTTTTCTCCTGTTTGATTTTGTCAAACGATTCAGTACTTGTCAATCATGATCATTCAGCATTTTTTTCAGACCACACTTCCTCCTCCAAAACAATGGTTCCCCACCCCAGTTTTTAATAACGCGTTGGACAGTTCTTGAGCCAATTTCAGTAGTTCCTGCAATGTCTTATGATGTTTTCTGTTTGATGAATGATTTGACCCGTCTTAAACAGACTTACATTTTCCACGACCACAGGATTTGTCTTTCCGTATTTGTTACAGAAATGAGAAGCCACTCAGTTGGGTTTAAGTGCCGTGTTGCAGCTGAAAGACAATCCAATCCACTAATCCAGTAGGAGGCTTAGTTGAATCCAGGTGATGATTTTTTTTTTTTTTTTCTTTGGACTGGCTGTGTATCTGTGATGCGTTCTCTCATCAGGAATTATGTTAGAACTCCATTTGTACCATGGGGGGGATAAACATAATCTAGCTTGCCCCTGAGATGCTAATGTAAGCAGGCAGTTGTAATTAACGTTATTGAATGGCAGAAATGCTAAAATGATAATTTGTCGACTTTAAAACTTTGCAGGAGAAGTACTAAATGGCACCAACCTAAGATTTAAGGCGCGAAACTCCAGCCAAAAGTCATTTCTTTTGTTTGTTTGTTTGTTTTTTGGTCAGTTTTCTCTCTCAACATATAACCTTGGAAACTTCTTAAACATGCAAAATCGACTTTTCAGAGGTTTTAACCTCCCTACAGTGCTATTTGGGCCTCGTATGTGTGCCCAAAGTCGTTTTTTGATTGATTCCCGCATGCTTTCGCTAGAGAACTGTCTTTTCCGTCCCCCTCGGATGAGCAGCAGACGGGGGTTCCTCACTAAGATGACGCGCTTCACTAGGATGATGCCACGCCTCCAGGAAGCGCGCAGCCTCAAGAATAAAAACAGCTAATGCTAATGCTACACAGTAATTACACGATGGATACGACAGATAGAAGAGTTAGCTTGTTATTTACCAAACGGCAACGTCTGTCATTGAGGTCCTGGAGCACGTCAAACTCCAGGTCAGATCCAGGACGTAGGACTCACCGTCAGGACGGAGAAAATGTTTATTCCCGTGTTTGTGTATCGCTGTTTACCGGAGCACACGGCGCATGCACCATCTCCGCTCTAGGCTTCGTCGCAGTTTGGGCGGGGGAGGCGCACAGGTTGGGTGGGGGAGGCAGCCTATGGATATTGCATTATGGATATTGCACAACGCAAAAATGTATAAACAAAGCCCTTAGGATAGACTGTGTAATGGGGAAAATAGCAGAATATGGGACCTTTAAAATGTTTTATTACTTAATTTAATCCACTTCATCCACAGATTTTTCTGGGACATTGTAACTTCAAAGGCCGTTTTCTTAAAATGCTTTTTTCTCCCACAGAGAAAGTAGCTTCTACCCAGGCCAAACCTTGTACAGAAGCTAGTCATTGTTTTTCTTTTTTTTCTCATCTTTCCTCTGGGCCTGTGCCTGTGTCCTGTGCCTGCAGACAAAGACAACTATCTGCTCCTGGTGCTAGTTTATCTGAACTCAGCTTCATGTATTTAAGAGCGCGTGTGTGCGTTGCGTGTATGGGTGGGTTGTTTGGTTGTGTGGGTCAGGTGGTTATGGGGTGTTTGGGTGGAAGCATTTAAAGGAAGAATATTTTGCATGTTTTATATTGTTATTCGCCTTTATACATGCTCTTGAGATGATTTTCTAACCAGCGTTCCTCATAATAGCGTGAATGAAGCTCCAGGTATGTTTTTGATGAGGGAACAAACTCAAAGTCACTGTAGCAGAATATGTTCCCTTTAAAAACCTGCGGAATGTAGGCTACGTTGCGGCAGTATTTGTAGCCCTTTCTCACAAATAGACAAATAAAAGCTGATTACTTTGTTTATGAATATTTAAATGCAAACATTTTACACGGAAAATAGCTCTGGCCCAACCACAGATCTGACAACACTTAAGTCAAGACTAATGAAAGTTGCCAGGGCCTACTGAGTACTCTGAAACCCAGCGCTGGAAAACACAGCATTACTCAAACAGGTTGAAATAAGAAAAAAACAACTACTTAATTGTTTTTTTTTTCTGGCCCACACAGACACAAAGAACAGAGAGATGAAAGGAGCTGCTTGTTTCTCTATCATCAGCCCGACCAGAGCCTTGTAATCTTGTAGGAGAAGGTCATCAACTCAACTACAAACACAGACTTTACACCCAACAAACTCTTTGTTTACTGTTCTCCTGTGAGTGAAACAAAACACACTATTTAAAGGTGCACTATGTAGGTTTTCTAGTTGCGGGTCCATCACCTGATTCATAAAATCTATTGTGCTGTGCCTGGAAGGTTCCACAGGATGATATAAACTCATCTATGTTTCATTTATCCAGTTAAAGGAGTATTTATTGCCCAAAAATGTTTGCATCTTGTCTCCAGGTTTTATTCCAACAAACTACATAGCGCCCCTTTGAGTAAGTTACCCCAAATATTGCTTAAAAATTCTAATGGTATTTACGTTTTTTGTGAGCTCAACTAAAGTAACTGATTAACATTTTAAAGGTGTAACTTTTCTGGTTAGCGCATATACTATATGCTTGTCTCAATGGAGATGTTATTGCTTTGCCTGGAATGTTACGTTCCGTAGCATGCATATATATATATATATATATATATATATATATATATATATATATATATATATATATATATGTACATATACATATATAGATAGACAGACAGACAGATAGATAGATCCAGTCATGGCTGAAAAGTATTGGCACCTGATTTCTTTCCTATAAATTGTAGTCATTCTACCCAAAGAGACTTGCTTTCAGGTGTGATTTTTATATTGCCCACACCTGTTACTTGCCCCTGGTAGGTTTAAACGAGCGAGACAGGCTTAAACGAAGTTATTTAGCCACAATTTTGAAAGACTGTCAATAATTTGGTCCGGCCCATTTTTGGAGTTTTGTGTGTTGTGCCGAAATAAACACGTGTAAAGCAAAACATGTGGAATTGCAATACTTTTAGGGAAGAAATACTTGATTTTGTGGAAAAAAAATCAGGGGATCAGCCATGATTGTATATGTATTTTATTAATTTTTTGTCTACTTTTTGCACGGACTAATTAGTTAAGATGGAAATAGAAGAACGATTAGGCAAAAAAAAAAAAAGACCACGTGTTCACACAAAGATGCATTTGTATTTTTGTCACATAATGTATTCTGTTAAAGTGAAAAGAAATGTCTGGGCCTTGGAATGAATTTTTAAATCTAAATATCTGTATCGGCAACAGTAGCGAGACAAAACATCCATATTGGCCCATTCCTAAAGTTATATCATCATTCCAACAGTGCCTTTTTCCTCGTGCCAAATTGTCAACTTCCTTTTGGACCTCGCTATGGAATTTCTACAACGCAGACGTTCCGCTGAGAAATGTTGAATGATACGAACCAACGGCAGCATCCTTATTTCACCCTCCGAGACACGTGTTGTGCTCAATCGAATGTGAAAAACCAAGCCGTGGAACTACCGTGACGAACGCAGCTTTCTCCAGAGCATCTCCGACTTCAAAACGGCTACACTCGGACCACCTGTGCTTCAGCCTGCTTCGTAATCCCAGATAGAGGCAGCCGATAACATCTCTGAGAGTGCACTAACACGGACCCACTCCAGTCAAATCGAATCCGTCACAGTTTCAACAGCAACCTCACGGAACGTCTGGAATCTACCAACAACACGCTGGTCTCATTTCAGACGCTATAGAGGGAGACTTTACTCTGAGGACAGAGGAGCTGCTGGATAAAATGTGAACTATGTGGTTGAGTCTGGCTTAAGTCCTGGTGTGGCGCTAGTCCTTGTAAATTTCAATTTTTTTTGAATGTAACAAAGTAAAATTTGTGTTGCTCTAGTACAGATATATAGTAAAAACATCTATCTGGGTGAAAATGAGACTACACGTGCTTTCTCCGCATGTTTTTATTGAACATTTTATTCTATGAGAAGCAGGAAGTGTGCCGTTAGCATGCTAATGTCTGTCAGCTTTCCTCCGGAACAGCAAAACTCGCTCTTGGCTCAGAAACTCGTGAAAAGTGCTTATAAACTCATGACAGTGAATATTTAAACACTGGGACTGAATTAGGAAAGTAAGAGATACGTGTGACTGTAAAGAAAGAATTGTGTGTGTTTTTCTTATAGTTTTTGGCCTTTAAACGTGCTCTTGAGTACCTTACATTTTCCATCCTATGTTCTGAAACAAAAAAACTGTTTATTATGGACTAAATGAAAGGATTTGCCTGCTCTCTGCAATTACACTTGTATGACACAGTGTATGCAGCCAGCAGAAGGCGCCTAGCACTATACACAATGTAATTGAGTGACTGCCTATGCCTGCATAGGCAGTCACTATTTGTTCTTGTATTTTCCGTTTTTTCGGCACGTTTCACAGGCCACAGTTTTTCAATTCTTTTAAATTTTTTTGCATTTTTCAATACTTCCTAGCCTACTAATGTCTGCTATTACTTTTGGTACATGTACCTTTTGTAGTTTTTTCATAATTTGCCGAGCAATTTTTCCCTATCTTTTACAGTGGGAGCCTTTCTGTTGGTCCTCTACAGGAAAGTTTGGTGTTTAAACAGTTTTTGGCAGGTGCACTGTGGCAGAGCGGCTAGAGCTTCTGCCTCCCAATGAGGGGGTCGTGGGTTCGAATCCCGGACCATACCAACGTCACACGAATTCAATTGCGCAGTCACACGCAATAGCTTCAGCTATTGCAACAGCATCTAGTTATGTTAGCACTTGAGAGATGTTATGATGCAATGATTTAAGGACTTTAAGAGATTCTTGGATAAGTGGCGTATGAAGTCTGAAAAAACCTTTTTAGGGAGTTCAGCAGGAAGTGTTTTTGACGCTTGGAGAGGAGCCAATATTTAAATGAAAATTCCTCAAAACAGCGTGAATGAAGGTCAAGGCAACTCCAGGTGTGTTTATTAATGATGGAACATTGTTAGAACAGGGTTAAAAGCTCATAAAGGTCACTGTAGCAGAATATGTCATTTAACACAATTTTTTTTTTTTCACTTGCAAAAAAACCAAAAAAACGGGTTTGTACCTGATTTTTACTGTTAAGCCCTGTTCAGACCGCAGCGACAAAATCGCGCCTGTCGCCCCTAGTTTGTCGCCTGTGCATTTAAGGACAGTCGCTTTGGTCGCCAAAAAAAAAAAGGCACCAGCGACACGCGGCGCGACCAGCGCAGCTAACCTGCTGCTAGAGTTTAGATTCCTGGGAGTGGGCATTCGGGACCACGTTTTCCACTCTGTTGTCGGGCTGGGCCGCGGACCTGGGCCGTGTGGGCTCGGTCTCAAGGGGCAGAGACGAGCATGTGTGGTGTCACGTGTCAAAGAGCGCGGTGTGCAGCCAGCACTGTGTTGTTTTCCTCCACATCCTCCGATAAAGTGGTCAAAATATGTGACGGAACCATAATAAAAGTGCGCGGCTGCTACACGAAGCAGAGGAGAGAGAGAGACAGAGCCACGGATGCCCTCCCAAAAAGTTGAAGAAAAGAGCGAGGGCGAGAGATCATTGGGCCAGCGTCAGTGGAGGGACAGGCCAGTCTGGTACAGGAGATGTCGCGTTGGTGCAAGTAGAACACTAAACACTTGAAGCCCTGTCAGGGGCTTATTCTGCCAATAAACCTCTGCACAGAACTCAGTTTACGGTTCTACACGTGTGCTGGCTCGGGTCTGTTCGGTCAATCATGCGTTTGGTTTGTTTACGTCCTTCATCCCGGATAATGAAATACGTAGTTACGTCACTGAAGCGTGGTCTCTGATTGGTTGCCATCCGCGGCGGTCGCTGCATTGGCCGCAGAAAGTTTAGCTTTGTTCATCCACTGCGATGGTGGCGCGAATGAAGCGAATTTGCGGCCGCTGCAATGTATAGTATTATTCCACCAAATAAAGTCAAATCATAGGAAGTCAAATCATTAGAAATCATAAAACATGCATCTTAATAGGCCACATATTATGGAAATTGTAATGTTTTACCATGTTATAACGGTGTTTCTTCATTAATTAATAATGATTTAACCGTATTTCGATTGACTCAGGCATGTTTGTGTAATCCTGTATGGGTTTTTAAGAGTCACACATAGTGTATTCCTCACTTCCAGGTCCCAGCTGATTTTGTGACGCTATCCCACAGTGCTGTGCTACATTTTGTTCAAACTGATCAGCAATCAATATAAACAGGACAGAAAAGTTTTTGTTTCATCAATTTCTGTGGGATAAGAATAAAGAAAGAGGTGACTTTCGTATACAAGAACAATAGAGACAAGCTGTTGTTAAAGGTGCTTTACCTGATTAACTGTCTCATAAACATGAAAAACAACAGATCTAGTTCATTATAAACAGTTTGCAGCTGTCCAAAGTTACTGCTCACTTACCTGTTTTATTACAAGCGTCCTAATGATTCCCTGTGATGAGTTTATAAGCGCTTTTCACAACTTTCACACTCAGACCAGAGTTTACGGTTACAGTAAAGCTAACAACAACTAGCATGCTAACAACACACTTTTGGTTTTGCGGTGAAGAAAAAAACGCTCACAAAACTCAAAACAGTCTCACAGAGCTGCTTTTACAATATATCGGTTAACACTGTCTGTGTGAGTGATAAATGTGAGCGTAGCTGCAGGGTTCCCGTTGTTTGTCGGGTTTTAAGCAAATTTATTATTGATTTTCTTGGTTTAGATGTCAGATACAAACAAAATATTTTGCAGAGTTTTAGAGCTTTATATTTGTTGTCAGACTGTAGCAGCTTTTTCAGGTTTTAATTGTGTTTGAAGCTTTTACAGGAAAAAAGCACAGTCATTTCAGAATGCTTTTTGTAATCTGCATAAAGCTTGATTTATGATTGATGTTATGTTAACAGGTTTTTTTTTTTAATAGAAGATGGAACAACATAAATAAATAGACGCAAAATGTGAGCATGTATCAGTACAATATAGGACATAAAATATATGCACGTGTGACCTCTTACAATCAGTTTTCTGACTGTAGTTTTGAAGGAAGCCAGAGATGTAGTGCAAGAATACAACATTATTCAGATTAATAGTAGTAGCTTCAACTAACTAAATACAAACCAGAAGCATGCACACACACTTGAAGAAACACATCAAATCCATGTTTCTTTTTTTTTATTTTGAAATTTTTTATAATCCTCAATCAAAACAAAATCAAGAATCTAATAGAATAGTGTCAGGCTGCTACTCATCTCCCAACAGAGTGAAACACTGATCAAGATTATAACAGGCTTTGTTAAGGTTAGAGGACCTGTTTGTTTAAAAGTACGTTTGTCCAGTTTTGTTGTTATGTAATGTTTGCTTCCATAAATCACCACGGCCAGTGCTACAACTCCAGCAACCAAGAGAGTGCGTGGCTGAAGTGCAATAACACTGAATCTGTCTCATTGGCGCCATCTTGAGAATAGTCTGCTGGGTCAGTCACGTCATGTTCTGGTGCAGCAGTCCCTCCGCGGGTCTCTATTCTTAAGTCGATCTTGATGTAAGAGAAGTAGCGTTGATTATTATGGTGAACGATGTCCGTTTTATCAGTCACTACATTATATTTTATGCAGCAGACTTCCTCTTCGATCTTGAAGCTCTTTGTCAGCAGCACTGCCGTCAGGAGGGCACTGCTGTTCTCCAAACATCAGAGAAGATGGTCCTGGTCTCTCAGTGGCGGCTGCAGAGGGCTGTGAGTGCCTCCTGATTGTTGCTTGTTTTCCACAGGAGCAGGGGCTGAGGTCTGGAGGGTCACTTGCATCAGATCTCTGGCCTTTCATATGCTCCATAGTTAAAAAGGGGTGCGCCAGGGCTTCAGTGACTGTGAGCCTCTTCTTTGGATCTTTAAGGAAATCCACAAATGCTTTCAGGTCTAAGTGTACTTCCTCATCCAGATTTTCTGCACTGTTCATCAGCGTGGCCTCCAAATTTGGAAATGTAATCTAAGGGGCAGGCAGAAATCTCTGGCTTCTTTCAGTTTGTGACCCGGTGTCTTGAAGGTCCACTCGCTCAGCATACAAGCTTCTCTGAGCATCTCGTCACTGGGTTGTTCGTGCAGGTGAATGATGGTCCTCCGGTTGTCGTAGGAGGAGGCAGAGGAGAAAAGTCGGCATCCCAGGAAGTGCTCCGCCAAGCAGCAGCCCAAGGACTACATCTCCACAGCCTCAGTCAGAGGGTCACCTCAGGAGCACGGTACCTGTCTATCATCACGCTCACGCCCTGCTCCAGCTCGAAGAGGAAACCACCACAGCCAGTTGCTTCATTTTAAATGGTTGCTCTTCGTAACTGAGAACCTTAAGGTGGTCTGGTCTCTTCAAAAGTCACAAGGAGCTGCCGAGCGATGGGTCTGATCTCGTTGAATGATAAATGAAGCCGGCACTGCTTGTGAGATCTAAAAGGCTGCAGTCCAGATCTTCATTGGCAGTGCAGTTACAACTCTCCCAGATGAAGTGGTCAATATATTTGATGATGTTGACTTTGTGTGATTCTATGGTGTTGAGAGGCTGGAAGGTTGCCAGTTCTCTTCCTCAACATTATCCACAACACTATCCACAAAATATTATATGTTTTGAATGGGGAAAGTCCTCACAAACTCCTTCAAATCAAGAAGGAATCATTTGCATGAAAAGCATGAATTACTTCGTTATATAGAGGATTTGTTAATTTAATTTCTGGACTGTTTCACCTATTGTTTCTCAGAGTTAAACAGTCTGTCACTCGGACAGAGATCCTTTGTTTGGATTTGAATACCAAAAAGCTTTTATTATTTTATTGTCTCAATGATTAGTTTAAACAATACATTTAATTATAATTGTGTGAATCTGTGGCCCACAGAACTACTGGTGGCGCTTGTTTCACATGGAGCTTGTTCCCGTGCAGCGCCTGCAACAACTGAGGCACCACACAAGAGAAAGTCTGTTTTAAACTCACAAGTAAACTAAAATAATCAATAGCTGCTGCCTTAAAACTCACCTTTAGAGAACCACAGGTTAAGGTTATTCGTAGGTTCCTGTTTACTGGATAATGGCACTCAAAGTGACGTAGCATTATGGAGCGGTCGAGACACATTTATGTGATTTTGAACCGAAAGTAAATAAACCTGCTTCTACTGTAGATCAATATGGAAGTTTACAACAAACTAAGGCTACGTTCACACTGCAGGTCAAATCGGATTTTTTTGCCCAAATGTGACTTGTATCCGATTTTTTCGTGGCAGTGTGAACGGCACAATTCCGATTTTTTCAAATCCGACCCAGGCCACTTTCGTATGTGGATATAAATCCGATATGTATCCGCACTTTTAGAATGCGACTTCAATCTGAACGCTCAAGTCCTGTCATCAGACCAAAACGTCATCAACAGGCGACACTCCCGGGTCACACGTCATCATTTTGAGTCAAAGTGGAAAGCCCCAAAAAACAAGAGACGAAAGCGGAAAGAAATGGCGGACGAGGGTGCCGAAAACTGTCAGTGGAAAAAGGAAGAAGTTTGTGAGCTAATAAATATATGGGGTGACCAATCAATTCAGGCAAAAATTGAAGGTTTGTATCGTAACGGTTTGTAAAGCGCTTTGGGTGCCTATTTGGCAGAAAAGCGCTCTATAAATAAAAATTCTTCTTCTTCTTCTTCTTCTTCTTCTTCTAATCGGGCGGAGTTTGAGGAGATAGCGAAGGAGTTGGCCGAGCGAGGGATTAAGCGCTCCTGGCTGCAGTGCCAGCGGAAAATAAAAAAACCTCCGCACGAAATTTAAAGAAACTAAAGCCCCGGTTGCAAAAAAATCTATAAATTGCCACAAATGCTTCACGACTGAGAGGTACTCCAGTTGGATCCATCTTCCGTAAACACAGTACGCTGCGTGTGACGTTGTGTTCTTTTGTGCGCATGCGGGCCGCATAACGCCGCATTCCGTTCACACCAGATACAAACGGCAATCGCATTTTTTTTGTAATGTGAACAACCACATAAAAAAATCGGATTTAAACAAAAAATCCGAATTGGGGATCATACCCTGCAGTGTGAACGTAGCCTAAATGAAAAAAATAAAATGTACAAGTGTCACATATCATCATTAAACACCCAAGCCCTGCTTCATCAAACCTAAAGCACTAATTTTCAATAACACTGGTGCCATCTGTTGACTTTTGGCAATAAATGCTTATAATTGGAATAAGGACAGACCTGACAATAGGCCTTGTGTGTGGTTAGAAGAACTCCAGTAACTCACTTGAAATACTTTTCAAAAGATTGTTGTTGTGTGTCATTCTTACGTTAGTTTTCATTAGCAGTTTTTATGTCTTAGTTCAATCCTGGTTTTAGAATATTCCAAATCAAAAGTGAATGCTGTAGACATTCAAAGTTCTGGACGGTTCAGGTCTTCATTATCGAAGTCAGCTTTCCCCCAAGGCCCCGTCTGCTCACTGATGGTGCAGCTTAAACTTAATACATGTGAGATTTGGAGAATGTACAGACTCTGCTGCTGTGTGGTACAGAGAAGACTGGATCCATGTGGCTGGGACTGTATGTGCAAGAACAAGTTTTGGAAAGATAATAAATAAATGTATGTATTAGTCATTTCAAGTTCTAAAGCTGTGCATGAGCAAAACAACAACAAAACAACATACATGTGAATACAACATGGGTTTTCCTCCTTTCACGGTCAGCCCTAACCACAGCAGACTTATTTGAAATGTTTCCTAGCTAAATAGGACTTATATGCATTAATTTATTGTTAGTTTTTAATACAAATACTATAGAAGAATATGAAATAGTCTTTTTGGTCCTAAATAAGTAGTAGTAAGTATGAGGAGTATTGGGTGATCATTATAGTCTGTCTCACAGCGTGATGACAGCAGGACTCCTGGTTTCTGCACATTAGGGCACTTCAGGGCTGTTGTGTTCACACATGAAAACTGATTTGAGTCATTTTATTTGCAGCGTGAGCAGTTCTCTGAACTGAGTTAACGCTCAGTTGACCAGCAGTGTGAAAGGCCAGATGTGTGTGCACATGGCTTTGTGGCAGAGGGCAGGTTCCTCGTCCCGACAGGAGACGACCACGGAGCTTCTCAAACAGAGACTTATTGGACATTTAACCCTTCCACAAGAACTTCATGATAACTGTTTTTGTGTTTTTTTTATTGTAATTATCATGTTGCTGTATAGACAACAATGTGACTTTTTTGTCTGTGTATAATTTGGTTAATGTTTCGTATTGTCATGTTAATTTCAAGTATGATATGTGATTTAAATAAGTAAAACGTACATCCAAGCTTTTTATACACAGGTTATATTTTAAGATTAGTGTAATGTTTTATATATTGTATTAATCTAATGCATTGGGCTTATATTCATTGTTATTGTATGCATGGGCACTTTAATCCCTGTGTGACAAAATATGAGCTTCGTGGGGACTGTGCTTTTTTGGAGCGGCCCCTCGGGTGAGTCTCTGCCTGTGCCAACGAAGGTGTCATGGCTGTGCAGATTCTTTCTGTTGGACTTAAATTTTCAGGCTGGAACCCACCACAAGCCTTTTCACTACATTAATGATTGGTTATCACATGAGCACATGGCCTAACCTGTGCCTGATGTGAGCTGCCCGCTGCAAGAACACTGCTCCAGCACAGCTGCAGGAGCTGGACCTGTACAGTGTGAGTCTTTTAGATTTCTTGTTTTTAATTCATATTTTTCACATTATGATTGCCCTTTGTCTATTCTATGTTTTGTATTGTAATCGCAGTTATAAGTTTTGCATTCTCATTCTGACTTGCTAAGGTTAACTAGCACCTCTTTTGTTAGCTCCCAGTCCCGAGATAGATACAAAGATAGATAATGGGCATCTAATCCTTTTTATGACGTCCTTTCACTCTGAAATCTGGCTTTAACTGGAAGCACCACTGATAGCTGTGGTTTTTTAGTAAATATTGATAGTCACATATGTCCTTGCTGTTGTTTCACAATGATGTTTCATGTCGTCTCCTCATGGTGTGATAACTGTCTTGTGTATAAAAAGCATGTGTTCTGATTGTCATGTACCTCCGTCGACCAGGGAGAGTCACTATGTCAGGGAAAGGCGACTATTCACTTTGGTACCAGTGAATAAATCAACTCATTGATCAGACTCATTCTCTCTGCATTTTTATTGTTTAACTTGTTTTAGAAATCCATAACAGCAATTCTCCCGTAACAGTATACAGCACTTTGATCAGCTGTAAAGTTTTAAAATGCTTTATAAATAAAGTTAGAATAGCATGATGAGTATGATGACTTGTAACACCAGTTGTAAAGTTTTAAAATGCTTTGTAAATAAAGTTGGAATAGCATGATGAGTATGATGACTTGTAACACCAGTTGCCTGATGAAAGCCAAATGTAGTGTATAATTCAAATGGTACTGTGTGGGCGAAGTTTGGGAAACTTCCTTTTAAAGTTTGGCTTGCTGTGCGTGCTTCTCCTACTTAGCAATTCTTTATGCCAGATTCACTTCCTGCCACGACTGAACGTTAACGCTAATTGGAATCTGTGGGGGGAAAATTGAAAGTGCCTTGCTTATAGGACACATGCTTGGGTGAAATTTGAACCTGTGATCTTCCTGCTGGTAGGCAACTGCTTCAACAATTAAACAATGTACAAATTACATTGCAGAGATGACTATAATACCGTGGCAAAGCGTCAAACATTTAGTGCTGGGCGATAAACGTTAAATAGTGATCTGCTATTTTGGTGAATTCGTTATACCGTTTCACACATTTGTTGGTTTGTTTTTTGTGCTCAAAGTCTGACACTTTTCCCTACTCACTCCACAAACTCATGGGTTTCAGCTTTCTCTTTACAGTCGATACATTCAAAAGATATATAAACCCATTATTTGCTTAGCTTATGCAAGAATCTAAGCGAGTGAATTTATCTTATTACAGTGAAGTGTGACCGTTCTGGAGAAGCATGCAACTTCAAAGTGTACATAAACCATGATCAAACTGTAATCAAGATGTGGCCTCTGGAAAAATGTAATATTCATTTTTGTAGCGTATCCACCACTCAAGTTTTTTGTACATTGTGTTCTTTGAATTTGAACCAAAATACCACAACTACATCTATATTATGTCTTCATACGCAATATATTTCAAGAACATTTCACCTATCTCTGGAAAATCCTACGCTCATGGTTGGCTTGTGATGTTTTTCCACACTGGTCTTGGGTGAAACCTGTTGTTGATTTACACTTTTGAGATGTTTTGGAGTTTACACTTTGGTGACTCAAAGTGCACTCATGATGACTAACTGTGACGGGGACATTTTTATCACGTGTGGCCTCTGTTTTCCTTTCCTTCAAAGCCAGTTCAATCTGGACAGACTCAAAAGGAGAATCCGTTGACATGAATGAATCCGACATTGCGCTGGCGCTCAGACCTGGGCAGGGATTGACGAGCATTTTAGGTGCAGAGTCGCAGTGTTTCCCATTAATAGGAGAGACTACGGTGGCCCCCCATAGTCTAATTTTATGCCCTATGGTCTAAAAACAAGCTAAGCATTAAACTGATATGAAATAATACATTTTGTCTCGTGTATTATCATAGAAACATGCAAAAATAGATTAAATAGAAAAAAAAAAAAAAAAAAACAGTTTACATTTTGATAGATTTGTTAGAGGCAATAAGTGACATTTACTCACCAGCATTTGTAAGAAATAGAAATGAGATCACATGTGCCACCACAGTTGCCGCAGAATCTATGGGAAACACTGGAGTCGGATAGTAGTTTGTGAGTTGTAAAAAGAGATATGAGTCTCTAGTATATGAGATTTATTTACCATCAGTGCAAGACCTGGAGACTTGAACTAACTAAACACTGCTGAATAAATTGCCTATTTTATAAAGATTTAAAATGTCTTTTTTAAATGCCTTAGATTCTATAACTTTAAAAATGTGTAGCAATTATGCACTTTGCTGATTGAGATGTCATTGAAGTCCCATTCTAAGTGTGGGAATTAAAGCAGAACTAAGTAACATTTTTACCTGATTAAACATCTTTGTAAGTCCGTGTGTTGGTTGTAAATGTCTTTTCGGGGGAATTTGAAGCCCCTGTCATCTCCCCTTGCTGTGCCGTCCCGAAGACAACTCTCCTGAGAAACCATAGCTCTCTTTTCTAGTTTGGCGACATGAAATGTTTTGTATGTGATTGTACTATCTTATTTCAGTAAAAAGGAAGAAAAAAAAGCCTTGTATTTTCACAAGAGAGCTGTAGGGGGAGCATTATCGCTGAAGTTACCAAGTTCTGCTTTAAATGTGTGCCTTGAATGATAATAAAGTACTGTCTACAGGGTTTCCACTTGTCCTGGAAACCCTATAAATCTGGAAAATAACGGGCCTCTTTTCTAAATAGGGCTGATGTCCAGGAAAATATCTATTATGTCTTTGACAATTTCTTGACCATTTGCTTCTCTAGATGATTGAATATCACATCAGTAAAGACTGCTCCTGCATGTCATCATCAGAACAGCTGGATTTAAAACCCACCAAAATGCAGGAAATTGCACCTCTTTTGTCTATTTAACTAGTTTGTTTACAAAGTTCATACCACAAAGTTTTAACCACTTAGTGATGGGAAGTGTAACCGATTTGCACATGCGATGTGATTGCGTCAGTAGAAAAGTGATACATTAATGCAATTCAAGTGACAAAATTATGGTGCATCGGACTTCTATTGTTGTCGCAATTAATTTAGAAAAGCTGCAGCTGAGGCTGCTAATGCTGTCGCTAACTCCCAGAGCAGTTGAAACACGGACTGAAACGCACATGGAGGAGGCTCCACACAGATAAAAACAATATTATTGACAGACATGGTGTTCATTTTACCTCTTCATTGTCTTCACTGAACCTTAAAAGTTAAATCCAAACTTTGCTGTGGAGGAGTTTAAGCATTATTTTACAATTTTATAACAAATCATTAGGCTATTTTAAGTAGGCTTTTATATGCAAGTAAAAATTTACTTCAAATTTAGCATTGCATACATATAACCTATTTATACAGGCACAATATCAGACTAAACTGTGTTAATTAAAAAAATAATACAAATAAGAGGTATAAAATATCATATCGGGAGCAAAAAAAACAACGTTGTGTGAACCGTTCAAATCAAATCGTATCGTTGGTTGTGAGAAATGCATCTTAAATGAATTGGATCATCGTGAATCGAGGCACATCTTATCGGACAGAGATATGAGATTCCCATTCATTAATATTGCGTTGTTGGAAATGCGCATTTACACAGTGGAAGCAGGAGGACAAGTTGTCACCCTGACTCAGTGACGGGGAGGTCAGATTGGTCAGAAACAGTCGGAGGTATAAATGGAGTGATGGTTGCCACAAAAATGGCGCAATGACTGAGCCTCAGAAAACACTCAGTTTCAAATTTCCCACATTCCTGGCGTCATAGGTAAAACGCCAAAATCTTCTGTGCTGTTTTTAAGTCCTTGAATCACTGCCTAATTCGTTCTGAGCATTTCTGCCGTCAAATCGCGTCCATTACAACTTGCAAGCATACATTAGCATGTCTGGCTAGCTAGGTTTTCCTGAAGACGGAAAACCTCACAGATAGCTCCATAACGCCAACTAGAAATCCACTAAAGCAACATTACCCAAAGCATTTCTTATCAGATCACTAAATTACCCAACATTTATATAATTATTGAGACATTTCTGATCAGAATTACCATCAGCTTGAACAAATATCATCCGTGTAACCACAGAAGTCACAGTGGAGAAGCTTGCATTCCAGTCCGACCAGCATTTTGACCCCAGGCCCCAAATCCTGTTTGTGTGTTGAGATTCAATTGAGCTGTGTTCCCTCGCTCAGATGACAATAGCAGATCATGTTCAAATAAAACCGCTCTGGAAATTGTTAAAATCTTAACGACAAACATGCTACAGAGAGCAGAAAATGTCCCACAGAGCTGAAAAGACAAAATAATATTGAAAATGAAAAGAAGGAATAACAAATAATTTAAAACAATTGTTGATTTACTGGGTTTTGCAGCATCATACGCTAAACCTACAACGCGTGTCGATTAAGCGTGCAGTCTCGCATTAGTCCATAAGGTTCATTCGGTTTTCTGATCACTGAAATCTAACGCTTCTTTTTCAGACCAGCGAGGGCATGCACAAGAGCAACAAAACACAAAGCGGAACAAGAACAACTCGAATCGGCCATTTCTGATCGCTATAAAAGAGAGAACCACATTATGGACCGGGAAGAAGCAAACATCATCGGGACAGAGGAACAAACATTGTCTCTGGATTGAGGAGGAAACTGAAATACGGAAACATGCTCAGAGGACTATAAACCGGGACGAGTTTTTTTGTAGTTGGGATGCTGTCCTAAAGAAGTCGCGTTGCAGATGGCGCTGTCATGCTACTTCTACCACACCAAAACCTGTGTATATCAGCTGACAATACACTTCACAGCAACATCAAGTGACACTCTGATGATGATTGCGAGTGAGCAGTCCAAACTGTCAGGCAAACAAAACAAACACTGGTCTGAAATAAGAACCGTTAGATTGAAACAGTCTGGTAGTACTTCAGTTCAATATTTCAGTATTTCAGTCCTCTGGGCAAAACTCCACTATTGCCATGAGAAGGCACAAGGTTTGAAAAGCTGCTGCTGAAAATAATAATAGAAAATGTATTACAGGCACTAGAGGACGGCTGGACTTGAAAGTTGTGACTTGGACTGGAGTCACTATTTTGATGACTTGAGACTTGAATAGATAAAATGGACTATAACCTGGGATTCGACTTGGATTTGAAGGCCAGTGACTTGAGACGACATGGTGCTTCTCTTAAATTAAAATTACTAATTGTTATTTTTATAGGAACAAACTGAAAGCTGTCTCTCCTCTTCCTCTTTGTTACCAGGACATCTTAAGGCACATATTTGGGAACTTTAAATCTGAAAATTGACATAATCAGGTTTATATTTCTTGGTTCAAAAATGTTTTGGATTTCTTATTTAGTTTTTGAGTAAACTAGATCTGACTGAAAACTGGCATAAAATTCGAATTTTTCCCAATTTTTTAGACTTTTAAACTTTTAAAAATCAAGCTTAGAATTAGATATTAACAAATCCTTCTGTACGTTTCGTCAAAATCTTGTTAAAGATTGAAAAGTCTGGTGTGTGTAGCTATTTTAAGGCTGATCTTTATGTCTCTGTGGGAGACAAATGCATTTTAAGAAAATGGCCTTTGAAGTTACAATGTCCCAGAGAAATCTATGGATGAAGTGGATTAAATGAAAGAATAAAACAAGCAAATGAGCAAATTGGGCAAATTTGTTGTTTATGCGCAATCAATCAATCAATCAATCAACCAAACTTTATTTATAAAGCGCTTTTCATACAAAAATGTAACACAAAGTGCTTTACAGTGAATAAAAACATTCCAAGACACGCCCACATCCGACCCAACCACCCCACAACCACCAGACCCCACCCACCAAACACCTGCCCACACTCTCACACACACACATGCACGCATACTCCCACACACACCTGCACACGCACACCGCACACACACACACACACACACGCACGCACGCACGCATGCACACACACACACACACACGCACACACGCACGCACGCACACTCTAAAGTGCGGAGGCTGAGTACAGATAAACCTGTTGAGGAGACACCATCAGAGGAGCCGTCAGCACCAGGAGTAGAGAGTCGCCTGCAGCCACAGGACACAGACTCAGGGCCCAGAGGAGAGATGAGGCACACACCATGCCTCCACCAGGGGCCCATGAGCCAGGGCCCAGCAGCCATAGCTGACCACTGCTGCCAGTACAGAGGGCCCCTCAGAGGAAACACTGGAGAGTCTAAGATAAATTGAAGGATTCAAGTAAATGAGTACAAAGATCAGTAAAAACTAAGACCTAAGGTTTAAAGTAGAAATATCAAGACTAAAACCTAAAATAAATAACAATAATAACAAATAGATTAAATAAATATAATAAATAAGAAAATAGAAATGCTGAAAGAGAACACTGACTAAAAACACACACACACAAAGACTTTTACCTGTAGTGTCTCGCCTTAATTTCCGTCAATGAAGAGATCAGATTCAAATCAGATTTAGTACCATATATGAAAGTGGCCTGGGTCAAATTTTTAAAAATCAGATTGGGACCATTCACACTGTCATGAAAAAAAATCAGATCCAGGTCACATTCTATCAAAAAAATAAAAAAAAATGTGTTAACTCATCATTGAAGCCCTTTGCGGTCAATAACCGTGCTAACACAGTGCTTTTCATCTTCTTTTTTTAATTTTTATTTTTTTTACAGCATTTTCATACATATTAGATCTCAGTAAATGCAGAGCTGCACAACAGCAACAGGTCTTTGAACTCTCCACAAGACAACTGATTAAAAGCTCCTATAAACATGGTTTTGACACACTGCTGTAGAGATTGTGAATAAAGCATTCTTTTTTAATAGTCATGTTGTAAAGTAGATAACGTTAGTTGCTCACCTCAGCTCATGCAGGTAAAAGATCCTTAGTTTTCCATCTGATGAAAAATACTCTACCACCAGCCTGCCACATAACATTAGAACAGTGCAGTCTCTTAACATTTTTAAAGCTGTATTGAAGACCCAGTTCTTTGCGCTGGCTTTTAATAGCCGAAGTTGAGTTGCACTTTATGCAATAAATGTTCTCATTTTTATTTATTGCTTGCACTCGTGTATTCTTGTGTTCTTGTAACCTTGTCGTGCCTGTGAAGCACTTTGGGCACCGCTGGATGTTGAAAATGTGCTATAAATTTGACCTTGATTAACATTGCCTCAGAAATACTGCCGTGTCATTCATGTCTGCTGCATCTTTATGGGATAAATCCATTATTTTGGAGTTTCTGCAAACTTCTTTTCACTCTGAATCGTCACAGTTGCATGAGGTGCTCTCTTGGCCGCCCTCTGGTTGCGCAATTGTGTATTACAACATAGTGACAAAAAACGTACCAGTTAAACCAAGCAAGATGCGTTTCATCACAGTTAATCAGCTAGTCGGCTAACCATGAGCGCCCCTAGTGTGAACGTAGGTGAGCCTGACAAACATCTGCCGTAACAACTAGACTGCTTTGGCAACCATCTGACAAAAATGAAATATAAATTCAAAACTCCTTATTGTTGTCATCCTTTGTCAGTAACACCGGTTTATGACTCCCGTTGAGTCACTTGCGCCTAACCAAGACCAGCAGTTCCCCAATCTCCAGTTCAATATCGCCCACATCAAAATTCATGCGAAAGACGTCGTAATCTCCCCCTCGTTATTCCTTTCCAACCCACCTCATAACCATAAACAATTTCTAATACAAAAGCTCCGTTGTGATGATTCAAACCACATTTCGCTTGTTGCCTCCCTGATGTTATGGCTTCTCTGTGCGCTCGCCTTGTCTCGTGATCGTATATATCGAAGAGGCCGAGACTGTGCGATTTGAAGTTCTGTAATGCCTCTTGACTCGTTTTTGGACGGACTGCGGTAGCGTGCAAGCCTCGAGTGGTTCTGCATTTGATTTCTGAAGCCGTTAAACTTTAAACACTGACAGACAGACGTATTTTTTTTCCTCTTGAGGCATCACTTGAATAAATTAAAGTTGCTGCATGGTCTTTTCCGTCCAAGCGTTTTTTTTGTTTGTTTTTTTTTTGTATTTGGCGAGGGTCCGGCAAAGAGCCACCTGGCAGTTCGGGGTTGTGACGAAATGGTGAAGCACATCGTCCGCTGGGATAGTGTTGAGGAGATTGGGCTGTAATGGGAGTATAATGGTGGATTTAGTCTCGATAGGAGAGCTGTCTTGGTGCTTTGGTCCTCGCAGGAGTTGTATGAAGTCGATGTAAGACAGATGCATGGAGAGTGTTGGACAGGGCTTCAGATGGGGCAGCGTGCTGTGTTTAAAAGAAAGGTCTTCTGGGGGTCAAAGTCTGGGAATAAAATCAAATTTATCATGCACTTTAGCGAGGCGTAAGATTTGTAATAACTCTGAGCAAGATTGTGTCTTAAGTAGAGCGCAATGGAAGTTAGGTCATATTAGCTGCCCGGTGGCCAAGTTGTCTAATTAGTAGCACATATACCAGGGAATGTGAGGGTATTAGTATGTGACTATTCTGCCATACTGTCCTATCCAATAAAGAGAAAAAAACAATCAAGTCAAGTCAAATGTCCAAATAAATTGATTGATTGATTGGCTTTATTGCGAGGATCACATCCTCCTCGTACACCTACAACAAACAAACGGGTGCATACACAGGTTCATACACAATTGCACCCACATTTGAAAGTCCATCATGTGCGGAAAGTAAATGCAAGTAAAGCACGTTAGCTCGAAATGGAGTGGGAAGAAGAAAAAACACCCAATGAACTTGTGGTTGTTTGTGTGGTTGCAGTGATTTTACGAGTCACATTTGACAAAGTTGGTTCCATTGTATATTTTTGTCAAAACTAATAGCACCATGATGACCGACACGGAGCAACAGGCCACAGCGCACCCACCCCAGCCGGTCCCAGACACGACAAGCAGATACTGCATCAGCGGGATTTTCATGCCTAGCACATATTCAGTTGGGCCAAATTCAGTTTGATATTGTTCCTTGTATCGCTCACTGGTCTGAAACAGATTAGATCATGACAACTGTGACTATCATTGCTCTGTCTGCTGACCAAAGGAGAAGGTTCTGATTTTTGCATTTTGCTTTTGACATTAAATTCAGTGAATCAGTGATGTAATAATCCAATGCCCCACTTTTGAATTCCATCATGAGGTTGGTTGGTCCACATCACCAACTGCCACCACGATCATAATCGAACCATAATCAATATTTTGAGAATTTTTACAAGATGTTGCTTTGGGTAAAAAAACAAAAACAACATTTTCTTATTAATATCAAGGAGACTTTCAATAAAGGTTTGAGTGACAAAACCCACACCTAGAATTGTGTGATGATTTTGGTACACAATTCTTTTAAAGATCCACTGCTCATAACCAGAATTTTTGGTACTGATACAATACCAAGTACTTTGGGGAGTGTTCTTTCAGTACCAATACTTGATACTGGTCTAGTCTTATGGGTGAAGGCCTGTCAAAAAGTGAATGTATACAAAAGACTCTAAAGAACAAACAGAACACCAGATATGTGTTTAACACCAACATTTCTTCTGAGTCTGTATCGATATATCATTACTTCGATAGCAATACTCTGCTCGCTTGACCACACACTTTTACAGTACTTATTTTGGTCTGGAATCATATCCTGTCTCCCTGATTTCAAATAGACAAAAGAAATGGCAAGAGGACTAAGAAATGGAGCAGATTTCTGCAGAATCAACAGAATCATCAACCCCTAACCCTTTGACTCAGGTCAAAGAAGTTCTATATTTGTTCTGAACAATACAAGAATATTAAAAGGAGATGTCTGCTACTTTCGCTGCAGCTAGCTGTAGGTAGCTGTAGGTCATCAGCATGGTCTGGGAGCGTGCTGCTTTGCTGTAATGATGTTAAAGAAGACCTATTGTTCTTCTATACAGTCCAAATATACAACACCCATGGATCTATAGGTTGTATTCTAGACATTTTAAATTGCAATATTGATCTAAAACAAATGAAAATAAAAAACAAGTCTGCTGAAAACGGTGGCATTGATTTGTGTCGCCCCTTCATGTTGTGTCGCCACAGTTCACGGTAGCGAGCTGAGGTTACACCCACTGATTAGAAAATCAGTGGGTGTAACACAGAGAGCGGTGAAGACTTGGACTGACAGAGCAATGGTGTCTTATCTGAAGGAGACTAAAGATTACTCAAGTATGCACAAATCAACAAATAAGTTAGCGGTTTACAATGAACAAAATGTAAACTAATAATCTAACAAATCTAGCCAATTACCAGAAAAAGAACTGTATTACTCCGTTTTGATATTTTGCTTGAACCTCCGTTTGCATATCAAGCTAACCGCCATAATTTAGCCTAAGCGGGTTTGTGTTCTGAATTAGCCATGCTGTGGTGCCTTTAGCTGCATGGTCCTAGTGGTATATTTGAATTACTGACAGTTTGACTCTTAGTTCTACCATAAACATTAGCTACGCACCGCCCCTTTACTACAGGTAAACATCTGCATGCACTGCCGTTCCACTTTTATTTAAGGGAGCTCTCCAAATCGACAAGGCTAACATGGATTAGCACTGCCATAAATACATCTTAATAACTCTTGGCATTAACTCCAAACATATGTCTGCACCGCTCCAGGATACTGTAGAAAAATGTCTGCTGAGCGTTAATGCTAAAAATAGTATGGGCTAACAGCTAACAGTATGTAATGTATGGAGCTTAGCTAATCGCAACAGGCATGCTGTGTGGATTTACTCAGCATTTTACTTCAGCAGGAAACATGCAGGCATTTTATTACTGGAGAAGGTACTAGCGATTCATCTGCCATGTTTAGATTCATGTGTAACATTGACAGGATAAATGTTCCGATTATGCATGCAGTAAACTTTCTATAGCCTGTAGGTCGCAGGTGGCTATGATGTAAGCTAGCATAGTGCATGTTAGCAAGATTATTTCAAGTGGCAGGGAAATTTTGTTTGGTTTTGACAGTTATTTTATTTATTTATTCTGATTATTTCAGAGGGACAGGAGCATAAATCAAAGAAAACACTGCAGTGATGGTTTGTATTAGACCAGGACTGTCCAGCTTTATTTTACTGAGGGACAGATTTTTCAGATAGTTTTGTGCCTGGGCCCAACGCTTATGAAATATGAAAAAAGTATACAAAAGGCTTTAACAACTGCAACAACAATCTGCAGAACTGAACCAGGTCTAAACGAGGTCTAAACCAGGACTAAACCACTAACAAGAAATAAAATATATATTTGGAATATGGGATGTTGCTTTCTGCAACATCTGCACAGAACCAGTGGTTGTTTGACCTGCACCACCTGGAGCTCCATTGTTCCACTTATCAGAGAATAAAACCACCTTTCAATGTCCCATGTTTGGTGTCTCTTGTAAAGTCCAAGCTGCAGTTCTGTGGCGTTCAGACATCCCTTTGAAGACCTTTTTTGTTTTTGAAGCCCTTCAGTCACAGATGCGTCCGATGTTATTGGGCTGCAGTCGGCGCCAGCAATGGCCTTAATTTGGTTGAGGAACGTTCAGTGTCTTGACAGACAGCCAATCAGATCCTCCGGCTCAGTGTTGGTGAAATTTTTTTGGTCTTCCATTTGACTTTTTTGTTCCATAACCCTTTAAGAAATTCCAAATGACTGTCTTACTGTGTCCCACCTCAGCAGTGATGGCACGCTGTGAGAGGCCCTACTTATGCAGCTCAACAACCAGACCACGTTCAAAAAGAGCTTTTTGTCTTTGCCATCAGAACGTCATGACAGTGTGAATACTTGACAGAAAATTACACTGAAACCACATCTTTGCACAGATTTGAGCTTTTCAAGGCATGTGGTTCTAAACTTTTGATCAGCTGGGACCTATTTCAGTTTAATTGTTGTTTTGTTTATGCAAACTATTTTATTGACATATATTAATGAGACGCATTGTGCTTTTTCAGGTACATGAACATACGTAAACAGTTACATTTTATGAACTGTAATCTAAAACAGCTCAGTGATAAGGACAGATTCATTGACTTCCTGTTTAAAACTGCAGAACTGATACCATAACAAGAAATATATTGTCATTTACATGTTTTTATTTTTGAAAAGTGGCTATTAGAACCTTATATGTATCATTAACTTTTAAATAACTGGAACGAAAGTAATAATAAGTACAGGGATGTGGACTCTAGGGGGTAGGTGGACAATGCAGGATTAAATCAAACATGCAGGAATCGAACAAATGACAACTTTGAGTAGACTAATAATGAGGAAACACTGTTGTAACAAAGTCAAATGTTGATTTTGCATAATATGTCTCCTTTAATGAAAAATAAATATGAGCATATACATTGCGCTTTGTGCATTTTTGAGAGGGAATGAATTGCTACGTGTAGGTGCAAGGTATTCTGTTCTAGCAGGAAATGGACCCTAAAAGGAACTTAAACACCAGACTTAAAGACTATACCTCTGAAAACTTTGTGCCATGTTCATTTTTGTGCACAGAATGTCCTGGAGAAACACCTGCTTTTCCACGTGAACTATTGTGGGGATTTATTATGGATTAAGATTAATGACACCGCAGACTCGTACCCTTCAGGAGTGCACAGGCGAACTAAACAAACAGCCTTGTAAAACAGTCTAGCCACGCATCGCACAACAGATGTTTGTGGTGCTGTTAATAAGGCTGAACCATGTTGGAAAAGTCAGATTTTTGTTAAGCCTTGTAATGGCAATTATAGTTCTGATTTCAGTTATAAAATGAAGATTCAAGTTGCCAGGGCACACTCTAAGCACTGAAGAACTTACATGATTTACCTGCTAACCTGCTACAGGAATAATCCATGACACGTGTGGATCATTATTTTATGTTTTGGACATATTGATCAAAAAGAAACAGTACATCCTTGTAAACGTCATCACAACAAAGTATTGCTCTGCCCCTGCTGGAGAGCTGCAGATCATGACAGCGAACTGCAGATTGTTTTCATTTGTGCCAAAATGTCTACACAGAAAGCACACCCCATGTTTGGAGCAACGGTGTCTTGATTGAAGAAGAATAAACATTACTCAAACATGCATGAATAACTAACAAACAAGTTTGACTGGGCAAATGAGAGGGGAAACGTTTTTAACATGTTTGAAAGCGCAAAAAAAAAGTACTGAGCATAATATGTCCCTCTGAAAATGAACTGGATAAGGCACGCCCCCTCTGTAAGTGTATCAGCTTGATTAGTGGCCGTGCGAGGTACTGCAGCCTCTTGGGCCCAGCCTTTTTCTACCATTGCACATTATAATTGCAGACAGTACTTAATTATTATCTGTATTTACATAAAATAAAAGGAAATGTTCTTTTTAACGGTTCCTAAAATCACCGAAATGACCACGTGAACAAGCATGTCGGACGATAGAAACCGAAGCACGTGGACATGGCTGGACTAGTGATACCTGTAAGTTGTATTTTATTTCATTTCAGACGCTTTCACACTTGGTCTAATATGTAGAATACAATTACAATCACACAAGCTAACGTTAACACAAAAACTTGTGAGCTCCGTGGTCGCTCACGTCGCTCAAAGCATCATGGGGGATTGTCATCACGTGGTGCCCCTAAAGCAAAGATGGCAGCCTCCATAAAGCAAAGACGGCAGCCTCTGTATCAGGAAGTAGTGCGGAAGTAAACATTTTTTGGCATCATGCACCAGTGAGCACACGCAATAGGGATAAACAGGGTGCCATTTTGGGTTTATCTTCCAGTTTTAATTATAGTTCCATATTTTCAACTTATACGATATTTACACCTTTCAAAGCCAGGACATTTTTTTTTTTTTTTTTTTCACCTGACAAAAAGGCCAGCCACCTCCATATTGTAGCTCTGGTCTCTAGTGTAATCAAATGTGAAACTCCAAAAGAAACATGTATTAACTGCTCAACACTGACACAACATACTTATACTTAACTACATAACTGACAGCATAAAATACAGATAACATCTTAAAACATGAAAATGACTTCCTCACTCTGGATAATACATACATTGTGTACAACATTGAACTTTGCCCTATGCTGTTATACGTTTATTTGGTAATCTGCTAATATGTGGTCTGCTAACTTTTTTGTAACCCTAATGTATATAATGTACATTTTGTACTTTGTGCATTATAATTCTGGCATTTTACACCTAGCCTGGGGACAGTTGAAACAGAGAAATGTAATTTAGTGTCTTGTTCCTGTCAGCTAAACTAATTATAAAATAAACAATTAGTTGCAATTGTAATTTGTTTACATATTGTCTAACATATTGCTAAATAAATCATTTTGGAACAACTTACTGCTGCTGTTTTTCACCTAATTTTCACAGCTTAGATCTTCAACTGTCTCATCCCATGATTAGTCTTTGTGACGGCTCAAACTGCAGAGTCACACATACAGCATGAAGTTTGTTCATTATAGGGCTGTAGTCGACTAAAGAAAATCTTGGTAGACAAAAAAGGGTGTGCCCCAAAACAATCAAAACATCAAAAGTTCAAAGCCGATAAAGAAGCTACATGTCTCTGCCTCAAACTGCACTCAAAAGACTCAAAAAACTGCAGAGGAATTCATGCAAAAACAATTATTTATGCAGAAAGGTACAAGGAAACAGTGTTAGAGATAGGAGTTAGATTAAAGTCATAATTCACTCCAGATTCTTCAGCTCACTCCATATCTTTTTCTTTTTGCTGTTGTGCCATAGAAATCCTTTTAATCTAAATAAATAATTTGTCGACTAGTAAAAATGTTGGTCAACACCACTGACCAATTAATCGACTAAACGGCTAAATGATTACAGCCCTAGTTCATTACATACAGGCCGTAGAGGACAGAGGCAGGCTGTCTCCCATTGACTCTATCTTCTCAAACGGCATGAGTGACAGCTGTGAATCGAACACATAAGGCTTTGTGAGTTCAATTGCGTTAATGTTCACACATGGTAAACATGCTGTAAACTCGCCGGATTGCAGCCATGAGCTAAGTTCAAGTCGCTTGAAATGTCTCACAACGCCATTAAGTGTCAACAATGTTCACACTAACTCCTTTGTGACGCTTTTATTAATCCGGCCCAGATGAACACAATTACACTATTACATGACTCCCATCACGTGAATAGGAGGAAAGTTTCCGTAGAGCAGCTGCTAGATGTTATCAGACAGAGAAGAAGCCACGCTAAAGACACTCAGTCCTTTTTAAGTCATGGTGGATGAGAAAGGGTTGAATCAGGACACTCTTATCCAAAGACCATCTCCGGCTCTGTTCTCTATCGTCTGTTTCCAATCTCAGCTTTCAGCACCACGCACTACAGTACCCCAGGGTCTGTTTGGACACCGTTACATTGTTAAAGCCACTGTCAGTCCCAACACTTTCAAGCATGAATGCTCTATGTCCTGTCACAAAACACTGGTGTTTTCAGACCATGCCTGAACCAAAGCAGACAAAACATGACATGCTGCTGAAAGTCCTGTCTTCATGAAGACTATTGGACAACATCAACTGCAAAATGTAGATGCCAATTCTATGGGACAATTTTTCCCAATTACATCATTGCTCAATGAAACTGAGATGCCCTAACCCAAACCCAAAGTGATTGAACCCAATGCACCCTGTTACACTGACCTCAGAGCCCTGTGGGTGCTCCGCAACATGCAACATGAACATATGTGGCGTCCGTCGACACACACACCACAGTACCCTGTAGTCTGTAGTCTGCAAGTAAAGCACTCAAAATACGTGCCAAAACCCACCCATATTGTGTCAAATTCTGCGTTCAAGCTTAGCATTGGCCTGTCAATCATCCCAGTATCTAGTGTGGAGCTGCTTTAGGGCAACAGAACAAGGACAGCTCTGGTGAGGCCAAACATGCACTGCCACTGAGAATAGAGCTGACCAATGTGAACTCCTGCTCTGGTCATATGTGGACCACAGAGCACCTTCCAGAAGAGCAGAGGGACATGGTCAATCGCTGTGTGCATCAACTAGTTAACTAGACGGGGGCCTGGCATTAGCAAAAAGTCTCAAAATGATCTAATTCAAACCGTATATGACCCAAAGTGCACTTACAATACAAGAAAAGTACTGATAAATTACTTCATGCCCTCATCTTTCTGCTGTGGTCAAAATACAGTAAATGCTTTGCAATTAAAATCAAATAATCAACTAAGGAACCTTCAAATAATTATTTAACTAAACAGCTATAGACCTACAGCCTTATTCTCCAAATACACCTGTGGTCTGGTTGGGTAAACTCCCTTGAACCCTCGAGCAACAAACCATCCATAATCAATCATCCTTTTCCTTTTGCGATGCTGGTTCTGTGCACCAAAGTTTGTCAAAAGTCTTTAGAAAGAGACTAAGAATGTCAACAAACCATCCCATTACATTCAAACTACAAACTTGCACAAAAACATTTTAGTGCTGGCTCAATATTGACCGTAAAAACTAAAGTTGGCAGGAGTTTCGGAGAGTTGAAGTTTTGAAATTTCCCCCTAGTCAGTCATACCTCCAAGTTTGCACAACAAGGCACGAGCTCAAGACCACAAGTATGAAATCTGTATTAAAACTGCTCATAAATTCACTTGTAAACAAAAACCTCCATCACTATTGGTGAGAGCGGTCATGGTGAAGTCACGCATTACATTAGACTCGAAATATAGCACACGTGTTTATGTTTGGAGTCAAGTCAATTGCAGGTGACATCACGTTAAGCGAAAAAGGAGTTTTATGAGCTGTGGAGACACTTCCGAGTCTGTCAGTTCCTCAATAAACTTTACAACAAACCAACAATAAGCTACCGATCATTGTGTTGGGAGCAGCCTTGCCGTTTTCTTTCATGATCTTAAAGGAAAGGGCACATATTACGCGTTCGTTGTTTTGTTATTGGCCTTTAGACATGCTCCTGCACCTTTAATTTGGCATCTCATGTTTGAAATAGTGCACATATTGAAAACCACACACGAGTTTCTGTCAGCCAGGCGTTCCCTCGTCAGGATTGGTCGCAGCGCTCCATCTACTGGCAGAAAAAGGGAATTACAAAGAGGAGATAAAGTGCCCCGACATGCTAACAGAAACATACGGTTGTAATGAACGCGATTTGAGGTAGAAATGCTAGAGTTCGGCGGTAATTTCTGGAGCTCTACCTGGGACGTCGCAAAAGTGGGAAATTTGGAACCCAGTGTTTTCTGAGGCTCAGAGGGAGAGGGCTTATTAAACGGGATCAATGAAACAAGCGTGACTGAAGCAAAATGCTAAAGGGAAATAAAATGACAGTCGTTTTAACAGTTCATTACCTGTATGTCCACAGATGTAAACTTGTTGTGTGTTTTCGGGTTTTTCGGGGAGTTTTTTTGGCTTTATCTGGCAGGACAGTTGTAGCGTGAAATGGGGTAAGAGAGAGCGAGGGAACAGGCATTCAGGAAACCTTTGAGGGCTGGAATCAAACCCACAATGCCGCAGCAACCACATATGTGCAACCCCGCTGCACCACCGGCGAGCACAGAAGTAAATGTGTTCAAAGCAAATATTGATTTTACCAAGTTGATTTATTCACAAAGTACAAAAAAAAACATTTTCTATGATATGTTTGCTTATATTTTGTGTTTGCTTCTACAATGACAAACCCACAGTGTCTATTGCATGTGTCCTGATTATATGACAGTTAATGGCAGCCCAACTTCCCATTTGTCACTACAGCCTTAAAGGTCCCATATTCTGCTATTTTCCCCTTTACACAGTCTATTCTAAGGACTTTGTTGATAAATTTTTGCGTTATTTTGCAATATCCATAACATAACAGTTTCCAAAAAACACCCATTTCTTGGACTGGCCCCCCTCCTTGCAAAAGCAAACGGCTCACTCTGAGATCTGACCCCCCCGAACAGAGAGCAGTCTGCCTCCCCCGCCCAACCCGTGACAAAGCCTAGAGCTCCGGTAAACAGCGATACACAAAGACGGGAATAAACATTTTATCCGTCCTGACGGTGCGTCGTGCTGAGTCCTACGTCCTGGATCTGACCTGGAGTTTGACGTGCTCCAGTACCTCGACGACGCACGTTGCCGTTTGGTAAATAACAAGCTAACTCTTCTATCTGTCGTATCCATCGTGTAATTACTATGTAGCATTGGCATTAGCTGTTTTTATTCTTGCGGCTGCGTGCTTCCTGGAGGCGTGGCTTGAGCGCCGCGTCATCCTGGTGAAGCGCGTCATCCTTGTGAGGAGCCCCCGTCTGCTGCTCAGCCGAGGGGGACGGAAAAGACAGTTCTCTAGCGAAAGCATGCGGGAATCACTCAAAAAACCACTTTGGACACACATACGAGGCCCAAATAGCACTGTAGGAAGGTTAAAACCTCTGAAAAGTCGATTTTGCATGTTATGGGACCTTTAAAGTGCATTTGACAGGTTAGAATATACATTTCATTTAATCGTATTGAACATGATTATAGTCAGTGTCGGGAAGTAAGTAACTGAATATATATAACAAAAATACGTACTAATGTATTTATTTACTCTTTCAGTTAGTGATATTGAGAAAACAGTTACTTTTCAGTCAGTGGAATACATTGTGGTATTTGATCATGAAATTTAGGCTTTGAACTGCATTGAATTAGTGAGAAAAATAGAAAACACAACAGTCTCTAAATCGTGTGATTTTTCCGTCTTTAATTTGTGATAAAGGTTCTCTTATAAATAAATGCTGAACAAATGGTGTAGAATAAGAAGCCGTTTTAAGCCTGCATCATGTTTTCATATTATACTAATACTAACACATTTTTCCCATCACTTATTGTAATTAAGATTTTACAGAAAAAAAGGCCTCTTTTTCTCCAATTTGACACTTAAGTGAAGACGATGTTACTTCCTGGCATCAGACGATCAGCGACATGAGTAGAGGTCTTTCCACTGTTACCTAGCAACCATACTGTAAACAAGGGCCAAAAGCCATATCATTTACACAATAATTATGACAAATTATAATACCTATACACCTATATTTTGTTGTATTATTGTTTAAACTGTCAGAAAAATGTGTCAGTTGCTATAAATTGTTGCTGCATTTTCAATGGAACGTCGTTTTTCGATGACTTGGACAGAGGGATTCCATTTTAGAAGCCCTATGTTGCACCCCCGAAATGAACGACCAAACTCACGTTCATCTTAACTTCAGAGCAATGTTTTTAATAACAATCCACGGCTCAAGAATACAAGCATTTTTCGTTTTCTGCCTTTTTACTCTAATTCCAAATCAATGCGCACCCTGCTCCCATAAGTCCTTTCGCTTTTCTCACGTTCTTAAAGGGACCATGTTATTACAAAGGTACCACAATAATCAAAATAAAACTACTACTAATTACAAGAGTAAATATGTCCTGTTTTTAACCATTTAAAGAAAATATGAATTTATAACAAATTATAATACATTGTAAAAAGCATGAAATTAGATACTGCATTTAAACTTTCAGGGCACTACACCCTCCCCCACTAAAATTAGAAAAATGTTGACAAAACATTTTACATCCAAAACAAGTGCTCCGTAACCATTAGCTTCTAACATTGAACACACTATTCAGGTAGTTATATCCTCTTCAAAACTACACATCAGGTGACTACAAATGCATGAATACAGGAGAAATAGTTAACACCTAGAATTCCTGCTTTAGTGTATCGACTTAAATAATAGGTACATTGGTAGGCCTCCCAAGACCATTAAGTCACATATGGCTATTTCTACCATTCCACGATACTTAATGTCTTACCATTATATCATGCTCAGTATGTAGTACTCTTGTTTTTACAGACTGCTCTTGTGTTACCTAGAACCACACATCTCATTCTGTAAATACATCAATAACTCATAAGTGTAGTATCCTAAGTCACAAGAAATACATTTCTGACAATTGACTTTATACTATAACTGTGCCTTTTGTTTGTTTGTTTTTTAAATTTACATCAACAAAAGAAATAATAGTGTTTCATTTAACCATAACTGTAACACAAACATAAACAGTAGAAAGTTTCAACCACAATCCTACTTCTTTAAAGAGGTAAAACTAGGTTTTCCTAATGTATCATATGTAAAGATACACCTTGGTTGACGTGTTCTTGTGGAACGTCTCTCTTGTTCAGCTTCATGTTCATCCTCTGAAGACGTTTCGGTGTCTTCGGGCATTACAGGTCCAGCTGCTTCGCCTTCAGAGTCTTTGTCCTGAGTCTGACCTGCGTCCTGTGCCTGCATGTCCTCATCTTCATCTACTTGCCCATTGAACTCAGTAAAATCACCTTCATCCTGCGACTGACCCTGTTCCTCATGAAGGAGGTTCTCAGTCTGTGTTTCTACAGGATTGCTGACGTTGGATCTGAAGACGGGAGCGTTTGGATTGAGACGAACAATTGGCGCTTGTCTGGGCAAACATAAAACATATTCTTCTCCACTACTACTGTCAGAATCATGAAGAACATTGTCTTTGCTTGTCTGTTTCAGTTTTTGTTTGCCTGATTGTCTCTTTTGGTTACATATTTCTTTTTGTTGTGTAGTGTCCAATCTATCTACAAGATAAGGACAGGGTAACAAAAGATTTCTATGAAGGACTCTTTCTCTTCCTTCACCATCTATTGGTGTCACAACATACACTGGACTGTCTTTACCCCTCTTTTCTTTGACTACATGTACTTTGTTTTCCCAGTAAGCACGAATTTTACCAGGTCCTCCTCTTTCAGAAAGGTTTTGGACGAGTACATGGTCTCCAGGCTCAAGTACAGAGCTCCAGGTCCGTAGGTTATAACACCTTTGTCCTCTTTTGCCTGCCTTTCTCATGTTTTCTTGGGCAATGTTGTATGCTTGTTGCATTGATTTTTGCCATTTTTCAGCATAACCTTTATGAGACTGTGACTGTGTTTGTTCTCTTGGAAGCAACAGGTCAATATTATTGGTTCTCTTCCAAATAACAAATAAAAAGGTGAGAATCCAGTTGATTCATGAACTGTTGAGTTGTATGCATGAACCACCTTGTTCAGATAGTCTTTCCAGTTTGGTTTTTGAGTTTCTTCCAGTGTTCTGAGCATACTGAGTAATGTTCTGTTAAAGCGCTCAGCTGGATTTGACTGGGGATGATAAGGTGTAGTTCTTGAATGCTGTATGCCACTGTAACTTTGCAACTTTTTGAACAACTCATTCTCGAACTCCCTCCCCTGGTCGTGGTGAATCCTAGCCGGGAACCCAAATCTCTGAATAAAGTCGTCAAACAACTTGCGTGCAGCTGTTTTACCAGACTTGTTTGGTGTAGCATAAGCCTGCGCAAACTTAGTAAAGTGGTCTACTATTACTAAGATGTACTCCACCCCACCTTTGCTTCTCTCTAGATGCAAATAGTCAATAGAGATGAGTTCAAATGGCACTGAGGTTGTGATGTTCTGTATTGGTGTTCGAATCTTTCGGTTAGGTTTCTTTTGTTTAAGGCACCGACACACCTTTGTCACGTAGTGTTCGATTTCTTCTCTCATTTTGGGCCAAAAGAATCTCTCTCTAGCTAAAGAGATCATTCTGTCCGCTCCTAAGTGACCCATTTGCTCATGTAGTTGCTCATAAATCAGTGGTTTGAGTTTTACTGGGACTACAAGCTGGTTTCTGACATTTGTTTTTCTCCGTAATATTCCATCTTTGTCCACATACAAATTAGACCATTCTCTCAAAAGTCTCTTTACATCATTCGATTCTTTGATTTTGTGTTTGTATTTTAGTCGCTCATTTTTCTGTTTGAGTGTGACTACTCTTTGTATCACGTCGTCTTCTTGTTGACTTGTTTGAATGTCTTTGACTGGTATTGGTTCAACTGGTGTTTTACATGTGTCTGTTAACTGTGTTAGTACTTCCACGTTACATGTAATGGCGGTTATCCAATCAGTGTCACCCTTTTTGTCCGCTTCAAGTCCCTCTCTGACTGCTGTTATGACATCTGGTTTACACTCCTCTGTACATTCTGACATTATTTTGTCCATTTCTGCCGGTTTACGAGACAGAAAATCAGCATCTCGGTTGACCGATCCGGGCCTGTACTTTAGCGTGAAACGGAAATCTGCTAGTTCCGACACCCATCGATGCCCTACTGCATTCAGTTTGGCAGTTTTCATCACATAAGTCAGGGGGTTGTTATCACTGTACACTGTGAAATGTGGGGCATGAAAAAGGTAATCTCTGAATCGGTCGGTAACAGCCCACTTCAAAGCCAAAAATTCGAGCTTCCCTGAATGGAGTTTGTAATTTTTTTCAGTTGGAGTGAGTGTACGCGATCCATACCCTATGACTCTGAGTGTCCCTCCCTGGCGTTGATACAGGACAGCCCCAAGACCTTCCTCTGACGCGTCTGTGTGCAGTACAAATGGCTTTTCAAGGTCCGGATATGCCATTACTGGGGGGTCTGACAATGCATCGACAAGTTTTTCTAGCACCTGCTGGTGGGTAACTGACCACTCTACAGGCTGAGATGGTGACAACTGTGGGGAACGACAACCTTTTTTCATGACTGGCTTGTTCTTTGTTTTTGGTTGGGATAACAGTTCATAAAGAGGTTTAGCTATTCTCGAAAAGTCTGCAATGAACAACCTATAGTAGCCTAAAAAACTTACTAACGATCTCACTTCTTTGACTGTTTTTGGTTTTGCACTTTTCAATGCTTGAACAGCTTCGACTTCCTTTGGATTCATGCAATAACCACTTTCAGAAATGACACGACCGACATAGCACACTTCCCTTTTAAAGAAGTCACATTTCTTTGGTCTGAGTTTTATTCCGAATTCTTCTTGTCTTTTCAGCACTTTCCTGACATTTTCAATATGCTGGTCAAAGTCTTTGCTAAAAACTAGCACGTCATCTAGATACGGTACACATACCTCATCTCTCAAATCTCCAAGACAACCTTCCATATACCGCTGAAAGGACGCCGGGGCGTTTGTCAAGCCGAAGGGGATCCTCAGCCATTCATAAAGACCCCATGGCGTGATGAAGGCAGTGCAGGCTCGACTTTCTGGACTTACAAAGCCCTGATGATATGCTTTACCTTGGTCTAACACGGTAAACCATGAATTCCCACCAAGGTTCTCGAGGATCTCCTGTATTCGCGGAATAGGATGTCGGTCAGGGTGTGTCTTTTCGTTTAATTGTCTGTAATCTACACAGAGTCTGATGGTAGAGTCTTTTTTTCTCACAATCACAATGGGTGATGAGTAAGAAGACGTTGACTTCTGTATCCATCCTTTGCTAAGTAAATCTTGAATATGCTTTTTCACTTCTTGGTATAAGTGCCGAGGGATAGCATTGTATGTTTTTGTCACTGGAACATTGTCTTTGAGATGTATTTTCATTTGTAAATCTGGAATGCATCCAGTGTCCCACTCGTCTTTTGCAAAAACATTGCTTTCCTCTCTTAACATTTTTCTCACTTTTTCTTGTTGTTCGTCTGTCAAGTGTGATAGATCCACTGGTGGATCCCAAAGTTCACTTTTTTTCTCCTTTTTAACTGTGATCTCTGTGTCAGTTGTGCCTGTTTTCTCTGAATGTCCTTTGTCATTTGGTGGCACCTTGAGTTCACTAATGTCTTGAATATTGTCAACAGTGTATAATGATCCAAGTACTGTTCTGTTTTGGAGTTGGATGTCATTGTCTGTGTTGTTTTCAATTACAACTGTAATAGAAGCTCTTTCCTCGCTTGGTAGATGTACGAGTTGTTGCTTTATTTGTAATCCGTTTGGCCATGGCGTGTTTTCATTTGGTTCTAGTATTGCATACTGTCCTTGTAACATATTTTTATTGATTTTGCCACAGATGACTTTGAAGATTTGATGTTTTGGAATGACAACATCATTTCTTCCCAGTCTAGCTGTTTGGCTTTCTGACGTACTTTTGTCTTTGCGTAGTACAGAGAATACTGCTTTTGCCTTTTTGTGGCCCACATCTAGTGCTGATTCAAGACTGTGTAAGAACTTGTTTGAGTGAGCTCTGCTTGTTGACATGTTTGATTTAGCTATTTCCTCAATGACATTGAACCCAATGATTGGCTTAGTGAGTGGCTGGGTGCTGACCAGAAATGGCACTAACAGTTCACTGTCTTTATTTTCTGGGAGCCTGAACTGCACTCCTATCCAACCCTCATAAGGTATTTGAGTTCCATTTGCCGCAGAAAGATCTAATATACCTTCATCAAGAAGCTCTTTACCGGGTGGATCTCAGCATTGGGCAAGTTAGTCCGTTTCCACCCAAGATCCACAATAGACACTTGCGAGCCTGTGTCCCAAAGAGCAGTGGCTGGGACACCGCTGATGTAGCACTGCACAAGACTTTTGCTACCTATCAGCTTGGCTGTCTTTTCCTGTTTCTTTGATAAGGGCACATCTTTTTGTAAATGCATAATGTCCTTGAGATTTGCATTGTTCACTTCTATTTTGCAAACACTGCCAGATGTGTCTTTCTTTTTCCTACAGCCAATCGCCCAATGATCACTACTGCCACACTTATAGCAATGTGTGCACTTTCCATCAGGATTTGACTGTTCACATTGGCGACATTTCCTGGGACCTTTTTTGACATTGCTTGCAGAGTTTTGCTTTGGTTTGACACTTTTATCATAAGTCTTTGCTTTTGTCTGGGTCAAGCTAGCTATTTGTGTTTTGTATTGCGTCACAAATAACTCTGTTATTCTCATCCAGTTTTTCCACTATGGGGTTCGGTTTGACTGTTTGAGTTTTCGTCTTGTTTGAACCAACCTTTTCACTTTTGTGTTCATCATCTTGCACTGAAGCTACTTTGATGCTCTTTTGCCTGGTGAAAGATGACAACTTGCTCCTCCTTTCCTGTTCGACTCCATAGGCAGCACTCATTTTCTCCAATAGCACCTCGTCCTCCACAGAAGGATCCTGCAAATAAGGCTTTACATCCACTCTTACAGCATCATCTTGTAGACCAGTTAGTATTGTCTGCAAAAACTGGGTTTGAACAAGCTCAGGATTATATTTCAGTCCTGCCTTGGCTCTTTCTGATGCAAACAAGACCTTTAGCCTAAGGTCCATGGCACATATAAGGAACTGCACTGGAGTTTCTTTTGGTTCTTGTACTGCTCGGGTTAAGGCATGATAAAGTTCTGTTGCATCTTTTTCAATGAAGTGTGTCCTAAGCACTTGCCTTAAAGAGTGTAACGTTAGTTCTGTTCTGCTTTCTAAATAACTCTTTAATTTGACATCGGGTGCAATGGCTTGGATCACAGCTTCAACTATCTCACCTTCATCATAACCTTTTTTAAGTCCACGTTCAATTTGTCTTTCAAGGCATGTGAAGTTCAACTTGTCCTTTTGTCCAGCTTCTCCTATTTGTCCAATAATCCGAAAATCTTTTCTGTATATTGGATGCACATTTGGCTGATCTCTCGTCTGTGATGTCTCTCGGTCAGAACTTGCGATACTGTTGGGTTTTTGTGGCGATAAAGGTGTGGTACCGCCTTGTGTCAGAAGAGGGCGCTGGTAGACCACTTGTTGCGACTGAGCCGCTGCGTCCCCTTGCTCTGGCGCACCACCGACGTCAACCACTGTAACGCGTTTATTTAGCAAGATTTCAATAAAGTCATTCGTTGCCAAAAACACGGACAATCCACCATCCTCCAAAGATGTAACATCATGGCTTTCAAAAAAACTGAGCATTTGTCTCCTTATTAACCGACATGATGACTTTACCTCTTCACTCAGTTGCAGCTTAAGTTCCTCACTTAACTTATTCAGCTCGTCCAGTGACAGAGTAACAAGCCTCCTCTCAATGTCAGCCAATAATGATTCCCACTCACTGTCCATGTTGCTTAATCTCTGTATTGTCCACAGCTTCACCGGGTAAGTCCGTTGTCTTTTTTTCTTTCACTTGTGTTATATTCGATGCACTTTAGCTTAGCTGCTGCTAGCCGCCATGACGAGCTCATTGTGTCCTCTCCAATAGCACCTCGTCCTCCACAGAAGGATCCTGCAAATAAGGCTTTACATCCACTCTTACAGCATCATCTTGTAGACCAGTTAGTATTGTCTGCAAAAACTGGGTTTGAACAAGCTCAGGGTTATATTTCAGTCCTGCCTTGGCTCTTTCTGATGCAAACAAGACCTTTAGCCTAAGGTCCATGGCACATATAAGGAACTGCACTGGAGTTTCTTTTGGTTCTTGTACTGCTCGGGTTAAGGCATGATAAAGTTCTGTTGCATCTTTTTCAATGAAGTGTGTCCTAAGCACTTGCCTTAAAGAGTGTAACGTTAGTTCTGTTCTGCTTTCTAAATAACTCTTTAATTTGACATCGGGTGCAATGGCTTGGATCACAGCTTCAACTATCTCACCTTCATCATAACCTTTTTTAAGTCCACGTTCAATTTGTCTTTCAAGGCATGTGAAGTTCAACTTGTCCTTTTGTCCAGCTTCTCCTATTTGTCCAATAATCCGAAAATCTTTTCTGTATATTGGATGCACATTTGGCTGATCTCTCGTCTGTGATGTCTCTCGGTCAGAACTTGCGATACTGTTGGGTTTTTGTGGCGATAAAGGTGTGGTACCGCCTTGTGTCAGAAGAGGGCGCTGGTAGACCACTTGTTGCGACTGAGCCGCTGCGTCCCCTTGCTCTGGCGCACCACCGACGTCAACCACTGTAACGCGTTTATTTAGCAAGATTTCAATAAAGTCATTCGTTGCCAAAAGCACGGACAATCCACCATCCTCCAAAGATGTAACATCATGGCTTTCAAAAAAACTGAGCATTTGTCTCCTTATTAACCGACATGATGACTTTACCTCTTCACTCAGTTGCAGCTTAAGTTCCTCACTTAACTTATTCAGCTCGTCCAGTGACAGAGTAACAAGCCTCCTCTCAATGTCAGCCAATAATGATTCCCACTCACTGTCCATGTTGCTTAATCTCTGTATTGTCCACAGCTTCACCGGGTAAGTCCGTTGTCTTTTTTTCTTTCACTTGTGTTATATTCGATGCACTTTAGCTTAGCTGCTGCTAGCCGCCATGACGAGCTCATTGTGTCCTCTTGCTTCTCCGGGGACCATGCCGTCTTCGTCATAAAAAAAACACTTTTCTTCGCAGAAAACTTACTTGAACCGGGCGGAAACACCAAAATTTATGTTGCACCCCCGAAATGAACGACCAAACTCACGTTCATCTTAACTTCAGAGCAACGTTTTTAATAACAATCCACGGCTCAAGAATACAAGCATTTTTCGTTTTCTGCCTTTTTACTCTAATTCCAAATCAATGCGCACCCTGCTCCCATAAGTCCTTTCGCTTTTCTCACGTTCTTAAAGGGACCATGTTATTACAAAGGTACAACAATAATCAAAATGAAACTACTACTAATTACAAGAGTAAATATGTCCTGTTTTTAACCATTTAAAGAAAATATGAATTTATAACAAATTATAATACATTGTAAAAAGCATGAAATTAGATACTGCATTTAAACTTTCAGGGCACTACACCTACTTTGAGTAAATTTCAACTTTTATGCAAACCACCACTTAAAATTACGATAAATAGTGAACTCAGGCAGTATCCCATCAACAAAATCACGGTTAGAAAAAAACATGAGAACCTGTCATCTTCACTTTAAATTCCAAAATGCATAACACAACGTCGTCCAAAAATATATCATAAAAATAAATAAATAAATCTGAAAATATGCATACGCTTAAGCTTTTAATAATCCTCTGCTCCTGAACTAGCAAACCCGTTAAAGTGGGCCTTACAAGTGTTAATTGGAAGTAGCACATGTTGGAATTTTTTTATGGGGTACAATTTTTCCCACTTGGCATTATAAATCTGGCCCGTGTGTCAGCCCAGAGCCGGCGCGGCACAGATGTTGGCACGGCAACAGAAGCAAGCAAATAAACTCTGTGATCGGCTATGTCAGACTGGGCCTCATTAGAAACACACACAAGTTTGTTTGGGGCCACTGTAGATTATATAACAAATGGGGCATAAATCTTTTACAATAATTTTCAACTTAAAGTATTTTGGTGGAGAGAAAAAAACGTCACTCCTTCTAGTAGTTTATGAAGCATTGCGGTCCGTGGTCGGAGTCTGGACTTTGGAATGATGTTTTTTCTGAGTTAGTTTCACTCCAGCTGTCAAATGGAAAGGTATCGTTTTAGCTAGCATTAAAGCCTACAATAACTAGGAAGTGGTTTAATGACACACATTAACTGACCTTTTTGAGCTTTTAATCAAGTTATAACATTTTTTCCAAATCAAAAACATACCCAGAGATGTATTTAGCTTCACTCACGCTGGCTTCCTGTTTCGTAAGTCCTCTCCTCTCTGAGCCTCGGAAAATACTCAGTTTTAGACCATTTGCGATGTCATTGTTGAAGGACACAGATTCTGCTACAGGGACTTTAAATCGTGTTCTAACGATGTTCTGTCATCAAAAACATACCTGCATTCACGCTGTTTTGAGGAATGTTTATTAGAAAACCCTGCCCCCTCCGAGCGTCAAACAGACGTCCTGCTGAAATTCTGTGATTTTCTGACGTATTTTCAGATTTTATACGTCACTTCTCAGAGAATCTTCCACTGTTTTTGTCCTTAAACCATCTCCAGACTGGTTCTGAGTATTTCTGCCTCACACGATCACTGCTGCAGCAAATCCGCACAATGACGTCTTTTCAGACCTAACTTCACTTGATTATATATATATATATATATATATATATATATATATATATATATATATATATATATATATATATATCGATGGCGCCATCTGCTTGTTGGCACTCAAGAGCATGTTTAAAAGCTAAAAATGATATGAAAAATGCAGAATATTTTTCATTTAAAGCTCAGAGATATTCAGTGCTGTTTTTAAATCATCGCCAGACTGGTTTGTTTATTTCCCCTTTGTAATCCCAGCTGCCATTAGTTGGAGCTGTAACAGAAATACTGAATAAAAAGTAATATGTGCTTTTCAACGCATTGTTTAAAAGTTGTAAAACACGAGATGTCAAAGTAAAGATACTCACAAGCATGTTTTAAGGACTATAAGACTCCAAATAATGCAACGGTATGTGTATTTCAAAAGCCGAAACAATGTCGACCTACCAAACTTATTGTTAACTTAATGGTGCATTATGTCACATTTCTACTGCTTTGACAATGTCTGGAATGTTCCACAGTATGGTATTAAAATCATCTATCTTGCATCTTTATAGCTAATACCTTGAGAAATATCCTTACTGTGAGTAGGGTCGCCTCTCCACAAATCTGACCTGTAACTTGGCTTGGCAGAGTCACATGCATGTCTTATAACATAATATTAATGCCATACAGTGGAACATTCCAATCAAAACAATAACATTCATGGAGACAAGTAATTAGGGGCCCTCCTTCAAGTAAGCATAAACAACACGGAGTCTTAGAACATCACTCCGCTGCGCGCCGTGGTGTTCCTCCGCAAAGTGCACATTGTAAAGTTGTTTTGTGCGTTTGTGCTGCATTCCAGTCGCCCTCGGAGCTCCAACCTCAGAGTGACGTTTTCTCCGAGTTTCTGTGTTCCAGCGTCAAGTCGGGAAAAGTATGAGCAAAACATTACAGTGTACGGGATGCACCGACTCATACCAAACTATAAAACCCAAGAAGGTGCTCAAATCAAACAAAAATAATCTAAAATGTAAAAAGAATTAAGTTAATTCATGAACTTCAGGACAGTGTAGGTTATAAATCAACATTTAAATTTAAATGCGAAATTCTGATTTTGTTGTGATTAGATTCATGTATGTATTTATAACTGCAGCTCCACAGCAGCACAAGAGCAGCTTCACAGACAGCAGGGGGCAGAAGAGCGCAACTAAAGAGACACGACAACTATCATTATTTTAATTATTGGATGTAAAACTTTATCCGAACACAGGTTGCAGCCATGTTGGATTGTCTAACTCGGATTAACTCGGGGTTTTGAAATGTAGCTCAAGTTCCAAGTAAAAAAACAAAATTTACATAAGCGAGAGTGTAAATTTACAAGGGACTTGCAAAATCCGACCTCCGAGGACAACTGGAACGAGTGAATCTGAGAAGCCTATTCACTGTCCCTGAATGTCCGAGATAGTAGTCATTTTAGTGTTTTCCATGAAGCTAGTTTTTGCACAGTGGAATTAATAAGATTGCATATTTAGTTTATTTATGTTATCTGTCTTTGTATTTTTCCTGAAACCACAGATTAAACATAGCAAAAATGTCAAGTTAGGCAAACACCTATGTTCTAACCGGACATACTGCAGCGGTTATCATCCCCAAATATTATTTCAAGCAGCTAAATTCGTAACACTCACAGTTGAGCATTTGCTTACCTGTTGCTATGGTGATGTTTTCAGGGCAGAGATAAAGAATTTGATTCAATTATTACCGGACTATTTGTGCGTTAAACTAATTTAAGACACGGCAGTTAGGGGTGGAATTCTCACTGACCGCGGTATAAATAGCATTAAAAAACAATAACTAAACAGCTTTACAACAAACAAACACACAATAAAAACAACAACAATAAAACAAAAATGCTAAAACAATAAATTAAATAAAACCTGCACCATTCGAATCATGTTACGTTGCATTTTTATAACAGCTACAATAGTCATAGATTTTAGTCGCAGATTTTTAAAAAGTGTTTATCTTGCCTTTTTTGGGTGGTTTGCATCGCTTCCTCAACCTGCACCTCTGCGTCTCGGCCTGTAGGGGGCAGAAGGAGGTGGTCTGGTTGTCCGACGTGCCCCTGGTCCTGCTCTGTCGGCCCCACCTGTAACCACACGTGGCCCCGTCCCGCTGGCACACGCTCCACTCACTCCACTCGCCCAGGGGAGCCAGGAGGCAATGGTCTGCAAAGGTGAAAACAGGTTTTACAGCTCACAAGAGAAAGTTTAAAGGGGACGTATTATGCACAATTAACTCAAATGCACTTTTAACCTCAATACAAGTGTTTCCTTATCATTAGTTTACTGAAAGCTGCATCTAGATTTTTGATTGCATGTTTGAGTTAACCCTGTATTATCATGAAAGTGAGGCTCGAGTGCTCGGAAAATCCCCGTTTTCACCTACTCCCTTAACCCCGCCCACATCCCTGTACTTTTTTGAAATTCAGACTCTGAGTGACACATGTAGAATTCTAAAATGTCATGTTTTAAAAGTAAAAGTACATAAATGACAATCCGATGCTTACTACGGTGAAATGTCACTATGAAGAGGCGGGGCTTATCAGTTCTGCAGTTTTGAACAGGAAGTCATCTATAATTAAGCCGTTTTAGATCAATATTGCAGTTTGCAGTTAACAAATTTTTTTTTTTTTTTTTTTATATAAAATTATTATTTACTTATGTTGTTTAATACTTAGTACCTGAAAAAAGAAACAAACAGATGTCTCTTTTAAGTGTGATTTCTGTTTTTAACACAACTTGGACACCTTTGTATTTATACACTATCTTATTTACACTAACTAATTACGCTATGCTTTGAGTAATTTACCTGTCCATCATGTAGAGGGTAAACTTTTTTTTTCTATTTTAAAAAATGTATAACACACATAACAAAACATGATCAGAGAGCAAAAACAAATAAAACATTTAAATTAAATTAGAACACAACATTCATTAGAAGAAAATAAATAAAATGACGGCACATGCAGATAATGAACTAATTTAGTGCAAAGTCAATGTCGATGGCGGGAGTTTTGAGTCAAAAACAGTCTGGAATGCTTTGTTAATCTCAATCCAATATTTCTGTGCAGAAGGAACGTTCCAAAACACATGGTAATGATGGGCCACTTGGCAACCACAGTTTCCCATTCTTCATCTGTCAAAACAAAATGACCTTATCTTCCCCACTTATTTTTTATGAATGTTCAGATTATTGATGCATTTATATAATTTAGATATTATTCTCCTTGAAAGTTCTGATTTATGTGCTGATTTATTGACATAGTTTCAGATCATCGGCAGACTCTTCCTGAGCATTTCTTCCTGCTGCTGCTGCTAGCTTGATAATTGTCTTTAGAACATTCGCTTATAGAGATAAGCGAAGAGATAAGAGATAATTTGAGGAAAACATAAATTATTTAATAATAAAAATTGTTTTGTTTGTTTCAAAACATGAGATGTCAAATTAAAGGTACCACGTTTAATGGCTAAAAACAATACAAAAAATGCATGATATTTGTCCTTTTCCTGTACCTGTTTTTTATCCGTAGTCAATTGTATGTTTTTTCCTGTACAAAGATATTGTAAGTGAAGGTCTGCACTGTTAGCATGCTAATTATTGTTAGCTTCACTGTGATGGTAAAATTGTGACACTCCATCTTTTACATGTTTTTTTTTCACAATTAGGTAAGGTTCAGGTTAGGGTTAGGAACACTTCATTTGGTTGAGGTTATGGCTTTGAAGAAGAAGAATTAAAAGATAAAGATGAAGGAGAAAGTGAAGATGAAGACAAAGAAGAAGGTGATGAAGAAGATGATGAAGAGGAAGAAGAAGAAATATTCTTATTTTTTCTTTTGGTCCCATTTTCTGTTTCATCAAAGGTTCATCCAACTGTTGATATTCTTAATGCACTGCAATAGTGTATGAGCATGTTTCAGATCATCTAAAGCAGGGGTGTCCAATCCTTTTCCATCGACGGCCAGCAGCGGGCCACGAATCAATCGCGAAACATTAAAAAAAAGTTGCATTTCTCTGATGTTGTAAGTGCCACCTCAACTAAATTCAGTCTCGATGTCTTATTAGGCTATAATTGTAGAAAATCTGAAATTTGCTGTAAATATATGTCTCAGAACAATGTGAGCCAATTCACCACGAAGCCTTAGGGCCAAGAGAAATTGGTCTGAGGGCTGCATTTTGCCCGCGGGCCATAGTTTGGACATGCCTGGTCTAAATGGACGGATATTTGGATAGTGTTGTATATTGTATTTCGTAATTATAGGACCAACAGCGAGTAGAATTAAATTAAACATAGAATGGAACATAGAACACTAGTCCAAAGCTAGTTTGCCCAACACGCTAACGTAATGAACGCCAGAAATGCTCCGAACGAGTCTGCTGATGATTCACCAGCCACACTGTGTCATTTGGAGCGGACATTAAAGCTTTACACAGCAATCTTTCAGCAGTTCCAAAACAAATGCATTACTATTAAATCAATCAAGCTTTAATCACATCTGAGTTCCCCGCTTGTCTCGATAAATTATCTGCTCGCTACCAAACTTCTTCTGATCCCTTTCAATCCGTCGTGGCAGCTGGTGGGCAGATTTTCGCTTCTTTTTAAGTATATATTTAGTCCGTATTTGACTTAACGTCGCTTATTGCCAGGGTTCAAATCAGGTCCGCATTAACAGATCCAGCGCTATCTCGCTCTGCATGATGTCACCTGCTCATTTAAGTTCTTTCCACTGTGTCCCTCTGATGGAAAAAGAAAACAGGAGACCCGGCATTTCCTTCTGCAATTATCATTATCATCGTCAGAGCTGGGGATTAAGAAGCCTCGGTTTGAATTAAGGCTAGCTTGAGGTGCGCGGCAGACATGAAAACTTTGAAACGTCGACCATCAGATCCAGATGTGCGCCGTTTGCCAAGAATAGTCCAGTAGCCCCAGATGCTGCAGGTGGATGGCAGAGGGATGCACGATATATCTCACTTACTTAGATGGAAGCAACGTACAAGAGAAGAAATAAAGATGAATCATGCTGTATACGTAGTGGACGGCATCTGTAATCCACGCACACATGAGCACGTTAATATGGCTTAACAGTTTTAAGATTAGCCTTATTAACACTGTCAGACAGTACAGCAATTAGTACTTTATGGGCTGCACCGTGGTAGTTGGCCAAGCTAAACATTCCTCATAAATAACAAATGCTAAATTTGATAATAACGTGAAACAGCCATTCAAATGTAAAGTAAAGACTACCTGGTTGTTTTTGTATATAGATTTTGATCTTTGTTATGCTTCGAAATTAAAAAACTAAAACAAAATGTGTTATGAACTAAATCAATATCTGTTTCTCTGCTGTTTGCCCTGACACACAAAATATAGTTATGTTATTATTTAAGGGACTGCGTGAGTTGCGGACTGGCTTAGCAGTAGCAGTGATTGTGTTTAGACGGCACAAATGCTTAAAATGAGTCTGGCGATGATTTAAGGACTAGAAACAGAAGAAGATTCTCAGTTTGTCAGAAAAATGTCACTCATTGAGGGGATTCACAGTTTTGTTTGTTTTGGCGTTCGGAGGGAGAGGATTTTCTAACCAGGATTCCTCTAACTTGTGTGAATGAAGCTAAATGCAACTCTAGGTATGTTTTTGATGACGGAGCATTGTTAGAACATGGCTAAAAGCTCAAAAAAAGTTGTCATTGTAGCAGAATATGTGCCCTTTAACATGTTGGCCTTCCACCCGCAGCTCATTGTTCACTGCCTGAGAGTAGGTCAGTTCATAATTTTTCTTTGCCTGTTGCTCAGACATGACCACTTTGCTAAACATTAGAGTTAGATGTGCAGATAGTTCTGGATCAGAGAGAGGCGCTGTATAACCTGATGGTCGTGGGGAATGGCCTCTGTAGTGCATTTGAACAAGAGCAGTCTCTCACTGATCGAGCACCTCAAACTGTCCATCGTGCTGTGCAGAGGGTCGAGGGAGTCTCCCACTTTATTATGACCTCTTAACCTCTGAATGACCCCAGGAAGAGACACTGCTGATACTGACGGAGCTCTAAATTCACAACAACAAACAACCTCAAAGTAACAAAGTAAGAGATGAAGTACTTTCTGGTGTCTCCAGTTAGACCTGACACAAAATGTTATTGGTTTAGACTGGCATTGGGCCATTCATTCTTCTTTCTCGTGCATGATAAGCGAAACAAAAAAATATAGTTGAGTTTCTTCAAGTGCAAGAAACCAGTGATCAGTGTGATGAAGAAAACATTTAAATTGACAAGTTTAATCAGAGCTTAATATGATCCCTTTTTAATGAGACAAATTCCGCTTTCTCGAGATTTTTGAGGGTAAAGGTTCCAGGAAATATGGCGAGGCACTGCAGGTGAATAGGAAAACATCTTAAATTTAAAGTTATCAATTTGTAAGAAAAAAAAGAGTAGAAATTATTTGTTAAAACTGCCAAAAATTAATATAGTTGGGACATATAAATCTGAAAAAAATGGACAGAATCAGGTTTAAATTTCATGAAAAAAATCTCACTGTACGTTTCATCAAAATCTTGTTAATTCCAAAATTGAACAGTTTGGGGTGGAATCTACTTTAAGTGGTGATCTTTATGTCTGTGGGAGAAAAATACATTTTAAGAAAAGGGCCTTTGAAGTTACAATGTCTCATAGAAATCAATGGATGAAGTGGATTAAATGAAATAATAAAACATCTTTTGGAGCAGATTGGACAAGTTTGTTGTTTCCACATGAAAGCCGACATGTTGAGAGAGCAAACTGACCAAAAAACAAAAAATTGAAAAAAAAATGTTGTTTTGTCCTCTTCCTCTAACTCATGACACCAGTCTCTAACTATAATTAAGCTTTTTCTTTAACATACAGATTGATGAGCACTTCTTCAACGAACAAATATTTTCTTCAATAGATAAAACTATTTAAACTCTTTCAGTAACACATGCCGCTTCTATCAGTGCGTCCAATTCATTTCTCTGAGGCATCTGCAGTGGTCTGTTCAAACTCAACAAAACTTTTTTTTTTACAAGACGGATTTATCTAAAGCTTTACGGCATTTTCTGAAACAAACGCCCGTCATAGTCAGATTTCTACAACTGGACATGAGAATAAATATGAATATCCACAGGACAACTGCAGATAAGTGAGATAAAAACGATTTGAAGAAGAGGCTCCGGGATCAGGTGATGTCCGAAGCACCCACTCCATAACTGTGAGTTCAAACAGCCGTCAGAACGCATTCAAGTCACAGCGGACACATCCAGACAGCATGATGTGAGCCTGTCCAACTTTGGTGGGGTTAGGAACACTTTGGAATCTAGATCTGATGGTCAACAGGTGCTCGTCATCATTTGGAGAGTCATCATCCATATCGGACAAAAGAATATGGAAAGAATGTTCGCAATACACATATTATCTAAGTTGTAGAGCTAGCTGTGTACATTTAGCGTTGTCTTTTTTGCTTTTAACAATGTTATAAATGCCTGTAGAGGTTATGCAGACGTCAGTTTTATTACATTTTGTTTTGATTGATTTCGATTGATTGTTTTTGATTGACTTTTTTCCCAAATTTTAAAGAACAAATGCGATGCTTTATTTGCAGCGGTGGAAAGTAACAAAGTACAAAAGTAAAAGTACTTAAGTAAAACTTTTAGGTATCTGGACTTTACTTAAGTCGTTTTACAGTGAATACTTTTTACTTTTACTCCGTTACATTAGAGACCAAGAGTCTGTACTTTTTACTCCCTGCATTTTTTAACTGGACAGAAAAGTAGAAAGTACTTTTCATTTTGTTTGAGGTTATTCTTTAACACGTCAACGGTGTCATTCTGCCTGAAGGTTTTGGGTTCAAGCTTAACAACAAGCGAAGAAAAATATAGCCATAAAATTCTCTACAAAAGTTTAAAACATGATTAAAATAGACCCTTGCTGACCAAAATTAAGCACAATTCTTTACCGAAATTACAACATTTTATGTCAGTGGTGTTGGTATAACATCTAATTCTGAATCTCGTACTGACTGTTGAGCACATGAGTGGGGTCTCTAATGATCTTTTTGGCCAAACAGGACTCGTTACTCTTTAAGAAATCTGAGTCCCCCAGCACTGAACAGCGGGCATCTGATGTGACCCCGGGCGGTTCAGAGAAGCAGCAGAAAGGCACTGCAGGATGGAGAGCTTCAGGAGATCCTCTATCCCCGCTGCTATGGCTCTCACGATGCTCGCTGACGACGGACGGACGTGTACACACTTAATGCTGTTTAGTCTGAGTAGCGTGCGCACTCACCCAGGCAGTCGGTGTGGTGAGGGAAGGTCCCCAGTGGGCAGCGGCTCAGACACCTCCCTTTGTAAAGCTGAAAACCCGCTTTACATTTGGTGCAGAAGTCTCGGCTGAAGCAGTGTTCGCAGTCCAGGGAGCGGCACTCTGAGGAGCACACATGAAACCCGTCAGAACACGCCACAAGAACTTTATGTTGACCCTAGTGAGAGATATTGCGTCACCTTTTCCCCTTTAATGAAGAATTAGCAAATAAACGTATGAACATCTTTTAAAAACACATTCATTTATCATAAGCATTTGTTTAAAAAAGGGCAACATTTCTTTCATTTATTTTATTTTTTAAGTAAACATTCAAACCTTCACTGAAATGAACAAATCAAAATAATGACGTTGAAGAAATAAGTTTAAATACCCCTATGTACGTAAGAACAATGTAAGCTGCGTTCAGCCTGGAAAACGTATTATTAAAGGACAAATACACTAAAGTAATTTTGCTCTGTTTCCATTTACTGGCTGCAGAGGCAATAAACACATTTTAAATATACACTGTATCAAGAAGGAGGATCACGGCTAGCATCAGAAGCAGTTGTAATGATTGTGACAAGTCTGACGATGATTTGTGGACTTAAAACAGTGCTGAAGATTCTCAGAGCAACATCACTTATCGAAAAAATGTCACTCAGTGAGGGAATTCAGCAGGGAGTGTTTTTGATTGTCGGAAGGGAGACGATTCACTAACCATGAACAGGATCCGTCAAAATAGTGTGCATGCAGCTAAATGCAATTCCAGGTATGTATTTGATGACGGAACAATGTTATAAAAGGATTATAAGCTTGTTTTGTATAATATTTGTCTTTTAAGCTGTGAACGGTAAAAATTCATTGCAAAGAAAGATAAAGCTGCCGCATGTATTACTCATGCATGATCTTGTGAAAAGCTCCTCTCTATCTCTAAGGGAGCGCTCGGCCACCCTGCGGAGTAGACTTATTTCGACCACTTGTATCTGTGATCTTGTCCTTTCGGTCATTGCCCAGAGCCCATGACCATATGAGGGTAGGAACATAGATTGACCGGTAAATCGAGAGCTTAGTCTTTCTGCCTTCGATCCGCCTGTCGATCTCATGCTCCATCCTTCCCTCACCCATGGACAAAACCCAGAGATACTTGAACTCCACCACTTGAGGCAAGGACTCTCCACCCACTTGGAGCAGAAAAGCCACCCTTTTGCGGTAAAAAAAATATGGTCTCGAATTTGGAGGTGCTGATTTTTATCCCAGTCTCTTCGCACTCTGCAGCAAACTGTTTTATGGAGCCATTAGGACGACGGGATCCTGTGGTCCCAAAACTGGACGCTCTTTGACGCCGCACTGCCAAACTCCCTGAGCACTGGAGCACTCCCCAAAACGCTCTACAAGGAGCACAATCAAAAGCCTTCTCCGGTCCACAAGTGTGTGGACTGGTTGGGCCTGTAAACACCCATAAAACACCCACTCAAGCACAGTTTGAATTCGTTAATGTAAATCCTAATAATAATAAAAATGCATTAGAGTTAGGGTTACGCTTGTAAGCACTACACTGTTTCTACACTCATTCTTCTTTCGCTCCACTATTGTAGCCACAGCTGCCCCGCGGCAAACTGACGGAAGTAATATGCACCATCAGCACCTCCGACCACCACCACTCATTCACACACTACTCTCATACTGGGCAAAGTTGGTGAAGTGTCTTGCCTATGGACACAAAGACATTTCCTCCTCCAATCGTCCCACTGTAGCACCTGGTGTCCCAGTGGTCTCCCATCCAAGTACTGACCAGGCTTAGCTTCTGAGATCTACTGTTTGACCACCCGTTATGTGTTAAGATCAAAATTACCATGTGAAAAAAATATTTTTTTTTTCATTTCAGGTCAGAGTTACACCACTGCTTTAATTTACCTCATCCTCTGAATTTACTATTTTTTATTATCCATTGTTTTCTGAGACGCAGTAGACCTCTGCATTTAAGTCGGTACATGCTGTTTTGTAGACTCACTCTAAACAAAGTGTAAACCACATCCATCCGGAACAATCTGGCACCTCTCTCACTACCAAACAAGGAAATCCCAAGTTCTTTAAGGGTGTTTAATAAAAAACTTAACAGTGTTTTGGTTTGGGATCAGATTATACGAGTGGATTTGAAATGCAAAATACATTTTTTATAGCATAATATTGCTCTGGTGAATGCTTATGGCGTGCAGAGAGGCTGTAGGCGCAGGGGGATTTAGCAGTTTACACTTGTGGTCTGTGGTCGAAGAGATTTTTTCTGCGGTCTCGTTGGCATTTCTCCTTCAAATAAAGCCTTTAATGCAGAGGCCCAGCTATGTTCTGGGGAGGATGTTTTTCTTTCATTAGCGGAGTGAGTTAAAGGAATTGACAAGGTGAATCTCCCGACCCGTGGATTTTATAGCTCTGCGCCTTAAGATATGAAGATTGCATGCTAATAAGACAGCTCCAGTTCAGCGTCAGAGAAATAGTACTGGTATTTAAGGCAAGAAACTGTAGGTGAATAGACAAAAACAAAACCTTAATTATTTATTTTATATTATCTCTTAATTTATAGTTAACTCTTAATTTGTATTTAACTCTTAGTCTTTGTTTTCTTGTTAAACTCATTTCCAGCAGTGCTCACTTGTTACACAATAGTTTAGGGGTTTTCCTCTGAATAATGCAGTTTTCAAATTTTTAAACTTTCAGCAGGGGCGTAGCACTAAATTCTGGGCCCCAGGTACAAACCTCCTTGCTTGGCCTCAAATACACAATTTTGTATATGAATTAGTCATCCTAGAAAATTTGATTATTATTATTATTTTGTCATTCATTTGTACTAGAATCCACACCCTACAGTTTCTACAGACACTTAACAATAATGCTAATCCATAGACATCTTATGTAGCTGCCGGCTAATATTATGACACAGTGTTGTTTGTTTTTGCAATTACCACAAGACCAATTTCACAAACATCTCACAAGGTTAAAAATTATTTACTATACGAAAAGGCACTAACTGCAAATTATAATCACTTCTTTTGGTTGATATGTGAACAATGATTTTCCTCTTTTCTGAAAGGGTGATGGGCCCCCCCAGGGAAACCAGTACCCTTTACCCCAAAAATTATCAACAAATAAAGTATGGTGAAATATCTTTTTCAGTTGTTAATGGTAAAATTCAATCAAACATGCATGCTTTTATTTTCATGTACATATTCTATCATCCGTGAGAGAAATACGGAGGATTTGTCGACCCAACTCCAAACAAAAGGTGATAACAACACAACTGTTAAATACAGAAAACTTACTCATGCAGCGGTTCATCTCCTTGCCTTTCTGTTCATAGTGTCCCGGGGGACAGGTGAGGAGACATGTCCCATGTTGTGACATCCCATCCCTCTGCAGGAACAGGAAGAGTCGCTCGGGGCAACGTACACAGCCGTTGTCACGGGAACACTCCAGACAGCTGCGGCAGTCGTCTGTGTCTCTCTGAGCTGCGACACACACAGGGAGTCTGAAGTTTAGATAGAGCTCAGCCACGTCAATCCAGAAAGCTGCCCTAAGTTTTGTAAAGGATAAAGCGCTTTAGTATCAGAATCAGAATTACTTTTATTTATCTCCAAGGGGAAATTCTTTTCGTTACATGTGCAACCGACCAGTAGAGACAGTAAGTATTAGAACAATATAAGATATATATAAAATAAAAATAAAATACAATAGCTCTATATAATGTCTACCCCATTTAACTTAACTTATAAAGTGTCTTTATTAATCAACTAAACCCCCGATATGAACAATACTCAACTAAACCCCCGATATGAACAATTTTACAATAAGCTTAACTCTACTACCCTTGTCTATTTACATATTCACATGATCATGTACAGTTTATAAGTGGACTTAATATTGCACAGTGGACTTAATATTGCACAATGACTTCACAAGAGGATTTTTACAGCAGACCTTTAAAAATTCTCATCAGAATGGTAAAAACATCCATATTGGATACAAATGTAAGCAAAAGGAAGTAGACAGTTAAACAGCCTAAAAAAATGTATTTCAGCATAGCAAGAAGCATAATTTTTGAAAAAAGTATATATTTACAGAAGCATTGAAATGTCATTGGTCAGCCATCACCAGTATGTACAGCTGTTTAATCCTGAAACTATCACCAAATAATGTGATGCCATCGTCATGCCATCAAGTTAAAAACGTGATGCTTGATTATGACAAAATGATATGACACCAAATTGTCTTTAAATATTTTCGTTTACAAACTTTTTAAAAATCGATTTGGTAGTTGTTGTAACATTAAAAGGTGCAAATACAAGTTCACACATTCATTTCGATCACATTCAGGTACATCTGGAAAGTGCAGCACTGTGTAATAACATTTATCTCAGAGGAGACTTTAAAGTAATCCTTGTTTAGACCTTTGCTATCAATTACACAGTCCAACGAGTGTTAAAGATGAAATGTTGTGATCTCACTCTGACAACAATCACGGTCAGATGTTGGACTCGTTCCTAAGTCTTAAGCCTCTAAAGGAAAGCAAGCCAAAAACCTGCACAACATCTGAAACACGCGTCAGGTGATCTGTTCTACTGGTCAAACAGGCCTTTTCATGGAAACCTTCACCATCTAGTTCGAGTCATCGTGTTTGCAATCCAGTGTTAGCCAAATATCAAACGGACGCTTACTAATCTCTCAAACTATTTGTCTTTGTAGTATGTCTGTCTTCGTTCATAGTACGTGACATAGACGGTGGGGGTTAGTTTGCATCCTGAACTGCACCAAACATGACAAAGTAATACGAAAGACATGCCAAAGCTTTCGTCAGTATTTATTTAAAGTAAAAATATGATGATTTTTTACATTGTTGTTAGCCTTTAGGTATGACATCAGAATCAGAATCAGAAAACGATTTATTGCCATTGTCAGTGAAATTCACAAACATAGGAACTTGCTTTGGCGTAGGTGCAACATAAAGCAATGAATAAAATATAAAAAATATATAAAAAGGCATGCATAAACTTAAGAATCTCATATTTTAGAACTAAACTGCTGTTTCCCACGGCACTTACTGAGTTTAGGTGCCATCTACTGGCTGCATAGCGCTTACACAAGTCAATTAAAATGTATTATTACTCAAGGGATGAGAGAAGCTAATGAAATGCTCAGAACAATGATTTAAGGACTTAAAACAGCAGGCGATTCTCAAATAAGTGACCGGTCAGAGGGAGAGGATTTTTTAAGCAGGAATCATCAAACTAGCGCGAATGAGGCTAAATGTAACTCCAGGTATGTTCTTGAACATGGTTAAAAGCTAAAAAAAAAAGTCACTTTAGAATAATATGTTCCCTTCTATGTCGGTAGTCTTTAGTGAGGACTTGTGTGTCAGGAACCAATGCATAGGCCTTTTAGTGTGTTTGCATTTTCTCCATGTGTTTTGATGGGTTTCATCCTCATGGTCAGGTTTATCCCATCAACGTATGTGCAGGAGAAGAACGTTCTCTGCCTTAATCAAACAAGGCAGACCAATTAATCAAGTTTCAGGTGACAAACAAACAATTTTCCAAACAAAGACAGGTGTTAATGACTCCTCCCTGGGGGCAGGACTCTCACTACTTAGAGGAGCATATAAGCCTGAGTTCCCATACCAGCTCTCTGATTGATAATGACTTTTGGATAAAAGTCGAAACATCTCGATCTTCAAACAGCGTCCGGATGACAACCCCTGAAACCCTTTCTACGATGGACCACACCTGGACGAATGAGGGTTTACATCGACGAGTTCTCTGGGAACTTGTGGCTAAACCTAAGGGTGCGCTAGAAATGCATGTAAACATTCCTAGTGTCACGCCCAAAAGTGACCAGATAAAACACTTGCTTCTAGAATCAAGCTTGGACTTTCCATGTCTATCCGAGTGGTAAAAGAACCAAGGTAACAGGAAATAATAACATGATGGCAGATAGCAAACTCCAACTAAGTGTGAAGTTGTATCTGAAAGAAGAGCCATTATAGCAAACTCCAACTAAGTGTAAATGGATTCTCTTTAAACAAAGTCTCCAAATCAACACACTTCCACATAAAAAAAAAGTATATGAACTGGACACAATATAGTTGACCCACAAAGAGATACTACTGGTCCATCATTAAAGTGATAAAGCAATCATTTGTGCCAATGATCTGGAGGCCAGCCATTGTCACACCTGTCTTTGAGTCAGGGAGTGCGACCGAGGTCACAAACTACAGACCAATCAGCATTCTGCCTGTGGTGTCAAAAATGCTGAGAGGAGTGTAGCAGACCAGCAAGTGGCTCATCTCAACAACTCGCTGTGCAGCCTACACCCTATGCAGTTTGGTTTTAGAGCCAATCATTCCACCGATACCACAACTTGTGTCTTCATTGAGTGTAAAATCTAAAATGGACAAAGGAGATGTTTTCTGGACTTGAAAAAGGCTTTCGACACATCAGCCACAATGTTCTAAACTATCACTGTATCACAGTATTTAACTTCTCACATGAAAAGGATCAAATCATATCTTGAAAGCAGTCAGAGTGAAAAATATGTTGTCGTCCCATCTAGCCTAAAATGCTGGCGTGCCGCAGGGCTTAATGCTGGGGTCTCTTTTATTCAGTCTGTACATCAATGGGTTTGAAATTCTGATATGTATTGATCAATAAAGTGTTCTATTCTAATATTACATTTCACAAACAGTGAAGCTAAATCTGGAAAATTGCAGTTGTATCAGACACAGTCTAAACCTAGAAGCTGCCAAACTATTTGTAATGCTATGGTAATGCCACATGTAACCTACTGTGTTACCAGCTGGTCACAGGGCTGTCAGACAACACTAAAGCCAATCCACTCTGTCTGCAAACAAGTTCTAAAAGTGCTACACATAAAACCTTTGCGCCATCACCATTGCAGAATTTTTATTAAATACAAACTGTTGAAGTGTGAAAAAGTGGTCAAATTTCTTGAATCTAGTCATCCCCTGAGAAAAAGTGTTTTCAGCTTTTTCGGTACAAGCCGTTCAGTTTTGGAACACAGTAGTATCTCACGCTGGAACACACAGACCTTTCAAAAAATGTGTTGGAATCGTGGTCACTTAAGAATCAAGTCTGTGACGATATTTGAAAATATCATTCCCTTATGCTGCTAAAGTGCTACTGGCCTGTGCGTGTCTTAGAGTCATGCTTGTTCCATGTTATTGTTGTTGACATGTGTGTTGTTTAACTTTGTTCTTGCAGGGTGTTGTTCATGTTTCATGCAGTAATCTGTTGTGACATACACATTTTTATACATTTTAACTAATGCTATTGTATAATGTATATTATGTATGTATAATGTATATCTTGCGTGGGACTACAATTGGACTAGCTGTATAGCTAATTCTGGCACATTTACAGAAATGTTATTGATGTGCATTATCCCTGTTCAAATAAACTCATTTATAAATAATCAATAAATGGCTGCCGTGAGCCAATGATAGCATGTATTTTTCTAAAAATGTCAGTAAATGTCAAGTCACGACAGAGCTTCAAGCCACTGTGATGCAGTATTCAGCACATTCATGAAGAACCAGTGAGTCGCGGAGTTACCGTTCTTTGATCAATTAAACCTGTTCATAAAACCACAGGCTCCTGATGTTCATGTGTGCGTGGCCCATGGTTTGGGACGGTGTGAGCCTCCTCCGGTGTTTGGCATGTACAGTGGTATGCCCTATACTGCTCTCCTTGGTATGTCTTTCCTATGTTTGATTTTACTGTTTAAATTGTTGGGCTACCGTCTGTTACAAGCCTCCCTTTTCATGCCCTCCTGTCAGGCTGGTTATCATTGTGGTCACACTTGTCCTGGACTCTGGTTGTGGCCCGTTCCTCTGGCTGTGCAGAGATCCACAGCTCGTCGCTCTGTGCGAGCGGACCGCCTGGATGTCCTAAGTATATTTTTGACGTTTTATGTTTGTGTATGTGCAGCACTTTGGAAACTGTTGTGCTATTCAAATAAAGTGGATTTGGATTTGGATTAAGTATAATAATGTACCACACGATGTAACATTTTCTTCATTGTAAATGACCTCTTGCTGCAGAACTGATATACTCCGTCTCTTCATAGTGGCATTTGCAAGCAACAGAGTTTAAATGACCAGTTTTTTGATGAAAATGGCTATGTGACATTTTTGAAACCTATATGTAAGACCTGGAGTTTGAATTTTGGGAATATTCTTAAGCAAATATATGGAAGTGGGTGGAATTAGGAGAGGGGGCCTCGCGAATGAAGCACAAAACATGCACTAGTCAATCAAAATACAATCCTGGGCAAGCTAACTATGAGAGAACATTGTTATGACATTGTTAAAAACTAAATTTTACATAATATATCCTCTTTAATGCCAGAATTGGGATTCAAACTGGCATCCACTCACATCAGTAGGCAAACATCTCTATTGACCAATTTGCTGCTGTCCAAACCCACGTGGACTGAACGTATGGCATACCTCTGACATGGATTATTTGACATGAATTATGGCATTTCATCGGTCCCAAACGGTGATGATCTGCTCTCAATACTTCACACATACGCGATGCTCCCATGGAACCTCCCTGACTGACAACTGCAGCGCTTTAACCCCAGGCCTGCATGCAAGGGATTATGTGATAAAGAGGCCACTCGGAGGTCGTCCCAAAAACCGCGTCCAAAAAACGACTGTCCAAATGTGAACCTGCACAGGCCCGTGATCCAGTGATGACATATTCACTGTAGATATGTAAGCTACACGGAGGTTCACACACAAAGCGCTAACTATTCAGACAAAATAACAGATTCAAATACCAAAGAGGTGATCAGCATCGGGCCGATGAAGTGATACTGGCCTCACTGTCTTTTATAAGTATTTGCTGCGTTTTGTAATAATCAACAGTGGTAACAAAATTATAAATGCAAGCAACAGATTTCTTTTCACCAAAACATAATAATATGTAGGAACTAACTACAATAATTATGGAGTGACTTAAGCCCAGTGTCAGCGTTGCCATGTCTGGAATTTTCCCGTGGTTTTTAGAGCTTCTGGGGGTTGAAAACATTGTCCGCAGCAATTTCCCATGTAAAATGTTGTTAGTTTAGAATAAATCTAGTGAAAGTCCTGAATTTCATTGACATATACTCATGTCCACGTGCTCAGAGGAGCTTCTATCTGAGCGTGAGAGAGTGGAGGAGCAGGTCTGTTTCACCGGAGGCGCACTACTTTCATGAATACTGCGCTGGTTGTTCTGTAGGTTTTGGGCATTTTTACTGATGCTCTTGCACGGAATTGGCCGATTAAAGCCTGGCAACCCTGATTATTGTAAACGTGAAGCAAAAGGTGCGGGCCACACACATCACAAATGAATAAATATGAAGAAAACCACTCCTCAATGTTAAGCCATACAGTCCCGATCAAAAATGTTAGACCAGTTGAATAAATGGCAAAAGTCAAATTTTGCACAGTTGGATCTTAACAAGGTTCCAAGTAGAGCTTCATTATGCAATAAGAAATGGGTGTGAGATAAAAAAAAACAACAACAAAAAAACTTTCAAATATTACTGGCACGACAAGCACAAGCTTTTGTGGATGGATGACAAGGCAAGTTTACAGAATTGGACCACAGTTCCAGACAGCAGATGCCCTTCATGAGGCCGTCTTCACCACTTGGAGAAATCACCTCCTGGAAACGCCGCAACCAATTTTTGAAGTGATCAATAATAACGTCGGAGCTACTCATTACTGAGTTCATATCTGGGACTTTGATCTCTGTTTTGAGAGGGTTTCAGGATTGCTTTTGAGGTGTGGTCCTAAACAGCCTGTTTGTTTTCAATAAAATGTTCACTCAAACTTTTATTTTCTGTCTCACTCCCAGTTCTTGTTGCATAACGAAGCTCTACTTGGAACCTTGTTAAGATCCAACCATGCAAAATGTGACTTTTACCATTTATTCAACTGGTTTTTAAACTTTTAATCAGGACTGTATTTAATGACAAAGATGAAGAAGCCCTGCTGATACAGAAACATAAGCTAAAGTTGGTAATACATATCAAAAATATGCAATAGAAAATATTACAGGACTAAATCCAAGCTTGACATAAATCATAATAAAACAAGCACAATTATAAAAAAAAAAAAAAAAAAAAAAAAACATATCGTACAACATTAACATTTGCTAGCATAGCCACCGCTGGAAAGTGGCGGTTCTGTGAAAGAGCTGGATTGTGAAACTGCACATAATTACATTTATAGTTCACCATGCTATTACTTCGCTGTAAAGTGAAGTATTACCGCGTTATTGATTGATTTATACTTGAGCTCTTTTAATAATATCGCGGTTCTTAGTCCAACCTGGCCCTCTTTAGCCCTCTGGACCGTTTTATTAGCCGCAGTTGCCTTCTCATTTCATTTCATTGCCGGGTCCCGTGGACATAAATAAAGGTATGTAAAAGCATGCCGTTCGAGGTTGCTATAGTGAGTAAATTTCCCCTAAATAATCCACAGGCCCATTACACAGCGCTTTGAGGTCTGGCTCCATTGTCTGCAAACGCACATGTGCTATCGATCTGCCGGCTTAAGGGACTGGGAGAGCAGCGGCAGGTTTAGGTAGCGTAAAACGGCGACCTCTGACCTTTGCATGGGATCGCACCGGCGTCTTAACAAGGACCAGGTGGAGCAGGCACCGCTGGGGTTTGGGCTAACACACAGGGACTTCCACCCGGCAAACAGGATTCATATGAGGGGATGAGAAAGGGGCAATAAGACCAGCGTATGGGGTCCAGACATGAGCAGATGTAAGACGAAGCAACACCGTGAAATGGGGGTGAAATGAGAAATATGTCGGTGGGTGAATATCTCCAGAGCTGATAACACTGTAAAGAGGTTCAGTATGTTTCGTAGAAGCGTGTATCCTCAGCATGTTTTCTGCAATAGGTGAAAAGGTCGCTTTCATAAATTGTTACTTTGAGTCTTCAAAGCTTTTTTCTTAGTATTGAACTATAAGACAAGTAGATCATTATTGTTCTTTTTGTTCATCATAAACCGCAATATTGACCTAAAACAGCTTAATATAGAAGCATGTCCATTGACCTGTTCAAAACCTTTTTTCCTTAGTTTCTTTCAAGCAGAACAAAACGTATGCACATTTACAATGAATAACATGATCAAGGATCCATCACATGTATCAAAACAAATATATATATAGCTCAAAATGGAATGGTACGGAGTATAACTTATTATCTTCCACCCCTTATGACTTTCTATAAAACAAACTTAATTTATACTGCTTACTTTCTATGTTTATCATGCAGCTTATAGACAAAACATTTGATTTGATTTACTTAATGGACATAGATCATACTCTCCTCCTCATACTTCTGAAAAGTCATTTATTGATGTATTGATAAAAATGTCTTCATACTTGGACATTCCTTGAGCTGTTCTTTTATTTTGTTCCACAGTTTTACTCCCTGCAAAGAAACACAAAAACATTTCCGTTTAGTTTTTTTGTTTTTTTTTATTAAACCTTTGTCTTAAGTTATACTGCTCTTTCCTTTTAGATTTTTTTTTTTTGTATCTTTTTGGGTAGATTGTCTTGTTGGCCTCATTTACATGTCATTTACAGTATGTCCCAGATTCTTGTTACATTTGACATAAGCGAGGACAGTGCAATTTATCAAATCTTAATTGAGATCGATGAGAGTTCACACTTTGGAAGAAAAAAATGTAAGTGTTAAATGGCAATGATTACAAGTCTGACTTGTTGTGCGACATGTATACGATTTTAGTTTATTATTTTAATAATGATGATCAATCTTTTGCCATGTTGTCCAGCCCCTTATGGATCTCAACAGTCGGGCACATTTGGACGTCAGCCAAGGTTCCGTACGTACAGAGTTGTTTTTTCCCATAAACTTTTTGTAAAAATTCAAATATTAAGAGTTGCTTAAGAGAATGTTTCATTAGACAGAACAGATGTAATATGAAATTGAGGGGGTATCGATAAAAGTTCTGCAGATGACATCACGTCATTTGGAATTTTAGCAGTGGCAAAAATGCACGAGAGACAATGTTAAAAGACATTTTCTAAAAGTTTAAAACACAACTAAAATGTCGAAAGCTGCTACAATCGAAGAATAAATATAAAAGTCAACAACTCTTTCAAATATTTAGTTTGTACCTGACATCTAAAAAAAGAAATCCAAGTAAAGAACAGAAGAAAACTAGATAAACAACAGGAAAACTGCAACCACGCTCACATTTATCACCGCTAAAGACTTTGGGATCACACACATTTTATTTGATCACCTTTCTGTACTTAAAGAAAATTAATTAATTGTTATGGGTGAGTTGAAGTGTCCTTTATCACCCCATGACATTTACAAGCAAGCTAGTGAAGCCTTGCACAGTGGCAGAAACAACAGAAAAACTACTTTCAGTTTCCATTTGATCGTAAAGTTAATTTGAGCAAAATAAGAAAAAAAAAAAAGATTGCCAAAGCAAAGAAGCACACTTCATTAGTTGTTCTGCCACTCAGTTGGAATGTTGAAGGGCATTTATAGACATCCAGAAAATGATGGAGGCCAAGAAGCGAACCCACAACGCCATGGTGGGTGGCAGCAACGACACATGTGCAACGCCTTAAACCACTGCACCACCGACGAGCACCAAATCTGAAGAGTTTAAAGGCACAACGGAGTCCAACCAGCTATGTGATAATTATGTGGGATTATTTTTAGTCTGAAAAACATATTGAAAACATCCCCGATTGAATGACTTGCACACACACTCACAAGCTACACTACTTGGCATTTGGTTATTTTGTAAATCACAGGAATCAGCTTTCAGGTTAGTGGATCTTTGAGGAGCTGCTGCAGCTACTGACCAATACCAAGGTTCAAACTGAACAGATTATATTTGTAGAGCACAATTCGTGAAACCATGAACCATAAAACCACAATTAAACATAAATCACAATCTCTCACATCTTCAGGAAGACCGTTTCAGACCTTCGTTCCATAAAACCGAAATGCTGATTCCCATGTTTAGTCCTGACTCTGGGCACCAGCAGAAGGCCGGTCCATGTTTAGTCTTGACTCTGGCACCAGCAGGAGGCTTGAGCTCCTCAGAGTGTGAGATGGTTCATATGTCTCTAACATGTCAGAGATGTACTTTGGTGCTTGGCCGTGGAGAGACTTGAACACAAGCAGAGCTGCTTTAAAGTCTATTCTCTGAGCCTGAAGCCAGTGCAGTGACCTGAGCACAGACTATTGTGCTCGTACTCCCCCTGTCAGCCACAGGGGGCAGTGCAGAGACCTGAGCACAGACTGACGTGATTGTACTTCCTGGTTCTTGTCAGGACTCGAGCAGCAGCGTTCTGGATGTACTGCAGCTGTTTTCAGATCGTTTGGAGAGGCCAGTGAGCAGCCGTTACAGTAGTCTAACCCAGTGGTTCCCAACCTTACTCTCTCTGAAGTCCTTAATCTTTTGTCAGAAGGATGCAGACGGAAACTAACTATTTAACTATAATTTGGTGTGGAGCATTTCTGTTTTTATGAGCTTAATGTCTCTGTACATTGTCCTTTCAAATAAAGACTAAAGTAATATATTTGTTTTTGTTTTAATTATATTACTGGTCCAAGATACTCCAGAGAGAGGCTAAATTTACAATTAATGACACTTTTTTATTCAGGTAAAAATACATTTCATCTTCATTTAAAACCTGAAACCATTCAAAGTACTCTCTGGTTATTCCTCACGCACCCCTCGGGGCCACAGTACCCGTGGTTGGGAAACACATGCATGCATAAGTCTGTCCAAGTCTGGTTCAGACTTTTGACTTTTGGTCTTGATTTTGCCAATATTTTTTAGATTGTAAAAGGCTGTTGTTATTGATTTGATGTGGCTGTCAAAGTTCAAGTCTGAGTCCATTATTACCCCCAGATTTCTAACTTGATTTGTTTATTTCAGTGCGAGAGACTGGAGGTGACTGCTATGTTTTCTCTTTGGCCAAAGACGATGATTTCAGTCTTGTCTGAGTTTAGCAGTAGTAGTTTTGCATCCACACGCTGATCTGCTGGTCCATATAGTTTCTCCAACAAACTCAAGATGAACTGTCCAGAGTGGGATTTGAACCACCAACCTGCAGCTCCTGAAGACTTAAAACGAGCCACATTACATCACAAGTGAATGTGGTGGGTTAAGTCCGCGCACAGATTCAGAGGCACAGACCTGAGGCAGCGTGGGAGTTCTTACATCTGTACAGCCTTTTCACACACGTCTTTTTTTTTTTTTTTCTAAATGCAGGTTTGAGTGAGAGGTTCATGGGTTATGTCTCCATCCACCACAGCCAGAAGACAGGCCTCTCTGGGGAACACTAATGCTTTTTGTTCCGTACTTTTACAATGAGAAGAGGCTCAGTGGCGGACCTAGGAATTCAGGGGCCAAAGACAAAATTAAGCAAAGGCCCCTCATCATCAAGTGTGATTTTTTTTTTCTACGCATTTTCTGCAATTGTTCTTGAAAGGAAGCTCCTGTTTTTAGTTTGTTTTTCTTAACGTAGCGTGGTGTAAATACAAGGTTTTCACGTATAATTTTATGACGTTATATTTTAATTACTATATAGCTTTAACGGGGGGATGATTTGGGCAGATTAAGCACGTTTGATGGTTAGGTTTGCAGATTTTGTTGGTCTTTGTCTTGTTTAAAAGTAAACAGCACTTTACTGTGGGTATGACAGGTTTTTATGATTGTCTAATTTTGACTTTGTTTTGTATTGATACCTGTTGTAAATATAACCAGGAAGCTATTTGTGGAGAATTGAAAAATCTGTTGAAAATGACAAGAAGTAAAAAAAAAAAAAGATGACATCACACTGGGGAGTCAAAGGTTATGTATAATTTACACAAAGGACATTTTCTTTTACCCTTTAAATCAGGGCTATTTAACCAAATCAGGGCCGGCCCCCAACCCATCTTCCAAAAATATAGTGTGTTTAGTTAGTTAGTTTAGTGTGTATAGTGTGTTTAGAACTGGTTTAGTTCTGGTTTGGACCTGGTTTTAGTCCTGGGTTTAGACCTGGGTAAAGACCTGGTTAAGTCCTGCTCTTTGACCTGGTACAGTCCTGGTTTAGGCCTGGTTTAATCCTGGTTTAGTAAATTCTGGTTCAGTTCTGGCCAGGCAGTTCTTTTGTATTACATTTTTTTCGTATTTCTAAAGCGTTGGCACGATGGTATTTCTGGCCCCCGAGGACAAAACCATACAAACAATCTGGCTCTTGATAAAATAAAACTGAATAGCTCAGCTGTAGACATTGATCGAACAAAATAAAAGGTTTTCACATGTATTTTTCTTTGTCAAATACAGTGTACGGAATGGTGCTTTGGTAATTTCCTAGTGTGATGTCACCATTTACAACCCCGAAGTAAAATATAAAACCTTAAAAAATAACTAAACCGGGATAACTGCATTTTAGTTCAATGAGTCGTCCAACCGGTCATGGGCACTTTAAGAGAAGAGCAACTGTTTCAGAGCTTTGTGTTTATTATGGACAGGGGCCCCGTCAGGTTGGGGGCCCAAGGCAATTGCAGCCTGTTGCCTAATGGTAAGTCCACCACTGAAGAGGCAGCAAGTGAAATAAGAGATGGAATCATAGACCCTCCTCTAGTGCGTGTAAACAGAACGCCTGACTTTCTACAGGTCGGCAAAGGATGCTTGGTTAGCTTTAGCCACCAAACATCGCAAACTAAAACACAGGACTGTGTTGGTGACCACTCGACCACGCATAAGTGACACGAAAGCCTCGCAAGAAAACGTTATTGCGGTGTTTTGCGTGGTTCAGTGATGTAGCCATTAGTGTCCTGGGCTCGGATAGTACTTGTGCATGTTTTGTATTTGTGTTTTTTTATCTGTCATTATGGGCCTTTGTTCAACGGTTTTATCCCAGTCCTTTTTAATAAACTGTATGTGTAATTTTTATGGCTGTCCACCTTTTTGGTTTCTGCACATTCTGCTTTTGCTTCAACGTTTTAATTCATATTCATTATTCGACCAGGTAACTTTCCCCATATTCCAAATCTACTTGTGACATTAAGCAGCAAACTTAGCATATAAATTAACCCTTATTTTTCCTGAAACGTCTGTCTAAAATGAGCCTCATTTCAAACTGAAGCTGTTTTTGAACCCTTTGGAGCACAAACTATTGGCTGAACTCTTTGTGAAGCTGAGACTCTGTAGTTTCGGCCTCTGGTGTTTGATTTACTCTGATTAGAAGTGGGAACAAGCTCTGCTCAGAAGAATATTAGATTTTAAATTCCACCCAGATTTTCTTTGGTAAATATAAGGAGGATTAAAGGTGGTGTCTGGAGGATGGTCTGATTGGCAATTCCTCTTTAAAAGCTGAAGTTAATTTAACTAAAAATGTGATTTATGGACTTTATTAAAGTTTTTAAAAGTCCAGGCAGAATCCAAATAGATCTATTATTGTTATATTACATTTTTGTTTTTATTTATGGGTTTGGAGAACAAACTGCCCTTATTCATTCCAGAAGGACTGATTTGACTGAATCAAGAGGGTTAAAGCTTTTTTTTTGTAGTTCCCTTTTATCAGATGATGGACAAGAAATTAAAAAAAAATATAAAAATAAAAAGAGGGCTTACGCAATCTTATGTGTTCAACCATGTATGTTTTGCTGGACAGTTTAGACACGTTTTTCTGTTACTTATATTTGTGGATGTTAGCAAATGAAGCTGGAAGTTACATTTTCTACAAATATAATAAACATATAAACAATAGTATGTAATGTTTTTATTTTGCTACGTCGTCAAAATGAATCAAAATGACACAGTGGTGTTTTTCAATCTTTTTTAAGTTACAAAACACGACGGCACATCACCCTTTACAAACCCAAGATCAAATCAGATTAATCACATTAAAAAAATAATGTTCACGCCACTGTCTGGGTCTTTAAATTTGGCAATAGTGATCTTTTTTGGGGGTTTTTTGGGTGTAAAAGTTGCTTAGGACACAATTAGACATCTGCATTTGTGAATCTATTTTCTCAAATTGGACATTTTTCAAGGCACAGCTGGCAAAACTGGTTTAAAATCAAGGGCATAGCACATGTATATCAGCACCAACTATTCAAAACACATTATTGGAATAATTCGAGTTAGCGAGAACAAATAAATAGTTGAAATGAAAAAACCTGATGCAATGCTACAGGTAAAAGGTGAGAGATATCTACAAAACTGCAAAAAGAGCAGGTTAAAAAGAGTGATATTTCTGCACTTTTGTGGTTCATCATGGTTCACTTTATAGTCCCTTTGTGTGCAATTCTTCAACGTCAACCACAACATTTCCAACCCCTTTTAGATACGATTGCTAAAATAACGTCAAACAACTGATTTGGGATAACAAGATACCCCGTGTATCACTTACTGTTTTGATAACGTTTGTTTAAAAAGGTGAAACTCTGTGACAGAAGTTCAAGCGCCACAAGTTTGGCCCACGTGGAGCGAACGTGTTGAAGGAATAATTGAAATTTATGATAAAAGGTTTTGATTTCATTTCCAAAGCCACAGGTGGGGAGTCCATAAAACATAACTTCTGCTCTAACTTCAAATGTAATCACTGACCCGCTGCACACATGGTCTCAATAGTGCTGAAGAAAATCTAGGCTAAATGCATACCTTCCACTGCAATTGCCCTCCTTCTGCGTAAATCACGAACGTGCCCGGACTGAGTTATTACTTCAGTGTTTCGCGGAAATAAACAGGAAGCTTAATGAGTCACAGCAGCCATTACAGAGCAGTGTATGGATAGATATTATGTTCTGATGCATTCATTTCATAATCTACTGATATCATGAGACACTGACATCGACAGAGATCAAGCTCGTATAGTTAGTTTGCTGGTGGAAGGTATTAAACATTTTCTCCTGGAGATGGAATTAAACCAAGCAATCTCCTGGAGACAAGAAGGTTCTTTATGGGTGATAAAAACATCTTGGATAAATGAAAGATAGTCGACTTTATATCATACTGTGGAACCTTCCAGGCAAAGCAAAAACAATTTTATGAGAAAATCAGGTGACTGACCCTCAACAACAACATTTACATAGTGCACCTTTAAAGGAAAAATATTATGCTTTTTTTGTATTGTCATTAGCCTTCTAAACATGCACTTTAGTATCTTAAATTTGCCATCTCACATTTTGAAAAAAACAAACAAAAAACATTATGGACTGAATGAACAGGTTTCCCTTCTGTCTTCCTTGACACTTACAGAGTGTATGCAGCCAGTAGATGGCGCCTAGTACACAATTTAGTTACGTTATCAATTTAAGACACTGTGTGACATGCCATGATCAACCGAGAGGTAGCAGTGATCGTGTTTAGAGGCAGAAATGCTCAAAACGAGTCTGCTGATGGTTTTTCAGATAAGTGATGTCTAAAATTGGAAAAAAAAACACGTCACGGATCAAGGGAGCAGGAAGTGTTTTTGACGGCTAAATGCAACTCCAGGTACGTTTTTGATGACAGAACATTGTTAGAACATGGTTAAAAGCTAAAAAAAAAGTCACTGTAGCAGAATATATGTCCTTTAAATGTCACATTTAAAAGTGCAATTTGTAGTTTTTCTGGTGGAGGGTTTGTCACCTACTTGTCTCCATGGATATGTTATTGCCATGTCTTGAATGTTCCACAGTGGGAGCGTTCACACTTGCACATTCATCACATTACATTGTAGACTATCTCTACATTCAACACTAAACCATAACCACTAAGAACAGAATTAAACCACTTCCACGTCTGGACCAAAATGGGTACAATTCACAAAAATTGGTGAGTTAGATGGATAGATGGAGGTCAGATCTGTGAAGAGGCGTTCCAAGGGTTATTTTCCCTCTGTAAAACAGCTGCACTATAGATGGGATTATTTTTCTCACAAAGCATGTACATTGTGAAATTTTATTACCATAAGTATGTGTATATATGCAAAACAATAAAAAAGGCCCTTATATTGGTTATACAACCTCTGCAAAATTAAGCCAAAAACAGTCACTGCTTGAATAAAAGTTGGGCATTAACAAGAAGTCTAATGAAGCCCTGTTGTTGTTTTCTTCATGGATTTTTGGCCCGCGCACTCTCCCTGGTAGGCAGAAAATAAGTGGATGTTTTTTGCAGTTTATGACCAACATTTCTGTTATATAATAGAGTAAGTCATCTACACTATCTCTGGGACTGTGCCAAAGATACGCAGGATAAACTTAAAAGTGAGCAGATAAATGGGCCGCCCAAAGACTCCAATGCAGCTTTGCATTCCTCCTCCATATCTATCGCCGGCTCAGGCCTTTATTATTGTAAGAAAACCTACAATAGGCTAAAATATGTGGACCGTGAAACTGTGAGGTTAAGGGCCTGCCTAAACTGCACTAAAATAAAGCAGTCAGACTCAGACATAACCTGCTAGTTTTATGTGAGCTGGGGAGAGTGCTGCCTGGCACCAGACATTAGACCAGAAACGGCAGCTTCTTTAGCGAGTTTCAAACTTTTATTATGCCTGATTTCCGCCGACTTTTTCCACTGACACTGAAGTGTATTTGAGAGTTAAATAAGCTGAAATCTTTCAAAAATCTTTTACCCAAGGTCATCGGGATCGGGATCGCTTGTTATAGCTCTGTGCACGACGACTTCAGGCTAACTCATTGTTATTATATTGTTATATCTCAATGGGTTTTTGGCCAAGACATTTCTAAGGTTGATGTTTGTGTCTCAAAGCTAATCTAATGCTAACCTTAACGTAAAAATATAAATTAACCAGCTTATTTAAATGTAAAGAACAGACTACCTCATTGTAGATCACTTCTATTTGTAGTGACGTGGTTTTGAAGGACAATTATTATTTGTATCGTTATTGGCTTTTAAACATGCTCTTGAGTACCTTTACTTTGGCACCTTTTATTAAAAATAAAATAAAAACAATGTAAAGTAACTTAGCATTGGCTCCATCTTAGCTGCAAAGGGTATTACTCACATTTTAAATACGCTTGTTATGCTAGCCATGTTCCGCCTTGTTGAGCAGTCACGCAGTTGTAATGATCACGATTTGACGGCAGAAATGATCACATCGACGATGGTTTATGGACTAAAAACAGAGCAGAAGATTCTCAGAGCCATGTAAGACATTGAGGAACCGTCCCACATCGAGGAAATTCATAATGGAAGTGTTTTTGATGGCGGGATTTTCTAACAAGGATTCATCAAACTAGCGTGAATGATGATAAATGCAAACCAGGTATGTTTTGATGACGGAACAATGTTAGAACATGGTTAAAAGCTCAAAAAAAGTCAATATTGCATGATATTTGTTTTTTTTAAGGTCCCACAAAGCAACGCAAGATTCTTCTACATGTGTTGTACATAAAAGTAAAAAAAAAAAAAACCTCCAAAGTGGAAATCCTCAGTGCAATAAATATGACGCTGGTGCTGTGGTGACCTTCCTCCTCCAGAAGGTTTTCCTGTCTCTGCCCAGAGTCTGTACAAGAAAGACATATAACAGAAACGCACTTGTGTTTTCCGTCCAGAATTCTACACAATACATATGTAAAAAAAAAAAAAAAAAAGGTAGAGACAGAGACGGAACACTGAACCTGCCAATACAAAGTTAATTTCACCTCGCTTTGAACACAAGTTTTTTTTCCCCAACATTGCTCGCTAATACCTCAACCAAACGGACGTGAGAAACAAGCCGGTAACGAGATAGGTGGTTTATGATAACAACGTGATGAATGTGGCTCAACCAAAAATATTGCCATAGCTGTCCTTATGGTAGACCATATGAAGCGGTAAATATAGAAAATATGGAAGCTCCTGTTCTGTCTGCTAGCCGGGCGTAGTTGTACACAGAACCAATAAATATAACACGTTACAAACATAATTTGACACAGAATTCAGGGCAAATAAAATATGCATGCATTAAACAAAACATCACAGTAGTTCAGGGCTAATCAACTTTATTTTACAGAGGGCCAGATTTTTCAGATGGTTTTGTCCTCGGGGCCAGAAAACGCTTTTGAAATACTTAAAAAAATGTAAGCTTTAACATCTGCAGAACTGAACCAGGACTAAACCAGGTCTGAACCAGGGCTAAACCAGGTCCAAACCATATCTAAACCAGATCTAAATCAGGACTAAACCAATAACATGAGATAAAATGTTTTCTGTACTTTTAGAAGATGTGTTGAGGGCCAGATCATATCCCTTGGAGGGCCTGATTTGGTCCCCCGGCCTTAAGTTGAATAGCCCTGTTCTAGTTTTTGATGAGATTCATACCTTTAGTATTGCGATAAAACTGTGCTGTGAGATTTGTGCGCATGCATTTTGTATTTGTCTTTCTTCTCTTGAAACGTGTTCCTCTCAATAAGCTTTCTTCTACATGACAAAAAGCAGTCTCTTCTGATCGAACCGCTGGCTCTGCACTCTTACTCTGTGTCCTCCTGGTTTTGGCACAACAGCAGAATTACTCCATATTGCTCCAGGGTTCATATTTATGTAAAAGTACCATGAAAATGCATTTTAGTGAAACATACCCCGACCAAGTATTATGCAACCTACAGCCCAGTGAGACTCCACTATGGTTACAACAACATCAGTAATCGAGTTATGTCACCACACTTTATATAATGTGCAGGTCGGGGAAGGCCACCTAAATGTTTAGCCTTTGTAATTGACTGTTTAAATACAATGGCATGTTTACAGAATGGTGGTTTATGTGTTTGTGGCTAGTACTTCTTTGAGTCGGTTGGGTCTAGTCCTGTTCCTCAACAAAAACATACCTTAAGTTTTGGGTCAATTGCCCATGTTTGAGTAATCCTGGATATTAAGGTTCCTTCTCACCAAATGGTTCAAAATCCACCTGTAAATCATCTGTTCTGTCATGATACAAGAAAAAGATCAATTTGCCATCTGTAAAATCTATAATTTGAAAATAATGAAAAAATATGTATAACAGATCGGGGGTCAAGAAAACTGGGTGATGTATGAGAAAGTCACATCTCTGCACCGTTGGGTCGGGGACAGGTCTCTCGTTGTCTTGGCTGAACAGCATTGTAGAATCCCTGGTCTTCATGTAGTCCCTGGGAAGGGTACAGGACCAGGGACTCTATCGTTCTGCTTAACATCCACGTGAGCAACGACAGTGACCCCTGGAGAGGGGTGATCGGGAGGAACGGGATAGATTCTAGGAGACAAGAAGCTACACTGACATCCGTCCTAAGTATCTTGAGTCTCTGGAGGTTGTGGGACTGTCCTGACACGTCTCTGCAACATCATGTGGCGGTCTGGGACACTCTAGATCGGCAGGCCATGGTTGTCCTTCTGTTTAAGAAGGGGGACCACAGGGTGTGTTCCAACTACAGAGGGATAACACTCCTCAGCCTCCCTGGTAAGAGCTATTCCAGGGTACTGGAGAGGAAAATCCTAATAATAGTCAAACCTCGGATTTTTTGTGTTGAAATCATCAGGGCAAGTTCAGTGAAGAAACATGCACATTAAAAACACAGACGTGCACACCCTAGAGATTGAAAGTGAGTTCTCAAAACGGAATCAACAATATCAATGCAGAAAATAACAGTACATGTCCAAACACCCTTTTTGATAACACCGTGTATGGAACACATTCTTGCATACATGCTTTTTTTGTCTCCATGTTTCGTGATAAAATACGGTCAAGTTCTATGCATTTTACATACCGTGGATCACATTAATTCCCTGCATACCTCCAAAGCATATCAATTTATGGACTGAAACTCTCTTCAGTGCCCAAAAGGTGATTCATACCAGCTCCATCTCAGAAAAGTTGTTTGTTTTACTCCTCTTTGCAACCTGCACCTGATTTCCACACCGCGGAGGTGCGAAGGAAACAGAATGAAAAACATTTTTAAAAACCTGCACACATTTTTTATCATCATCACGCCATGTTCACGTTATCTGCCAAATGTCTATAAATCAATGTAGCGGCCATCGATAAGCAGGGAGTTTGCGATATATTGGAGGAAATGTTTCTTGTTGGCAGTGTCCGAAGCAGTTATAATGATGAAACAAGGCAACGGTTCAGCTGCGTGCTCAAAGTGGTCGTAAAAATGTCTTTCCAAATGTGAGGAGATAAAAGTTATGAAAAGTTAAGTAGGTTCTAATGCCAGGTTTTTGCACATAAAAACCTCATTCTACAAAGTCATGGTAACGGTTTGAACTTAAGGATATTTGGTAGTTTCAGCTAAATACAAATGATATAATAAACATGAGACAGTTTAAACAGCTGTTTTTACACTAAGACAATAAAAAACAGTACTCTGGGTTTGGCAGAGACAAAATGTATAAACAATTTCACAAAATCATGTAAATGGTTTGATAATATTTATGTAAATCATCTGTAAACTGATTTAACTATCTAAACTGTTGCCGTAAACCATTTGTCATTTTGGACTTTTACAATAAAATTATTAATTAATTTTAACACAACTTTGCATTTATAATTTCTGAACATGACTGTCTAGAAGTCACAATAATTGTATATAAGATATAAACTCTAAACAACCCTTGAGACCAATATAACAGTAAAGTAACAGGAGTAGTGAAATCTACTCCTAAAATATAATTATATGTCACACTAAACAGAAACACTCCCCCTTTAAACTGCCTCCTTATCGTGGTGGAAGGGGGGGTTTGCTAGGAGCTATGTTGCCTGGGGCATTATTAGGTCCTAGGTGACGGGTCAGAGTAAGTGCAGTTCAATAAACCCTTATGGACAGACTTATACCAAGGACTGTGACGTCGCCTGGTATGGCACAGCCGGGGCCCCACACTGGAGCCAGGCCTGAGGTTGGGGCTCGTATGCGAGCGCCTGGTGGCTGGGCCTTTGCCCACGGGACCCGGCCAGGCTCAGCTCGAAAGGACGACATGGGTCCGACCTCCTGTAGGTTCACCACCTGCAGAGGAGACCGTGGGGGTTGGGTGCAAAGAGGACTGGGCGGTAGCCAAGGCCGGGTGCCTCGACGATCCAGTCCACGGACACAGCTGTTGGGACATGGAACGTCACTTCTCTGGTGGGAACGGAGCCTGAGCTTGTGCGGGAGGTCTAGTCTTCAGTTATTGGACTTCTGTGCTAGTCACAGTTTGTCCATAACGATCACCATGTTTAAACATGGTGTTTGTGCTTAAGCACAAGGGTGTCCATCAGTGCACCTGGCACCAGGACACCCTAGGTCGATGATCGACTTTGTTGTCGTGTGATCAGACCGCAGGGTCTCTGATGCCTGTCACGCCTGCAATCCCCGAACTCAGTGGTGGCTGCCGGAAATAAGGGATGCTGTCAGACTGAAGAAGGAGTCTTATCAGGCCTTGTTGACTTGTAGGAGTCCTGAAGCAGTTGACAGGTGCCGGCAGGCCAAGTATACTGTGGCCCGTGCAGTCGCGGAGGCAAAAACTTGAGGCTGGGAGGAGTTTGGAGAGGCCATGGAGGAGGACTCAATGAAATTCTGGCAAACCGTCCGTCACCTCAGGATGGGGAAGCAGTGCTTCACCAACACCGTTTACGGTGCGGGTGGAGAGCTGTTGACCTTGACTGGGGATGTTGTTGGACGGTGGAAGGAATACTTTGAGGATCTCCGCAATCCCACAGTCCTGAGTATCTGAAGTGTCTCTGAATGTTTTTTTTTTGGTTGTCAAAATATGGGATGGCAAATTAAAGGTACTCAAGAGCGTGTCTTTATTCATGCTTCATTGAGGCTATTAAAAATGAAGTTATTAAAGTTTTCTTGATTTAATCATTTTAACCAATAACACTCCATAATCATCCCAAAAAACAAAACTAAATCTATCACACTAACATGTGCCTATAATTCCCAACATAGTGAAACACTTGAGGCATCTACAAAATGCGAAACACATTTTGGACCTTTTTTTTTCTATGCTACAATATTTACAGAGTGGCCCTTTAACCTGTCCGAAATGCATTGGAAATGTGTTCCAGATGCGGACTATTACCTACAGTAACCTCAGACTAATCATGACTTTGACCTGCTGACTCCGAGCTGCCAATTCACGCTTTAAGACAGACACTTCTCACTTTGCGTTGGGAACGAGTGCAAGAAAGGGAAAGAGAGACGGAGTGAAGGAGGAAGTGTTTTCTTTAATGAGTAAAAATATGCACGATAATTAGGCTATTGACATACTGTTCAATACATCTAAGACGATTTTTGTTTTATTATTTGGTCTCAGAACGTATCATGTATGTTTTATTTGCACTAACGGGGATCTTTATTTTGTTTTTGTTTGTTGAAATAATTATCAGATCTGTAACTCATTAAAGATACTATAACAACTTAAGTGTTTCATTGTGTGGTTTAATCCATACAACTCACTTCATTTCTGTTTTAGTTTGTTTAGAAAAAGGTTTGCTCTTTAAAGGGGCTGTGCCATTTTTTCCCCTATGTTGTTAAGCAAAATTTGTTTTACTCCAGAAGCGATATGTTGTCAAAATGATATATATATATATATTTTTTTTTTTTACGTGTGATGACTTGACAGATTCATGAATTTGAGGTGGCAAGTAAACTTATGTTCAAACAGCTTGGAGTTCCTTCCCCATTTAAGAAATCAGGACATATTTCCTGCTTGTTGGTGCCTTTTAACACATGATCCAGCCGATTTGAATACATAGTTCTCATTTGTAATTATATGTTATAATTTATTATTTACCTTTATATGTACTAAATAGTAACAATTGACAAACTTTGTTGGCCTTTTTCTAGTTTAAAGTACAATACTGTGATATTGAGAGAATAACAACAGTTTCCTTAAGTCTTTGATGATCGGCACCTTATTTGGGGCCCCTTCAGGTTGGGGGCCCAAAGCAACTGTGCCTAATGGCAGCAACATTAATTTGTTATGTTTGTTATGTTTTTACACCTGAACTCAAGTATAATTGGTGCTTTTGTGTTAAAAAATAAATAGGTTTTTCATATTTTGAATATAAAAAAAAAAAAAATAATAATAATTTTGAACACTTTAAAACTGTGATTGTGATTTATAATTATGCAGAAATGTAATTGTTATTGACTTCATTTTTACAATTAACTGTTCATCGAAGAAACTACTTTTTACCGTAAGCACTTTCACATACCAACAGTGAAAAAAAAATGACGACGAGAAGAAGAGACAAATTGGAGTTGACAGGAGGTCAAACTGTGCAGTCCAAATCCAACGCTTGACCTTTGACCCCTAATACTCCACACATTATTACAACAGTCACCATCCGTACCAAGTTAGTATGTCTAAATCACTTTACGGGCAAATGCAGGAAAAGTATTCAAAGATCTGGGTTTAAACTCAACACATGTATTTTCAATTCAGCGCACTAAATGAAATACACCTGGGGAACACAAGAGAAAAATCAGTACAAGGTGGAAAATAGACTCCTAAGCCTTAGCAAATACAGGATAATAATGTCAACATAGTATGTACATTCTATGGAGATGACAATGTGTACGTAGCGCTCGAAACATTACATTTTCCAAGCCAAAATTCAGTTTTATGGACTAATTTAATGTTAGACACATAGTAACACTATGCTGCACCATCTTGCCAACATCTTGAACCTGCGTTATTTTTGCATATTTGTGAGCTAGATACCTTTCCTGCCTCCATAAGTTGGGTGGACGATGTGGGAGAGGCTGCAAGTTTGAACCATTTACTAGAAATAGGCCGTTATATCGGCCAGAGTATTGCACTTTTTTCACACATTGACTATAGACATTAACACTTCAGCACAGACCAATATTTAGCTAACCCTAACTAAACTAAACTAAAGGAGATAAGTGGTAGATGGGTCAAAACATCCAGCTGTTTTGTGCAGAATTAACTGCATGATACAAATACGACTCCTGCTCTCTTGTAGGTCTGAAGGGCTGTGGATCACTGTGGAAATGGTTTTCTACATTATGGCACTTTCATTATAGAGCAGTTTTCTGCAGTAAAAAAATGAAAATAATAATTGGACATTTGCCGATTTATTTGTCTTTTTATTTATTTGGTGGGACAGTGCGTGTTAATGAACATGTATGTTCCTTGTTTCTCACATACATTTGTCATACCCAATTGTGCCATCAAAGAGATTTATATCAGATATATATCTGACCTGAGAAACCTAACCCTGATACTGCAGTAAATACAGCATGGTCTAATGTTATCATACATGGTTTATTTAACGAGTATCTCACGTTGGTGAAGAAAAGCATCTGGATTATTCAGTTTTTGCCTCAGATGTGGATCTTTCAACAGCTCAAGCTAATGTAAGTGGATAACGTTACTGTGACTATATCTTTAAGAGAGCTTTATACTTATTCAGTCAGGACTAAACAATGTGCTTAAACTGCTTTTAAAGCAGCTGAACTGAACTGCTTTCTTTCAGCTGTATTGTGCTGTTCAGCTGCTCTGTGTTTACTCTTGCAAAGCATTATTGAAGAAAAGGAAAAATAATCCCTCCATTTACGCAATTGATTAACCTACTAATGACCATGAAGGGCTCAAACTAACCATTAAAGAAACATTTGAAACCATGCATCTTTAGTTATTTAACATGGGGTAAATGATAAAAATTGCCCCTTTATATCAGCTCTGGATTAAAAAAATATTGGTATCAGCATCGGCCATGGAAAAACTCACTCTAGTCGATAGACCAGCGGCTCTTTTGATTGAAGACTGAACAATTTGTGAAACGAACTGTGACACTTTTACCCCACAAAATGTATCAAACCATACATTCATTTTTTTAAGCATTTTCTTTGTTCCACAACCGCCATCTGAAATTCGCTCAAGCACATTTGTTCTAATAATACACAAATTCAACTTTCCCTTTGAGTGATGACTGACGTGCTTGCAAAAATAATTTCAAAAACAAAATTACTAATCGCTTTATCCATTCATTGAAACATGACCAGTTTTCCAACAATTTCTTAACACATCAGACAGACATTTCCAACGGCGTCAACCATTTCCTTGTATTTTAAACGGCACAATCTTTCTGTCACTGTCAGTTAGTTTGAAATGTTCAGTGTCACCTGCCGGGTGCACAGATCCCTATAATCTTTTTGTAACACCTTTGACAGTAATGGGAAACGCCTAAATGTCGGCAGTAATTTTGACCGGATCTCCCTTATTTTTAGTGGGAATTCCAGTGCGGTGTTAGTGCATACCTGTGTAGAATAGGCCTATAAAAAGTCATTACCGCCAAATGTACTTCAGAGCAGGATTTTGTCAGCGAGCGAGGAGCTTAACTGGGACTGACACAACGATTTAGACTTTAATGTGAGACATGTGAGAAAGAAAACAACAAAGAAGCAACCAGGGAGAGGGGCGTGGCCAAGATAAAGCCCTGATATTATGTAAAACTGACTCTGCTTTTGTCGTTCCTTCAGCGAAAAGACACTGTGGTGGTTGGTTTCATGTGGATGCATATGGATTATTTTGCATTTTCAGTGGTCAAAATGGCTCCATCGCTTGATGTCATCAGGTGGTTAAAGAGGAAAAATTCTCTTGAGTGGTTTTTTAATCCCAGACTTTGTGTTTATTCCAGCATAGTGAGCCAACTTCAATGTTAACTATAGCTATGGGATTATTATGTGTGACGTCACACACGGTATATTCCTCACTTCCGGGGTCTGAGCTGCCACTGCAATTTCACATCTGATTTTGTTTTGTTTTTGACACCATGCCACAGCCTGTGCTCCATTTTGTTCAAGTATATCAGCAATCAATACACACAGGACAGAGGAGCTTTCCTTTCATTGATTTCCATGGGATAAGGATAAAAATGAAGTGGTTTGAATTGATAAGGTGAGTTTATGTTTGGCTCACAGCTGTTTAGTCAAGTAAAACCTTGTTTTACTCTTGGAACAAAGGCCTGGAAAGAGAAGTGCTGTAGATATGGTACTGTTAAGTGATATCTATCTATCTATCTATATACCTGGGCTGTGTCCCACCAAAGTGGGGTAGCCCCCAGTGGTTAGGGGGGGCAGTCTGGCTGCTCACACCACAGCAGCCAGACTAGAGAATACTACCACCGTCTTCCCTGCGTGTCGTAAAAGGCGACTAAAAGGGACGGGGCGAGAGGACTGGGAATCCTCTCCCCTGTAGCTGTTTCCTAGAAACGGTTAAGTGATATGAAAGGAAGAATTAGGCCGACGAGCGTCCTTAAAGGTTCATATCATAAACTGTTTGCAGAGTTATTGCTCACTCACCTACTTCAGGCCGAGCATCCAAATTATTCACTCCGATGAGTTTGTAAGTGCTTTCCACAACTTTCAGAGCAGAGTTTACCGTTACAGTAAAGCTAACAACAACTTAGCATGCAAACGGCGCACTTCCATTTTCTTGGGACAATAAAACGCTTTTCATTTAGACGCAGACAGCACCCAACGGTCTCACAGAGCAGCTATTGCAATATATCTGCACCGGAACAACGCAGATTTGACTTTATCATGTGGTAATGATGTTTACAATCAGCTGACAAATGCACTGGACCCGGAAGCGAGAAAGTGTGACGATCCCGTCCCATAGGTTGCGTTCACGTGACATCACAACAGACTGTCAGCCAATGATATTTAATACAGACTTTATGTGCAGAGGTGATGTTCCCAAACCCAAAATAAAGCCATATCACTTTGTTCTTTTCCTCTGACACATAACACGGCCACTGCTCTTTTAAGTCTGCTCCTAGTCGGCTTATTAAAAGGACGTAGGTAGAAGTAATTCCACATCATTCCACCATATTGTAAACAAAGGCCAAAATTCAAATAAATTACACATCAGTTAGGTATTGACAATAATAATGCCCGAAAATGCCTTTTATTTAGTTGAATGATGGTTTAAACCGTTAGAAAAATGTGTCGGCTGCGTGTACATTGTCCCTGTATTTTTGATGGTACGTCGCCTTTTAATGACATCACAGAGGGATTCTGTTTTAAAACTTAGCACTACTTACTGCAATTTTAAACTTTTATTTTTCAAAATTTCCTCACAAACTGCAACTTCACAAATGTAAAGCTTGGATAAATATTTACCAGAGATGTTATACACCAAACTAACTCATAATTAGAAAAACTTTGAGAACCTGTCATATAGACTTGAAGTTTACTTTTTATAGTACAAATAGAATAGAAAAGAATTAAGAACTTTTGCTTCTATAATAGTCACCTTTATTATTTTTTAATTGTTCTTTTTTAGTTCTGATTATATTACCCTAACCCTGAAAAATCATAATTAATAATTAATGCCTTAGGATCTATATTTCCTTAAAATAAATAAACTGATTCACTCTTCAGTACAACATCAGAAGACGGCCTTGCACGCTTGTTAATTTATTAGCAAAACTAACACCAAACAATGAAGCAAATATTTGCATGTACTTCTTCTAAATATCTACTTAGCTCATCTGAAAAATTGCATATCTAAATTAATTGATTATTGATTACCGTATTGGGGTGTTAAAGTCCCTTCAAAACCTGCTATTGTCACAATGCTAGCGAACAAACCTGGCGACAAGGAGGCGCATTTTACTCAGATCCATTATTTAGAGATTTTGAAATTTTCATTTTGAATCATTTTATAACAATTCAAGTTTTTGATGTAATGTTGAAGTTGCTGTGCCAAACATGGCAAAAAGATAACTTTCCAAAACAGTTGAAAACATACTCAAAAGATTAACCTGACCAAGCCTTGCACAAAGATCTGGAGATGCCTGAGGAGGAGGATGGATCAAATGCAGAGTACAACAAAGCTAAAGTGTACTTTAATCTTCACTTATCTAGTTATGACCAAATATTTCACTAGAGACACTCAAGCATTAGAGACACTACCTAATGCAAAGGTTCCTTACATGTGGGGACTTATTTTACCAAAACCTGTGGTATATATTCATCCACATATTATCATTTGTTACTACTATTGTTTCATTGGTAACTTTTCCCCTAAAATGGCTGTTGTAGAAACGAATTAAACACAGCACTTAAGAGTATGGGATTGTTAAGTGACGACGTCACACGCAGCATTTTCTCGCCTCCAGGTCCTAAGCATCTGTCAGCTGATTATTTTCATGAAATAAAGTCAAATCTGTGTTGTCCCACCACAAATATTTTGTAAAAGTCAGACCGAGTCAGACTCTGTCAGACCGATTTAATCTCCATGTAAATATAGAGCGTTTAAAAAAAAAAAAAAAAGTAAGAGTGGAGTTAGCATGCTAGTTGTTGTTAGCTTTACTGTAACAGTAAACTCTGCTCTGAACATTGTGGAAAGTGCTTAGAAACTCACTGGATTGAATAGTATGGGTGGTTAGACAGAAGCAGGTGAGTGAGCAATAACTTTGGACATTTTATGGGGAACTGGCTCTGGTTTTCATGTTTTTTAGTAACAAAATAGTAGCTAATTACACTGTAAGGCACCGTTGTTTAATATACGTTAATAGTTCCATTTCTACAACACTTCTCTATCCATACCTTAGTTAAGAGTAAAAAGAGTTAATTAACGTTACCACAGATAAAACGTGCAGCATATGCTGTTAGCCTAACATAAACTCACCTTATAGTGCGTTCACACTGCAGCGTCCAGTGCGTCCAGCGTTTTTGCGGTGCATCCAGAGCGTCCGAGGGAGCTCAAATTCTGCGTTTTTGTGTCTGCCGCCTAAGCATCCTAAAGTGTCAGGGGCGTCCAAAGTTAAACAGAGTTGAACTTTTGGCGGCCGACATGGCGTGGCAACCAATCAGAGATTACGCAGTGACGTACCTACATATGTAACCTGGAAAAAAGACCAAAACAAACATCACCATCCACCATTGCAGTGGATGACAAACTGACTGTGGCTGTCTGGCAGTGCCGGAACAGTACTTATTAGTGTTACTGGCATTGGTTTGTTTGTAAAGCAAATACTGCAAAGTCGCTCTCAACCTGGTCTGCCAGCGCACCAAAAGAACAACCGCTCGGGAAACACAACTCCTCGACTCGACTGCGCATCGTGTCTGCTGGTGAGATTATTTTTTTAGACGCACGTCGTCCAAAGTGTCTGCCCTCAAATGATTATTGAGTGCAGATATATTTGTACAAAACTGAGCCCAGACTGTGGCATAGTGTCAAAAACAAAACAAAATCTGTGAAATTGCTGAGGCAGCTTAGACTCCGGAAGTGAGGAATACACTGTGACGTCACACTTATTAATCCCATAAATGTTATGTCATGAGAATGTTCAAAATTTCGGAATGGAGACACAATGAAATAAGCCATATAGCACGTTTTCATTCATTAACTGATAGGCTCTTTATAGCAATACTTTTTGAATATTCATTTTTCATTCATTCATTTTCTACCGCTTATTCCCGTTAGGGGTCGCGGGTGACTGGAGCCTATCCCATACTTTTTGAATATACAAGTTAGAAATGTGACAGTGTTTGTGCAGGTTTTAGCAAATATAATGCTTTTTATTTCATTTCAAGATTTATAATGCCATGATCAACGTCAAGACATTTACGCTTTTATCATGTCAAAACTACTGGCTTGTAACCATTCCATTGAGGGACAAAATTATATGAGGATATATAATTAAATACATTATTGCATTTCAAAGTTAAAACTGCTGTCATGAACACAGCTCTGATTGGTTGACAGAGCACCTCTCAGACACGGGCTGCAATAAATATTTGCTCTTATTTTTATTATGTTTCTATTTGGTCTGGTATTTATTTATACTGGGACAGTGAACAATAAACACTGACCAAAAGGAAAACTGAATTTCCACCTGTAATCACTAATTATTCTGATGGATAAATCTTTTTTGTCAAAATTGTTTTTATATTTAATGGCAGTGAGGAATTTAATGCCTTTTAAGGCCTTCGTTTTTTTTTTTTTTTTTTGCTTAAATTAATTTTATGACTTAATGCTTTTTAATACCCTGTGGAAACCTTGTGAGTTATAGTTTGCTTTTCTATTACAAAGAATGGACATAATAGTATTCATTCATTTTCTACCGCTTATTCCCGTTAGGGGTCGCGGGTGACTGGAGCCTATCCCAGTGACTTTGGGCCTTAGGCGGGGTACACCCTGGACAGTGGCCAACTCGTCGCAGCTGACACAGAGACATGGACAAGGACAGACAACTCTTCACTCTCACATTCACTCTCTACAGGCAATTTAGAGTTGTCAATTAACCTACACAGCCGGAGAGAACCCGGAGAGAACCCACGGTAACACGGGGAGGACATGCAGACTCCACCCAGAGAGATCGTGTGATGTTAGGGTGGTCCGGGTTTCGAACCCACGATCTCTTTATTGAGGCAGAAGCTCTAACCGCTCTGCCACCGTGCACCCCGTAATAGTATTTGGTCTTATAATCTGTGCTAATGTATGTAATATCTGTAAATAAAATGAACAGCTATTGTCTATTCATTATTTCTGTGGGTATTTGTCCACTAAAACCTAAAAATCAGGATAATTCCTTTATTAGAAAAGTGTCATAATTTCCTTAAAACACACGCACACAAATAAATAATGTAAAATATAATATTCATTCATTTCACTTTTGCCTCCATTCCATAAATTATTATTATTATTTTTTACAAAGGGTATATAAATGACATTATATGACAATGATCTTGATACGATATTACAATTACACAAGTACAAAGTAAAACACTCAAAAGAGTAAAAGTATTATGCAAAAATACATCTCAAATATAGAGAAAATGTTGATTGCTGTTGAGTGCCGATTTATTGCTGTTATTATAATGATATATTCCAATAAAAAAAAATAACATGCAGCTGCTTAATTTAGTTGCAAAACCTAAACCTAACCAAATTAAATTAAATGTTCAATAGAAATTAAAGTATAAAATATTTTATCTGCACTCTTCTCGTTTAAAACATTGCATGTCTTTTTTAATGCAATTTTACTCTGTTGTGTGTTGCCTTGTGTACGAATTGTGCTTTACAAATAAACTTGCTGTGCCTTACTTGCGTTAAAATGTATTTTGTAACGCGTTCCATTCTTTTTATTGAGCCGCATTATATGGGAAAAAGGAGATTAAAACAGTTTTGTCCTGCATTTATTTATCAGAGAAGGAAAAAATCACATACTGACAGAAAAAGAGCAGTGTTTTCTATTTTTTCCCTCAAAACGTGCAGTTTGAACCCAAAATGTCATAATCAAGTACTGCCATGTATTTCGTTGTCTTTAGGACAGTAACTCTACTCTCAACACATCAAATTAAATAGTAACTGTACCAGAAACCAGTTTAGTAAACCAAATTAGTATTCTGAATATGTATTTCTGGTATATATATATATATATACTTATTAGTACTTCTGAACATTTAATATTACACAACTATAAGTAAGAAGTATGTTGCTATAAAACGACAAAATCCAATTGAATGAAAAATTGCTCTTAAAACTCAAACATATTCAGTAAACTCAATAACCCCCAAGTGCTCTTCAATCACACACCATGCAAATTCCACTTTAAGGCGAGACACTACAAGCAAAACTGATTTTTAAAATGTATTTATTTGTTTTTGTCAGTTTGCTTTTAGAACATTAGAGTTTTCATGTGGAAACATAATTTGTCCAATTTGCACCTAAACATGTCTTATTATTTACTTTAAATCAACCACAGATTTATATGCAACATTGTTACTTCAAAGGCCGTTTTCACAAAATGCAAAAGTAATGTAGCGCCTGCAAATACTACATTTTACAATCTTGTACTTAACTAGATTTGGACGGGTCACGCTGAAGAATTTGTTGATATCTAATTCAAAGCCTGATTTATTTTTCCTTTAACTCCAAAAAAGGCAACGTTTCTTGGCCAAGTTATTAAAACCTTATTTGCTTAATTATTAAATAAGATATCCAAAATCTTTTTGCCATTAAATATGTGACCGAACCGTGGTAAGAAATCTAAACCTGTCTCTATAAATGTTAAAGCTTTTTATCTCCAAATTACCTAAATATATGCAATTTTTAAACATTTTTTATAAACAAGCTTTATTTATTTATTTATACAATGAAAAACTTGTTATACAGTATATTATTACACGTATATTCTGAAAAAAAATTCAAATCGATGCTTTTATATTTAAGATATTTTTATCCCGTTCACCTTTAGCGTTTCCCCGTTCACTTTACGTGGAAAAAGTTCCAGCCAACCATACGGGCTTGTTGTCCTCATAAATCAAACTAGAGCTGGGCAATAAACCAAATTTAGGAGATTTGTTGACTTTGGAGCTCATCTTGATATGTCAGAAAAATATATACATTTATATTTCCCCCACCTCCCCCAGCTCAATCCTCTGGGCTTCCGTACCTCAGCCTCGGAACGGAAAGTTCAGCTCAAGTGTAAAGAACAGAGCAGTGCGTAAACAAGACCCTCTTTCCAGAAAAGGCACAAATTGGATTACATTTGCGATATGAGACAGTTTTCAGCATTTTACATTTTAAAAAAAAATTTTTAGTGCGCTAAATTTACGGCCGCAGCGCTTCACACGGACCATCGAAGAGCAGCATTAGCCCACTGCTAGCGCTAACAAACTTCTTCCGTGTGAAGAGCGAGCCCGCACTGGGACGTGACTCTGCGAGAATTCACTGAAAAGCCGAGAAAGGCTGCTCACTGTCCTGCGCAGCCAAAGGGACCAAAGTTTGAGTGTGTTTTTGCCGCACGGAGAAGAGAAAAGCGAAGAAGAAAGGCACAAAGTCAGTGTTGATTGCATTGAAGGCACGTTAAATTATATGAAAATGAACAAATTTTACTTCAAACCAATTTACTCCCAGTCTAAATACGTTAAATACTGCACTAACACTTACGACTAGTTCCTTTGATCCCATTCATAAAATAGAGAGAATAGAGAGAATATATGCATTCCAACATGATCACTTCAGAATAAAATAACAATCTTCAACAGTTTTAACCAATAAAGGGACTTATTATTTACTGGACTACTGCAAATTAATTAAATTACTGCAAAAAAAATTAACAGTAAAATAGACAATTTTCTGTAATGTTCTTCTTCAAAAAAATCATAAATCTAAATTATTTATAATTTATTTTTTTAGCCAAAATCACCCAGCCCTACATCAAACCTTTACATGCTAAACAACTCGTAATACAATATTCTCTTACATTTATACTCTCAAACAACTTTCAAATCGATATCTCTAATTGAATATTTTTTTTCTTCCACTTTCCTGCAGTATTTTGCCTTAAAGGGGATTAAAATAACATTTAAGCGTGTTTCACGTTGTTACAGCAGTCTCTCCTTATCATTAATTTAAGTCTATATGACACGTTAGACTACACATTTGACTAAAACAGTGAACATGATATGTTTAAGGTTTTACTCTTGAAGCTTTTAAGCATCTTTTACATTTAGCATCAGTTTTGGAAAGTTTATAATTGTACTTCCTGGTTTGACATCGCTTTACGTACATCGTACGTCGCTTTTTTGATGACATCACAGAGGAATTCCGTTTTAGAACTCAGCATTACTTCCTACAATTTGAAACTTTTTATTTCCATACATTTCTTCACAATCTGCAATTTCACAAATGTAGAACTATGATAAATATTTACCACAGGCACCATCCCACCAAAAGTTATTATTAGAAAAAAAACGTAATAACTTGTCATATAGACCCTTTAAAAGTTTGCAAATAAATTCAGAATGAGGCAAAAGTGAGTTTTCCAGTTTTCCAGATGTTTTATTGTATTTTACATTATGTTTCAGGAAATTGTGATAAACTCTTTGCATTTTTGATGAAGGAACAATCCAGATTTTTGGGTTTTACTGGAAAAATACTCACATAAATGTTCAGCCCACGATCAGTTATCATATCTAAATATCTAAAAAAAAAAAAAAAAAAAAAAAATATATATATATATATATATATATATATATATATATATATATATATATAAAAGCAATCTAATTGACCCTTGGAATTCAAATGTGTTGCTTTTTTCCCAACACAAGGACTTAAAACCAGTAGAATTTAGATCTAATGTGAGCTAATCATTGAAAACTTGACAGACAATTTTAATTTTACCTCCAGAATTTTTAAGACGTCACATTTTAAAGGCTCTATAGACTTAGACACGAACGGTTCAAGAACGCTGTGCAGCCATTTTTCAACAATAAAACCAAGTAAACAAAAATCTGCTCGTCTACGTCAATTGCTTTATCAACTCCGCATTTTTGAGCATCAAGTAATCGATGTTTTAGATACATTTCGCTGTTTACAATGAACAAAATGACCAATCAATGCTAGACCAGTGTTTCTCAAACTGTTGTACGTGTACCACTGCTGGTACGCAAACTTCTGGTGCTACGCGGAGTACATTTTATTCACTTTTTATTTCTCTTTAGTAAATTTGTTTACTACTCTGGCAATGCTGTATACCTACTTAGGACCTGGTTTATCCCTAATTTAGACCTAAAATAGTCCTGTTATAGACCTGATTTAGATTTGGTGCTACTAAGAAAGCCAATGATTTTCTTTGGCGGTACGTGGGGTAAAAAGTTTGAGAACCACTGTGCTAGATGTACTGGAGAAAGAAAAAAAAAAAAACACAACATGCCACCTTTAAACACTTCCACTTCACGCGACGAGAGTGCCGACCAATCGGGCGCGCTTGCCGTACTCACCCGTTTGCCTGTGCACGGCTCCCGCTCCCATCTGCATCACCTCGCACATTACAGACACCACAATGGACACCCCTCTCCAATGCATCTGGGCTACTGCTGCACGCGCCGCACCGCTTCACCGCCAGACTGAAGACACCATCGCCAGGTTGGACGTACTACTTCCCCCCTCCCAAAAAATGAAAAAAAAAAAAAAAAAAATTAAACTAAAGAACGCTCCGAAATACGGCGAGGTACGCACTTTGAAGCTGGACTTTGCGAGAATTTTTGACCGCGTCTGATTCCCAAATTTCCAGAAGGTTGCGGGAGGTAAAGCGTAGTCCGAAAAACAATGGAGCTCTGCTTGCGTCGACTGGCAGCTTGCAGGATATGCTCTCCGTCTAACTACCTCTGTCAAATTTGCAATAAACGAGCCCCCACTTATCCCATAGCCATCTTTAACCCTTTAGGCGTCTTTAAGTAGTTCCACATTTCTGCGCTCACGCCTCCTCCCTCCTTCTCCTTCTCTCTCTCTCGCTTTCCTCTCGTACCTCAACCACTTTTTATTATGCTTGTTTATTTTTTGGGGGGGATTGATCTCGCCATTTTCTCCTCATAAATTTGGGCAGTTTTAAAAGGTTTTTTCTTCTTTTGGGTTAGTTTGAAGATGTTTGTAGACGTGACCACCCTGAAGAAGAGGAGAAAGCTGTTTACGAGTTGATTTAGGTTTGACATGTTTGAGTAATCCATTTGTCGTGCCTGTCTGCTCGGAGGAGGCAGGTACCGGCGGGGGGCTCAGATGGAGAGATAAGCTAGAGTTAAGGGAAGGAAATGGGACCTAATTGTTTGGCGACGAGTTGGGGTACTGTCTTTGGGCAGCATATCGAAACGTTAAGTATTCTGTGAACGTTGGTTTGAAGATTTGAATATTGATTGTATTGTTTGCGTGGGGGGAAAAATGTCTACGAAAAGAACTGATTAAATTATGTCGGGGACTTTCAAATATGTGATGAAGCTGATATTTATGCAAGTTTTTGATTGATTTTTCAGGCATTTCACAATTGGCTGATCGTTAAACCGCAACTAAAACATTTAAAGACATGGTTTGGCACGTTGGTATCCACCTTATTCCACCCCGCCCACTTTTGACTCTTTTGTAACTCTCGTGAAAAAGTCTCTCGCCACTAAAATGTAATCTAGAGTAGATTGCTTTGTGTAAAATGTTTAATGTGCACGCGCAACAACATGTTAGCAATGCACCGATTTCCTGGGCGGCCTGAAATCGGCTTTGTAGTCCATGGCAATTTGGAATAAGGTGAATACAATTTTTATTTGTTAAATGTCAATGATTCATATTCATCAAATTTAAACTTCAGTAATTTAATAGCCAAAAAACAGACATAAATAAAATAATGCTTTTTTTTACACTTTTATTGTTTTTATTGCTCTGAAAAATACCACACAAAAATACAACAAAAACATGCATCCTTACTGTCAGCGGGCTTGCATCTCCAGCAACTTGACTCATACTTTGCTTGGAGGAGGAGCTACCTCCTGCTTGTTTCCACAGAAATGTTGTTCCTTTGGCTATTACATTCTGCATTATGGCCTAAAAGGTGTTTATCTCAATGGGAAACATTCAGATGTATGGTTTTCATGTTCTGTTTCCATGGACTTTACACCTCCAGAAAGTTACAAACTGTTGCTTCTGATAAAACAAACAATTGTAACAAATCAGGCAAAATGTTTCATCATCATCAGATGTTTTCATCATCATCTGTATTTTACAAAGTTCTTGTATTACTTATGGTATTACTTACTTGAGTTACTTTTACGTTACAAGTATTTTTTCTTTGGGCGAAAATAGTTCAGAGGTTAGAGAGAGGTTTCGATTCTCGCTCGGCCCTTTGGCAAGACACTTCGCCGTCCTTACCAGTTATGACAGTGGTGTGTGTGAATGGTTGGTGGTGGTCGGAGGGATGGATGGCGCAGATTGGCAGCAGTCAGTCCACAGCCTGGGCAGCCGTGTCACTTAGTACATAGTTATTACGTAAGGTTGACTGTTGACCTGTCAGAATGTTCTCTGGAGTTTATGATCCCTGACTGCTTCAGCCATCTGTTTAAAAAGGAAACAGTCCTCTGAATTTAAGAAGCACATTACCACATAGAACCTTAAAAATTGTGCCCACAATTGTCATGAGTGAAATATATGCCTTCACAAATGTATTTCTTCGTTCGTGATTATGGCTTTATTTTTATTTTGACAAAGACAATCTTTCACTGAAGTATTTATAAGGCAGCGTTTCAATAAATTTCACCCCCCCCCCCCCCCCCAATTTCTGCAACTTTAAATGAAATCTGCAAAGACTATTGTTATTGGAAAAGTTTTGCTTCCAAACTTGAATTCCATTCTCAAATATGGCAGCTTTGGATGTGGACAAAATAATGTCGAAAAATGCGTAAATAATGTTTTATTTGAAACGTGCTTGTCTATCTGTGATGTTTTGCTCTGAGCTAGGACTATGTTGTGGTCTTATGTCTGACTCATGGCTTTATTATTCGCATGTCATCTCCCAGACTTTACCGTCACTGCATTTCAAATGATGAAGGGGCAAAGTAACGTCTCCATTTAGTCTCATTTTCTTTTCAAATAAAAGTGAGTTACTGACCCGCAGCAGCCGTCGGGGGCTCAGCGACCAAAGAAACATGGTTACTGAGGTCTGGGCTGTCGCGCATGCCACACCAGTGTTTTTAATCTTTTCTTAAATCATGTTATAACATTGTTCCCTCATCAAAAACATACCTGGAGCTTTGTTCTTTTGCTTTAGTCGTGCTTGTTTATTCCTCTTGTTTGTGAGAATGTCTTTCTTGATTTGTAATAGATTATAAACCTGGAAATCTCCTGCGTATTTTTTCAAGTCAAAAACTATCACTGGACTGATTCTGGGCATTTTTGTGGTCAGTTGCGATCACTACAAACACTTGCATATACTGGCATAGTGGCCCCGACGCTAAATGACTGGTTTGTGGTTAATGCTGTCAGTAGATGGAGCTTTGACACAAATGAAATGGCTCTGAAGTAAGGACCTTGCTTTCGTAGCGTTTACAGTGACGGTAGTGACTTAAAACATGATAAAAAGTAATCGTAATACCTCATTCATCCATGAATGGTTTCACAGTAAATCAATTGGACTGTGTTTAGAAATGCATCCCAAAGTAATTGTGAATCTCATGGAAATGGCTTGAGCAACAACATATACTCCTCTGAGTTCAAATTAGTCCTGCCCCAAAGGGAGGAGTTATAACTGAAACTTGCCCTGACCAAGTTTACAAGTTTGACTACTTTTAAAACACTGTCCAGATGACTACTTTTGACTCTACGATGGATCACTCCAGGAGAGATTACACGTTGTAATCGCAGTTATAAGTTCTGTATTCTCATTCTGACTTGCTAAGGTTAACTTCAACTTTAACATCTCTTTAGCACCTGTTTTGTTCGCTCCCAGTCCTGGTCACAGAGATAGATAATGGGCATCTAATCCTTTTATGACGTCCTTTCACGCTGAAGTCTGGCTTTAACTGGAAACACCACTGATAGCTGTTGTTTTTCATAAACATTGATAGTCAAATATGTCCTTGCGCTTGTTTCACACTGATGTTTTATGTTGTCTCCTCATGATGTGATAACTATGTCTCCACCTATGTCTTGTGTATAAAAAGCATGTGTTCTGATTGTTATGGACCTCCGTCGACCAGGGAGAGTCACTATGTCAGGGAAAGGCGACTATTCACTCTGGTACCAGTGAATAAAGAAACTAATTGATCAGACTCATTCTCTCTGCATTCTTATTGTTTAACTTGTTTTAGAAATCCACAACATTAATTCTCTCACAACAAATCTGACAATTTCACTCTTATAGCTTGGGTTGTTGCAACTTACTGTTGTCTGGCCACCTCCCCCACACACTTCCCATTAGCATTTGTCAGATTTGATTTCTGCAAAGGCCTTTTGAGATTGAAAATGACCTTTAAGCTCAAACGTCGAAACGTCTTGTGTTCCGATGACCTTGAAACTTTTTCCACCTAGCATGATTATAAGAGAATAAGGGCCAAATAAAGCAAGATATTTACAACGTCACAAGCAGTAAAAGGACCCAGATCTGGGTCCATGGCGAAGAGTACCTAGTCGGAGGATTGGGGTATTTTACATATTTTAACTTAATGTGTTACCTGGAGCACTCCTAGGAAATGCATCCACTCAAAAAGGATTGAAGAGTCTTTTTGGACCAAATGAAAATAAATGCAAAATGTTCAGCAGTGTACTACCGTTTTCTTTGTCTTGTGGGTACAACTTACATCACATTCATAGTGCACTGACGGTCTTCTCTTCAGTTAGCCTGATACTTGGGCATACTCATTTATCATTCCCATCCTAGTGCACTGACTGATGCCCATTCTCTGTGGGTGCCATGGCGCATCCCCAACCTTTAAAAACAAAAATGCCACTTGATAATAAGAAAAGTATGTTTAACAGACCACCAAACTGAAAAGACTTATAAACAACTCACTCAAATATGCAGCCTTCAGATTCCAAAAAACAATTAGGTGAACAACCGTAAAAGATCACAAAAGAAAATGCTCGCTGGGTTACAAAATGTCTGGCCAGCACGCCTGAGGAGTCTGCGAGCTGCAAATCTTGAGCCTAATAACAGTGGTGTCGTTCACAGGTGCATTCTGGGTAACAATAATAGACAAGAAGCTTTTAGTTGTTGAGACATAATGACATATTTTCCATATAAAGTCCAGTCACGTAAGTTTACGTGGGTTGGCTGAATGGAGGACTAACAATCTGCTACCAGCTTTGAAGATGGATTTAAGAGATCTTCACATTGTTTGTAAAGTTGTATGATTTGCTGTGGGGTGGTTATGTTTTGGCATTGATTGATTAAGCTTTTAAATTCTGACTAGGCCTTCATCCGTAAAGAAAACAGATCTCCAGTGTTCCCAGACACCATCAAATGTGAGCATTTACGATGACGAACTGCAGTCAGGTCGAGACCCCAGTGAGGACAACGAGCAGATGAGCTTCCCCGAGACAGTTCCTGACAGTTTGTGAGGTAATGTTTTTGGTGACGCAAACCGATGGTTGCAGCAGCTGTCCACATGGACTGTCTTGGACTTAGTGCAATTTAAACAGCAAAAATGTATCTAAAAGGATTAATAACAAAAACAAAATAGGTCTGCTGGCTTCCAAAATTCCACATTTTCTTATTAAAACTTGTTTAATAATCTTGATACTATTAAATGTTGTTGAAGAATGTTTGAAGGGGTTTTGCGGATGTTGTTGTTTGAATGGTTTTTAACAGTTGTTTTTAATTCCTTGTGTTGGAGGTGCAATAAAGCAGACTAAAACGCTGTTTTTGTCTCTTTCAGTGATCTTCCACAAGCTCTGATTTTTATCAAGCAGCGTCTGATATTTTGGAATCTCGGTCACAGAGTGAGCCCTCTTGTTGCTGTATCTACAATCAATATCTGTCAAACATGTGATCAACAGTCAACACAACTGCAGCGCAGATGAGACCGTCTGTGAACAGGACATCTCCCCATTTTTTTTCATTTACTAACTTTTGCAAATGCAAAAACACCACTAGCATGTAATGCTAGCCTCCACTGCCCGGTACAACTACAGCAACTTTACACATTGAGACCAGAGTCTGATATTCACTCATACATTTTGACAGATGTGTGTGTGAACCACCCGCGACCCGGAAGCAGAAGAAGACGTGTGAACCACCACCAGTGCGCATGTGTGCTGTTTTACAATTTTACAATACAATTTTACAAAATGACTCATGTATTGTAGTGTGATCTTGTGAAAATGGTACCGTGGACACATCCAGCTTCAGTTTTTTCTACTTTTATATCACACAGTGTTCTAATGTCAGTAAGCAACAAACCAATAATCCGTCTTGCTTCCTCAGGCACATGATTTCACTTTGAATAAAATTATACATGCAGCTCACACATATACTTTTACTTAAAAGTACACATTCACTATACTCAACCTAATAACTTCAATGCTTCTCTTGCTAACGGGCCAAATTTGAACCTTGCAGCTATTGTTTTTATCTTAATTTAAACGGCCTCTCCTCAGTTGTGGAAAAGAATGCAATTCTGTCAAGTGGATAGAAAACTTTTTGTTTCTTCAGTTCTGTTCAGTTCAGTTCTGACAGAGAGCTGGGAAGTCACTGCCTTGAACCTGTCTGAAGGGAGGAGCTAACTACACTGAAGCTATAACATCCTGGTTGTTTACAGTAAACAGTAGCTGTCGTAAGTCTATTGAACTACTCCAAGGTGTGTATTGTCTCTAGAGTCATATTTTTGTATAATCGTTCATGCCTCTATAGTTAATCTAACTCCTGTTAGTGTACTCTGAATTGCTATTTGGTTTGGGTCTGAGGACAGAGGTGTGACTGGGTGACAGGGTGTACCCTAAACCCTCATTTCAATTCAATTCACTTTATTTTTGTGGTGCCTGAAATCACTACAATAGTTGCCTCAATGGGCCACAGGTAGAAAGCAGTTCAAATAAACAATGTTCATGAGAATTTAGCAAATGGATAACTATCCCACAGCACCCCCTGTCCTTGACCCTCATTATCGGCAAAGAAACACTACAAAATCCCTGTGGGGAAAAAGTAGAAACCTCAGGGAGAACCACAGCGAAGGAGAGATCCTACTCCCACAGACGGACAGACTGCAGATGGACCAGGACTGACATCCACTTGGAATGTGGAGCCAGAGCGACTCAGGAGGAAGGAAGGTGGCTCATCTAGTGAGAGAGATAGAGTTTCTGTACAATCTTCACTTGTCAGTGTGCAGTGGCAAATACTCCCCTGTTCTCCCGATACATAGTGTTACTGAACTGCATTTATTTGCGTAGCTTTTTAGTTTTAGACACCATACTTTTACTAGTAATGAGTATACCCCAGTTTTTGGTATCGATAGAATTCCAAGTACTTTAGGTAATACCTGGGCTAACCTCAGCGACGTGTTGAAGGCATTTCAATACATTTATGTTTTAAACAGAACAACAGAACAAGTGACAGATAGATCTAATCTGCTGTTGCTGAGTGTTGGACACAAAACAATGAAGAAATTGATCAGTATCGATATTTGCATAGCAGTATCAGTATCCAGTCAGTGTCAATATATCAGTACTTTGATGTCGACACTCCCAACTTTTACGCCTACTCGATTAATACAGTATATAATACACAGTAACACAGTAAAGAGTTGCTCTTCTCACTGTGATAGGGTTAGGTCTACAAGTGTAGTTTTATAATGATATATTTCAGCACGTGTCTTGGTCACTCCTTTACATTTCATTTGTGTAGTCTGTCAGATTTTGGGCATTACTTATTTTGTCCTTCCAACTGCATTAACGTTGAGTTATAAATCAGACGTTATGTCCAGTCACTTACTCTTAGAATATTATATGTATATATTATCTATAGAAAATGTCATGTACCACTTCTTTGTACTTCTTCTTAGAATTATTTTGAAATAACAGTAGTCTTACTTGAGGTCAAATCAGTGCCACGGGTTAAAGAAATAAGATGACTTATTTTTAAATGTGCCGTTATAGATCAATATTGCAGTTTAAGATGTTCAAAATATAATGGTAATGATGATATAAATATAATGATAATGATCATTTGAATTTATTATTATTATTATTATTATTTAATACCAACACAAAGGTATCCCAAAAACATGTTTAAAATCCACAATAATACTGAGCACATGTTATACTTTCAGGATGGTTTAGTGTGAACAGAACATAGCTAGAAAAACAAGAAGAATACTGTTTATGATTAGGACCTTTTCTCTCAGCGACGCGTGAATTCAGAGCCGAGGTCTGTACAGTCTGCATTTGGACCATTATTCCCTCAGAGCGGCCCGGGCGGACACTGCTCTGGTCTGTTCCAACAGTGGGGAAGGTGCAGTCCAAAGCATCTCTCTGTGCCTCGGGGCCCCACATCAAACTATGGATGTTTGTGGTTTAACTCCTCAGTGAAGCGTGGGGGGTGTTTAGGGAGCACTCTCATGCACTCAACATCACAGAAATAAATAATAAAACTGTGTTGTTTAAAGATTCACTACTACACGGAACAATTGTTGCTCCGGGATAAATGGTCCTCTGCAAAAACTGTTGAAATGACTTGAGTAACAAGTAATTATACAGGTAATTACACAAGGTAAACACAGTTCGAATGTTTGGCAGATACAGGGTGTGTTCTTAAGGTCTCACAGTCAGGAGTTCTCACATTCGTAGTGAACTTGTTTACAAGCTATAAACTTTGTAGTTCATTGTTTGCTATTGTCAAGTTTTTTGAGCAAAATATGAACAAGATGAAGGGTCTGTGTACCTGCTGACCATTTGATTTGTGAAATGGAAAATAAACAATCTGGTTTCTTGGGCCAGACCAATTGTGCCTCCACAGTAACGCAGGCAAAGCCAATAGGCGGTGAACAGCTTTTGGCGAGAGATATGCTGTAAGTGCCTGGTTTGTTTACTCCGAGCAGTCAGAGGCAGAGCAGGGATCACTGTGTGAGGCTGTGGGACAGACCGTCTCTGGCCCAGCGGCTGAGGACCACGCTCACCAGACACTAATCTCTGGGGACTTGGCACTTACCCCAGAGCATTCAAAGTAACTCCCTGAGAAAACCACTGGCAATTTTTTTTTTTACGGTTTTGGTTTTAAAAACGAAAACTAGATCATTTATCTATTTCCCATTTTGTTCTGAAATCGGGTTGTATTCTTATTCTGGAGTTTCCGTTTCAAAATGAAAGTCAAATGGCCAGCAGGTACCATGAAGACATTCGTGAGGTGTTCTGTTCAGGACGATTGAAGTTCCTCTGGAGGCGGATGTTGGCGGTGTGGAAAAGCTTGTGGCGGTGTGAAGTAGATAGCACAATACTAGCTAATGTTCTGGGCCTAGAGTGTGGGTGGAAGAAAACATTGGAACAATAGTGTGACAGAGGAAATATACGAGTGTCCTTTAAATACAAAGGAGACAAGGTCACAACCGAGGACAATGTGCAACAGATGCTGGAGTCATGTGAGGCTATTCACACTATACGCCACCTATGAGAAGAATTCCAAACTTATTTATCTACGATAGTCCCTCTGAGAATAAGAGGCCCTCACTGAAGTCTTGGGAGGGGACTCTACTGTACATGATTTTAATCAAGGAAACACGGGACAGACACAGGAGTCGAACCTGGTACCTTCTTGCTGTGAGACTCGATAACTAATTCCTCTAGTATCGTGCCACCCATTGTGAATATATAAATAACAAACATGCATTACATTTTAAGCTTCTAATTGCCCTATGCAAGCATGCACAGATCAACACAAGGCTTATTGATTTCACTTTAAGTAAATTTTATGGTAGTCACTCAAATAAAGTAATTTTGAAAAAGGGATGTCTCGAGTGGATAACACATGTGTCTCCATGTTTAGGCATGCCGTGTGTTTGATTCTAGCTCTGACAATCTTTTCTTTTTCTTTTTTTAATCACCTTAAATTACATTAAATAGAGGTGGAGTGGAGAAAAAAGCAATACTTGCAAGAACAGAGGGGCATTATTGAGTTCTGTTCACTTTAAGCTCTCCAGTAGTCTCTTAAAAAGTTATAGTCTTTGTTCTTACCACTGAAACAGTTCCCAGTAACACATGATTCGTGCAGTAAGACACACACACCTGCCCCGCTGAGGGCACAGACGCCTCCAGAGTGTGAGGTGTTCATTTGTGTGTCAAATTTTTGGGGAGAAAATTAAACGAATGTAACAAATTTCTGTTAGCACTTTTCGTTGTCTCTACACACAGGTTTATTTAAGACATACGACTTTAGCCTATTTTGTGTGTAAAGTAAATTACACAAATAAGTGTGTAAGTAAAGTTTGTTTTGCCCTAGTACAGAAATATTATGGAAGCAGGTCTCACGGTGAAAATGAGACCACTCTATGCTGTCTATTATGTAATAATGAAGCGTTCATATGGCGCAAACCAGGAAGTAACACTGGTGCGCTGTTTGCAGGCTAATTATTAGCAGTACGCTTATTATGAGAGTATGTGAGTAATTAGGATGCTAGGAATGCGTTAGGAAAGTGAGTGATATGTTTGGATCACTGCAAACTGTTTCAAATGAACTACATTTTCATATTTAACGGCAGGTGTGCACTAATAGCTGGATGTTTTTACAAAGTAATTTAAACCTATTACTCTGACCACTGCAGTAAATCTGTTTTCCCCAGACACCACAGCGGTCTGTTGTATTCCAACACAATCTGTAGTTGGTGTAGAAAGCAGTCGGCAAGTCACCTGCTCAAAATCTGGTAGTAGGCTACAGCTCTGTATTTTGGGCTTTTCATCAGCATCATCTTTCCACCGAATATCATCTGCTTAGAGATTTGTTTCTACAGCTCTACAAGTCAATAGCACTTTTCAATATACCCAAAGATGCGTAACATAGAGGAGACAAACACAGACGAACAATAATGATATAGTTATTGAGAGGAGGTTTTTAGTGATTTTTTTGAAGATGGTGGCTCTGTCTCAATTTCAAGATTTTAAGTTTAGTCCTGATTGAGGGAGAAAGTAGGTTGGCGTCAGCTGATCGGAGTGTGGGGTGCGATGGAGGAGCTCAGAGAGGGAGGGCCAGGTTATGGAGGAACTTGTAGACGATGGCGTGGAGCTAGAAGTTGATGCGCTGGGGAATGGGGAGCCACTGGAGGTCTCTGAGGACGGGAGGGAGTGCGGGTGAGGAGTTTGGTGGGTGAAGTGTAGAGCAGGTTCTTGCAGACGTCGAGGCAGTGGATGACCAAAGTGTGAATGAGGGTGAGACTGTGGTGAGAGGGATGGGCGATGCGCTGCAGGTGACTGAAGGCAGTTTTGGTTATGCTTTTAACGATTTTTAATGGCGTTGCTTCAAAAACACCTCAGTTCCACCAGCTGATGTGTCTTCCCTTGCGTTTTAAAGGACAAATATTATGCATTATTTTCCACTGCTTTGTAACGCTAGTAGAGCAGCGATGTCACGCAGATATAATGATGGTGACTGGACTGAAGAAATGCTCAGCGCAAGTGTGGTAATGACTTATAGACTTAAAAACAGAAAAGAAGATTCCCTGAGCCACGTCACACATCGAACGAATTCAGAACAGATTGTTTTTGACGGTCGAAGGGGAGAGGATTTGTCAAACGAGTGTGAATGAATCCAAATACAGGTCTGTTAGTTAAAAGCTTAATATTTGTCCTTTAAAGGTCCCATATTCTGCTATTTTCCCCTTTACACAGTCTGTTCTAAGGGCCTTGTTGATAAATTTTTGCGTTGTGCAATATCCATAACATAACAGTTTCCAAAAAACACCAATTTCTTGGACTGGCCCCCCTCCTTGCAAAAGCAAACAGCTCACTCTGAGATCTGACCCCCCCGAACAGAGAGCAGGCTGCCTCCCCCGCCCAACCCGCGCGCTTCCCCCGCCCAACCCGCAGCAAAGCTCCGGTAAACAGCGATACACAAACACGGGAATAAACCTTTTATCCGTCCTGACGGTGCGTCGTGCTGAGTCCTACGTCCTGGATCTGACCTGGAGTTTGACGTGCTCCAGTACCTCGACGACGGACGCTGCCGTTTGGTAAATAACAAGCTAACTCTTCTATCTGTCGTATCCATCGTGTAATTAATGTGTAGCATTAGCATTAGCATTAGCTGTTTTTATTATTGTGGCTGCGCACTTCCCGGAGGCGTGGCTTAAACACCGCGTCATCCTTGTGAAGCGCGTCATCCTTGTGAAGCGCGTCATCCTGGTGAGGAGCCCCCGTCTGTCTGCTCAGCCGAGGGGGACGGAAAAGACAGTTCTCTAGCGAAAACATACGGGAATCAATCAAAAAACCACTTTGGGCACACATACGAGGCCCAAATAGCACTGTAGGAAGGTTAAAACCTCTGAAAAGTCGATTTTGCATGTTATGGGACCTTTAAATTCCATACACTTCCATCCATCCATCTTATCCTGCTTATCCGGGGCCGGAAAGATTATTGCAGCTTTCACTTCAGGGCAGTGTCAGAGGTTATTGTTTCAGCCTTGTTTAAAGGTCCCATATTCTGCTATTTTGCCCTTTACACAGTCTTTTCTAAGGGCTTTGTTGATAAAATTTTGCGTTGTACAATATCCATAACATAACAGTTTCCAAAAAACACCCATTATTTGGACTGGCCCCCCTCCTTGCAAAAGCAAACGGCTCCCTCTGAGATCTGACCCCCCCGAACAGAGAGCAGGCTGCTCCCCCGCCCAACTCGCGCGCCTCCCCCGCCTAACTCGTGCCGAAGCCTAGAGCGGAGATGTTGCGCATGCGCCGTGTGCTCCGGTAAACAGCGATACACAAACACAGGAATAAACCTTTTCTCCGTCCTGACGGTGCGTCGTGTCCTACGTCCTGGATCTGACCTGGAGTGTGACGTGCTCCAGTACCTCGACGACGGACGTTGCCGTTTGGTAAATAACAAGCTAACTCTTCGATCTGTCGATCCATCGTAATTACTGTGTAGCATTAGCATTAGCTGTGTTTATTCTGCGGCTGCGCTTCCTGGAGGCGTGGCTTAAACACCGCGTCATCCATGGGAAGCCGCGTCATCCATGGGATGAGCCCCGCCTGCCTGCTCAGCCGAGGGGGACAAAAAAGACAGTTCTCTAGCGAAAGCATGCGGGAATCAATCAAAAAACCACTTTGGGCACATATACGAGGCCCAAATAGCACTGTAGGAAGGTTAAAACCTCTGAAAAGTCGATTTTGCATGTTATGGGACCTTTAAACAGTCAGTCCACTCTGTGCTCTCTGTTGGCAACACGGCTGACTCCGTGGTTCCCATTCGAAAACTTAAATCACGGTACAAACGCCGACTATGCCGTGAAACGTATCCATCTCCACGGAGACAAGCAGGCGACGCTACCAGGCCGAGTTACAGGTCAGATCTGTGGAGAAGCCATCGCACTCTCCGAAAGAATACATGTTTTTCAATGTTTTCTTCTAGCAATGCAATGAAAAGGTAACATTGTGCACCTTTCAACTGTATTTTGCACAGACTTGCACAACGCTTAACAATGGCGTCTTCCTGTTTTAGATATTTGCGTCTATTTTACGGTGGAATAAATCTACCAAGCTTAAATTCCTTCTCTCTTTTGGGAACAGACTCAGGCCTAAATCACTCCATAATGTTTTAAAGTGCACTAAACAACCGTGTGCCATCTCCGCTTTGTTCCACGTATAGTCCAGCTTTTAGTCTGCTTTTAGTCATAGCATCTTTGGACTCACCGGCACACGGTAAATAAACCCCGATCGTGACGTAAATTTTGAGACGAAAGCGTATTTTTGAAGTCTGATAGTCATTCATCACCCGGATAGGCCCCGGAGAGCTGTGTTTGTGTCTGCCCTCATGTGCAAAGATGAAAGAGAAAAACGAAAAGAAAAAATACGAAAAATTGTCAGGTGCTTGCTGTGAGCTAATGGCTTCTGAGCTTAATGGAGGGTAATGAAAAGGAAGGAGCCCCGCGAAAAAAAAGCATCCCGGATGAACTCTGAATAGGTTGGAATCACGGAATATTATAACGTCAATATTCTCGTCAGGGGCGTCAGACTGGGGGGGTAAAGGGTGCTGGTTTCCCCGGGGCCCAGTGCAACAAAGGGCTCTCAAAAGCATGCAATTTTTTTTTTCCAGTTGCACTTTTCTTTTTAATCTATTTTTGTTGCAATGAAATGCTTAGTGGTTGAGTAAAGTCCTTGAATGACATAACTATGCATGAAATCTGGGGGCCCAATCAGTTATTAGGAAAATTATGTGTACATTTTGTATCAGCCAAAAAGTTAACGAATAAAGCTAGTAATTGTAATGTAGTATTTTCTTACTGTAATAATATATTTCAAGATCTTTGTGAAACTGGTCAGGTAAACATTACAGAATCATAATATAAGCCGGTAGCTACACTGGATGTCAATGAATTAGCGAGTTATTGTTAAGTGTATATAGAAACAAAAAAACAAAAAAAAAAAAAAACACACACAAAACAATAACAATAATAACCACTTTTTCAGGGATAGATAAATCTTATACAAAAATAATGTATTAGGGGCCCCACCAAGAGGATTTGTACCTGGTGCAAAAAATGTGTTGCTACGACCCTGCTTCTAATAACATGTAGAACAAAATATATAGTTTTATAGTTATAGTTACATAGTATTTTTTTTACCTCAGATTCACAGAGTTTAGTGCTTGTACTTGTTATTTCTGCAGTAATCCGAGCAGTTTCTCAGTCGTCTGTTGTTTTTTCCTTCCTTTTTTTCACGTTTCTTAGACGCAAATGGACCATGTGTTTTCGTGATCGGTTAATCCGACTCGGCTATCAATCACGTCCATCAGAATTTGTGATGCCAGGACACCGTTCCAGTCTTTAAAACGCGTCTTGAGCGTCCCAGTCAAGTGAGGGTCGGGTAAGAATCCTATGGTTGAAGTCATGGTACAGATGTTTTGGCGTTGTTTATACTCCAGTTAAAATCACATTAACTGCTGTGAAACAAATGCTGGCAAAAGCCTCCATCTGTAACTATGTCATAAAAATGGTTCAATCTTTTTATAATTTTTTTTCTGTTCAAAAAATCTTATTGGATTGCAAAACATGCCCTCATCTGACAAAATATATTTCTGCCGTTTGTTAAAGTCTATATGACAGGGTTAGACTACACATTTGATTAAATGTAGTGAACATGATTATATTTAAGGTTTTACTAAGCATTTGACCCCGGTTTGACAGTTTTTGCGAAGTTTATAATATTACTTCCTGGTTGGACATGAGCAGCAAATATGACATAGGTAGAGGTAATTCCACAACTGTTTCCTAGCAACCATTTTGAAAACAAGGGCCAAAATCCACATAAATTACACAACAGTTAGGAATTGACAATAAATAATACTTAATACCTTTTTTAGTTTATTGAATGACAGCTTAAACTGTCAGAAAAATGTGTCAGTTGTGTTTAAATTGTCCTTGTATTTTTGATGGCATGTCGCTTTTTGATGACATCACAGAGGGATTCCATTTTAGAACTCAGCTCTTCTTCCTGTCATTTTAAATGTTTATTCTTCTAAATTTCTTCACAAACTGCAGAGTGACTGAAAACTAACTAATCACCATATGTGCCCTCCATCCAAAGAGTTATAATTAGACAAAAATGAGAACCTTTCACTTTAAATTAGACCAGTGATTCCCTGAGTGGGGTCTGGTGCCCCCTGGGGAGCCTCAGAAGCACTGCAGGGGGGGCCTAAAGGTTGTCCACATAATAAGCATAAAAGAAAATTGACCACTGTTTTGCCCCAAATATGTTTTGTGTAATTGTTTTTGCATTATATTGCTTTTAGTACCTTTTCTTGTATTTATTTGAAGGTTCAATTAGAGACAGGAAGTTGTGACAGGAAGTCAGCCATCTTGTATTCGCTCTCAGTAAGCACATGAGTTCATCCTCTGCCATCTGCCCTTTTTGTTCATGCCTTTGACATCACCGTCTGTAAGTTTTATTTTATACACTTAACAAACATAACAAATTTATGATATCCAAGCTTTATTTGTGTAGGATGATCATTAAAAATATGACTTTTGTTGATAATTATAGACATGTATGCTAGTGAATTGATTGTTCACCTGTAGTTATCTCATTTTATATTTTCTATGTTTTTAAGGGCAATGTTAGCTATATTTCTTTGTATGCTAAGTGTACTTTTCTTTCTTATTTTACAGTTTTACTCTGTTTTGGAAACAATAAATTGGAGCTATGGACGCTACATCCTGACTCTGCGCATGTTTTTCAAAAGGAGTTTGGCTTACTGCTAAATTATGTTAAATACACACAAGGAGAGCAGGAAAGTAAAAAGACGGTACGCAACTGGCTAACAACATTACGGCAGCAACCTACGTACTCAAATATGGATGAAGCGCATCAAGTCAGTACAGGAGAGCCTACCCAAGACGTTAGGCCCAAAGATACTAACTCAAAGTCTCCTCAAGATGAAGCATCAGTTAAAAGCTACAAAAGCACCAGTTCAAGTAGATCATCTGTGAGTGCTGCAGCAGCGAAAGCGAGAGCCATAGCCGAAGCAGCCCGTGCTCGTGTAGCATTCGCAGAAAGAGAAAAACGTATTAAAGTTGAAAAGGCCAAACTTGAAGCCAATCTTGAAGCCCTAAAGTATGAAAGAGAGGCTGCAGCTGCTAACGCCCAAGCAGAAGTGTTGGAAGCGGCAGCAGAGCTAGAGGACGAGGGAGCTCGTAGCAGAAGAGGTCCCCCTGTTACAGTCCAGAACACACATGAACGTGTAAGTGACTACATCACAGACCAAAACGTTCACCTCAACAAACGCCCTGAATCCATCTACCTGTCAGACCCATCAGACCAGCCTTTTGAACCTCACCGCAACCCTCCAACACCGTACGCCCCGAAAGATTCCTGGCCCGTTCCAACACAAACTCAACAGAGACTGGTATCCCCCCATGCTCTCCAGATGTCACCCAGCTCTCGTCCCTTTATCCAGCCAAACTCTCAAGGTCCATTCCAAGTCAGAGAAGAGTCAGAGCGCAACACATTTAAGCCCAAGGCAAATTTCCCAAAGTACACTGACACTTCTCACACAAGTGCTCCAGAGCCTTCAGTTATGATGGACATGGCTAAGTACTTAGCACGCAAAGAGCTCATCAGCAGTGGGCTATCACACTTTGACGACCGCCCAGATACATACAGAGCATGGAAGTCCTCATTCTCTAACACAATCAGAGGCTTGGATCTGACAGCTAGCGAACAGTTAGATTTGCTCTCGAAATGGCTTGGGAAAGAATCAGCCGAACACGTCAGACGTCTGAGAGCAGTCAATATAGCCAATCCTGAGGCTGCGTTGAACACAGCATGGGAAAGACTTGATGATTGTTATGGCGCTCCAGAAGTCATAGAGAATGCTCTTTTCACAAAGCTTGACAACTTTCCAAAGATCTCAAATAAGGACAATCACAAGTTGAGAGAACTGGGAGATCTTTTAAACGAGCTACTCTCTGCAAAGGAAGATGGCTACCTGTCAGGCTTGGCATACTTGGATACTGCCCGTGGCATAAAACCCATTGTGGAGAAATTGCCATACAGCTTGCAAGAAAAGTGGCTTGCTCAGGGATCAAGATACAAAGAGGCTTATCAGGTCAGTTATCCCCCATTCTCCTATTTCACCTCTTTCATCTGCTACCAAGCTAAAACAAGAAATGATCCCAGTTTTGCACATTCAGGAAACAATCTTCAAACAGATCGCACAATTCTAAAGTGTACAAATCCCAGATCTACTATCTCAGTCCATAAAACCAAGGTCACAACTTCGAACGAAGCAGCATCGAAAGACGACGTAACCAAACAGTGTCCAATTCATAATAAGCCCCACCCCTTAAAAAAGTGTCGTGGCTTCAGATTAAAGACTCTCGAAGAAAGAAAAGCTTACTAAAGGAACAGGGCATCTGTTTCAAATGTTGCTCATCCACTTCTCATCTTGCCCGCGACTGCAAAGTTACGCTGAAATGCGATGAGTGTGATAGTGAAAGTCACATAACAGCTCTTCACCCGGGTCCACCCAAATGGGCAACCAAAGACTCAAATCCCTCACAAGATGATGGCGGGGAGCGAGAAAAGGAGGATACTGCTGCAAATCCAGTTGTCAGCCCTCTATGCACCAAGGTTTGTGGCGACAAGCTCAAGTCAAAATCCTGCTCAAAGATCTGTCTTGTCAAGGTCTATCCAAAAGATCATCCACAAGAAGCTGTGAGAATGTATGCAATGCTTGATGATCAGAGCAACAGATCTCTAGCCAGGTCACAGTTTTTTGATGTGTTCAAGATCAAGGCTGACACATACCCTTATACCCTGAAAACATGTGCCGGCCTAACCACTACTTCTGGCAGGAGAGCTACAGGGTTCCAGATTGAAGCAGTTAAAGGTGACATTAGTCTCTCACTCCCAGAGCTAATTGAATGTGATGACTTACCTGACAACCGTGAGGAAATACCCACACCAGAGGCTGCTCTCCACCACCCTCATCTCAAGAATCTTGCCAAAGAAATCCCAGCACTGGACAATAGCGCCCAGATTCTTCTTCTCCTTGGCCGTGATATTCTCCGCGCCCACAAAGTGAGACAGCAGATCAATGGTCCTGGTGACACACCCTTTGCACAAAGACTTGATCTCGGATGGGTGTTAGTGGGTGAAGTGTGTTTGGGGAGAGTGCATAAGCCCACAGTTCACAGCTACAAAACGAACATATTAGAAGATGGTAGACCCACTCTTTTCCGACCGTGTATGAGCCACGTCCATCTCAAACAAGCAATCAGTCCCAGTCTAGCCAATGGACTCACCCACGGTTGCTGTAACACTATAGACACTGACTCTCTTGGCCTCACAGTTTTTGCAAGAACTGCCAATGATGACAAGCGTGCCTTCTCCATAGAGGATGAGCAGTTCCTCAAAGTAATGGATGAACAAGTTTTTCAGGACGAGTCCAATAGTTGGGTCGCTCCTCTTCCTTTCAAGTCTCCAAGACCTCCTTTGCCAAACAATCGTAACCAAGCCATGACACGTCTCGCGTCACTACAACGTACGTTGGAGCGCAAGCCAAAGATGAAAGAACAGTTTGTTGCCTTCATGCAAAAAGTATTCGACAACAACCACGCAGAGGCAGCACCCCCATTGCCTGAAGGAAGCGAGTGCTGGTACTTGCCATCGTTCGGAGTCTATCATCCGAGAAAGCCTGAACAAATCAGAGTTGTGTTCGACTCCAGCGCACAATGCAATGGCATCTCCCTTAACAACGTCCTGCTCACCGGACCGGACATGAATAACAGCCTCTTGGGAGTCCTCATTCGTTTCAGGAGAGAAAGAGTAGCTGTTATGGCAGACATCGAACAGATGTTTCATTGTTTCATCGTAAGAGAAGACCACAGAGACTACTTACGCTTCCTCTGGTTTCGGGGTAACGACCCCAGCAAGGACATTGTTGAGTACAGGATGAGGGTCCATGTATTTGGCAATAGCCCCTCTCCAGCTGTGGCCACCTACTGCCTCAGAAGAGCGGCAAAGAATGGAGAACAGCAGTATGGGTCGGACACCAAGCACTTTGTGGAGCGTGAGTTCTATGTAGATGATGGACTTGTCTCCACACCCACTGAGCAAGGAGCTATCACACTGCTGCAGAAAACTCAAGCTTCCCTCTCAGAGTCAAACTTGAGACTCCACAAGATCACGTCCAACAGCATTGGAGTTTTGCAAGCGTTTCCAGCAGGAGATCATGCTAAGGATGTTGAAGACCTCTACTTAGGTGCAGAAACGGTGCCTGCACAGCGCAGCCTTGGGTTGAGCTGGGAAGTCAAAACGGACACTTTCACTTTTCAAGTCTCCATCAGTAACAAACCATTCACACGTCGAGGAGTCCTCTCCACCATAAACAGTCTCTTCGACCCGCTTGGCCTTGTTGCTCCTGTGACCATTCAAGGAAAATCTCTGTTAAGAGAACTAACCTTGGAAGGAACTGAATGGGATGCCCCTCTTCCTCAAGACAAACACAACCTATGGCAGACATGGAGAGATTCGCTACAGGAACTGCAACACCTTCACATTCCCCGTGCTTACACTCCCACTTCTCCTTCCCAAGCCAAGCAAAGAGAAATATGCGTATTCTCTGACGCCTCCACTAAAGCTATTGGTGCAGTGGCATACCTCAAAACCACAGAAGAAGATGGCACAGTTCATGTGGGTCTAATCTTAGGAAAAGCCAGACTTACTCCTGCCAACGAGCCCACCATACCTAGACTAGAACTTTGCGCAGCAGTGCTGGAAATGGCAGAGCTTATTGTTCAAGAGATCGACCTTCCTCTTGATGCAATCACCTTTTATTGTGACAGTAAAGTGGTGCTGGGCTATATACATAACAAGTCTAAACGTTTCTATGTGTATGTCCACAACAGGGTTCAAAGGATTCGACAGTCCACGGAGCCAAAGCAGTGGCGGTACGTGCCTACAGAGCATAACCCAGCCGACCATGCATCCAGATCCGTTCAAGCCTCCTTCCTAACTAAAACAAACTGGTTCACAGGTCCAGAATTCTTATACAAGCCACAGACTGTAAGTGACCAGCAACAAACCTTTGAGCTTGTTGATCCAGACTCAGACGTGGACATCAGACCACAAGTGACAAGTTACATAGCTAGCCACAGCAATATTCCATTCAATCCTGAGAGATTTGAAAGATTCTCTTCCTGGAAGTCCCTGCAAAGAGCAGTCACAACCCTCATTCATGTTGCTCATTCTTTCAAGTCGACAAAGAAAGACACCTCTGGATGTAATGGATGGCACCAGTGTCAAAAACCTCATACTGTTGATGAGTTGTCCAAGGCTACCACAGTGGTCCTTCGTGCTGTACAAAGAGCCTGCTTTCCAGAAGAATTTCGCCTTCTGTCCCAAGGTGCTGATGTAAACAAGAAAAGCTCACTGTCAAAGTTGAATCCTGTTGTTTGTCCAGATGGGTTGTTAAGGATTGGAGGCAGGCTGAAGCAAGCAGATCTCGACGATCAAGAAAAGCATCCAGTCATTTCGCCAGGCGCACAAGAGGTGGCTTAGTACAGAACAAGCGCTGGGCCGTTCTCTTCACTTGCCTGAGCACCCGTGCAGTCCACATAGAGATTATAGAGTCTATGGACACTTCCTCCTTCATAAATTCCTTGAGAAGGTTCTTTGCTATCCGTGGCCCCTCGGAACAACTACACTCAGACTGTGGAACCAACTTCGTTGGTGCTTGCAAAGAGTTGGAGTACCTCAAAGTGCTGAAGGAGTCAGACATACAAAAATACACCAATAGTCAAGGATGTTCATGGCACTTCAACCCACCTCATTCTTCACACATGGGCGGCGCGTGGGAACGAATGATTGGAGTTGCAAGGAGGATTTTGGACTCAATGTTAATGCGCACCCACTCATCAAGCTTGACCCATGAAGTCCTGTGCACCCTCATGGCAGAAGTAACATCTATTATCAACTCCAGACCTCTAGTCTCCGTTTCTTCTGATCCAGAAGTTCCTCAGATACTCACCCCAGCCATGCTTCTTACCCGTAAGCAATGTGTTCCACCTCCACCTGGCAAGTTCACTGACAAAGACCTGTACAAGCAACAGTGGCGCCAAGTACAAAGATTAGCGGACCAGTTCTGGAGTCGTTGGAAACGTGAATATCTGCACACATTACAAGTTCGACACAAATGGCAAGAGTCAAGTCCTAACATCGAAGAAGGCGACATTGTCCTGCTAAAAGACAGTCAAACATGCCGTAACGACTGGCCCATGGCTCTTGTGACCAAAACTTTTCCTGGACGTGATGGTAAGGTCCGCAAGATCGAGCTCAAGACAGCCAAGGACGGACCGGCAAAGAAGTTCCTTCGGCCCATAACAGAGGTCATTCTTCTTCTGAAAATAAAGGACTGAATGTTTAGTTCATGGTGGTTTGGGTTATTATGTGGTATATTTACAGATACCAGACGGGGAGTGTTTTGCCCCAAATATGTTTTGTGTAATTGTTTTTGCATTATATTGCTTTTAGTACCTTTTCTTGTGTTTAGTTGAAGGTTCAATTAGAGACAGGAAGTTGTGACAGGAAGTCAGCCATCTTGTATTCGCTCTCAGTAAGCACATGAGTTCATCCTCTGCCATCTGCCCTTTTTGTTCATGCCTTTGACATCACCGTCTGTAAGTTTTATTTTATACACTTAACAAACATAACAAATTTATGATATCCAAGCTTTATTTGTGTAGGATGATCATTAAAAATATGACTTTTGTTGATAATTATAGACATGTATGCTAGTGAATTGATTGTTCACCTGTAGCTATCTCATTTTATATTTTCTATGTTTTTAAGGGCAATGTTAGCTATATTTCTTTGTATGCTAAGTGTACTTTTCTTTCTTATTTTACAGTTTTACTCTGTTTTGGAAACAATAAATTGGAGCTATGGACGCTACATCCTGACTCTGCGCATGTTTTTCAAAAGGAGTTTGGCTTACTGCTAAATTGTGTTAAATACACACAAGGAGAGCAGGAAAACCACTTTACTTAATATATTTGTTTATATCTACTACTTCACATTAAACCAGCAGCTGCATTAGTAGTATTTGTATTGTTAATTTATAAAAAAAAAACATTATTATTATTTTGTTATATAGAACAAATTATTGTTGGGGGACCACAAGGGATTGTCGGGTCAATAAGGGGCACAACACTTTGAATTAGACCTGTTATTCAAAATCGACCTTTAAGAGCTTTTAACCATCTTATAATTGTTTTCCCTTGCTGGTGTAATAAGAGTGATTCATGCAGTGTTGAGTAATCTTTATTCTCCCGAGGACAAGATGGAATTGCTCAGTTTTACAGGTTCACTCCTCCCCATATTTCCCACAGATACACTGCTCTTTACTTACTTTGTTTTGCAATTTTATTTTCTTAATCAGAATCAGAAACGGTTTATTGCCATTGTCAGTGATCAAAAATTCACAAACATAGGAACTTGCTTCGGCGTAAGGTGCAACATAAAACAATGAATAAAATATAATAAAATATATAAAATAGGCATGCATAAAATTAAGAATAAAATAGACTAAGATAGATAGACTAGCACTATATACAGAAATGGTCAAATATGTACAGGTCGGTAACCATTTTGAAACAATTGGGTAAAAAAATCTGTTTTGCGAACTGCATAGGGGAATGTAACGTTAAGAGGCCAGCGGAAAAGGGATTCTCTAAAAGTTTGGCGTTTCGTTTAAAAGCTCTAATCATAACTAAATGATTGATTCCTAATCCTAATTTTACCCTGATTGTGAAGTAATATATTGTCAAAAAAAAAAGTCCCAAAGCCCAAATCTTAACCAAAGTAATAACACCTAAACCTAAACCTCATTCTCACCCAAATCCTCACCGGTACAGTAATCTGACTGTGATAAATGTAGTGTCAAAAGTAAACATTTAATAAAAAAATGTTTCTGAAAAATATGTGAAATATAATACAATGTTAAGTTCTGGCTGCCAAATTTTTAGAGAGCGCAACCATTTTCAACCAAGAAGTCAATATTTTGTTGTTTTTTATTACTGTTGTTTTAGATCAGTATTGTAATTTAAAATGTCCAAAATAACTTAACCCATAGGTGTCGTAGATAACAACTATACAGAAGACAAAAGAATAATAGGTCTTCCTTAAAAACATACATTTAAAAGCATTACTTATAAAGGTAATATTTGATTAGGAGCAGTTTGTGTGACAATTGACAACTGCAAGATAAAAGAGTGCCTCCTGATGGATAATACTGTTATCCACTGATGATGCCTAACGTACATAAAAGGCATACGTTAATGATGATTTATTAAGAGTCACAAAAATAATCTTAACACAATATTGTCAGTGTCAAGAAATGGAAGAAGGAACCCCCTTAAAGGACAACATTATTTGTATTATTATTGGCCTTTAAACCTGCTCTTGAATGTCTTTACTTTGACATCTCATGTTTTAGAACTAAAAATAAAATGTTTTTACAAAGAACAATATAACTTTATCACAGCCTTGGGAGATGTTATAGTAACTAAGCTGTGGTTCCATCTACTGGCTGAAGAGGCATTCATTCATTCATTTTCTACCGTTTATTCCCGTTAGGGGTCGCGGGTGACTGGAGCCTATCCCAGTGACTTTGGGCCTTAGGCGGGGTACACCCTGGACAGTGGCCAACTCGTCGCAGGGCTAACACAGAGAGACAGAGACAAGGACAGACAACCATTCACTCTAACATTCACACACTAGGGACAATTTAGAGTTCTCAATTAACCTACACAGTCATGTCTTTGGACGGTGGGAGGAGCCGGAGAACCCCGAGAGAACCCACGGTAACACGGGGAGGACATGCAGACTCCACCCAGAGAGATCGTGTGATGTTGGGGTGGTCTGGGATTCGAACCCACAATCTCCTTATTGAGAGGCAGCAGCTCTAGCCGCTCTGCCACCGTGCACCCAGCCTTGGGAGATGCTATAGTAACTAAGCTGTGGTTCCATCTACTGGCTGAAGAGGAAATTACACTAATCTGTATCTGCACAATGCTCTATTATGCTGGCTGTCCTTTATTGACCTTTATTTACCCAGGGGAGGCCTTGTCCCAGAGGGGAGGAGCCTATTGTACATGTTTTTAGTGTAGGGGAAACCCGGAGAAACCTACACAGACACGGGGAGAACATGCAAACTCCACACAGAAAGGCCCCGGGCCACCTAGGCCTTCAAGCTGTGAAGTGAGAGCGCTAACTGCTATGCTACTGCGTCCCTGTCCTGAGCTGTGACGCGGTTGTAATGAACGTGATTAGACGGCAGAAATGCTCAGAGCGAGTCTGGCAATGATTTATGGACTTAAAAACGAAAATAAGATTCTCAGAGAGAAAGTATTTTCAAACCAGGATTCATCAGTGTTGGCGTGAATGAAGCTAAATGCAACTCCAGGTATGTTTTAAAAGTAAATTTAGCATAATATTTGTCCTTTAAATCAGCCCCAATGTTATGTTGACTCAAAAGAAGTGTGTTTTAGGTGGTGGCAGTTGTAGTAGCTGTTCACAGTGATCGCAGTCAGTGTCATGCATCTCGTGACTGTGAATAATAATAAGTGTAAAGCCTCCGTCAGCAGCTGTGGTAGGTTCATTGATCCCACATGTCTCTAAGAGGAGAGAGAAAACACTTTGTCAAAGCACAGACAAAGAACGCAAGTCAGTATAAAAGTCACTATAAAAGTCAACAGGGGTACAGCTAGACAACAGGCGTGGAGGGAAAATAACTGGGGGCCTTCAATATGCAATCAGATTTCATCCCAAAAACGTCAAATACAGACTCACATGGCTCCTTCCTACAAGTTTGCGTTGACAAAATGTTTTAGAATTGGATGAAGACAGCGTGCAGTGGTCTGATTTTTGTCACAAAGTTCTGATTTTACAGCACACTTTCTGGGGGAATAATACATTGAAAATGATTTGTTGGCTTTTGAGCTCCTCGTGTGTTCGGATTCCAGCAGAAGGTGCAAAGTGTCCACCTGCTGGTAAACAGTTTTTCAGGGAGTAAACATGCAATTTCATGAAGACTGCAGTTTGAATATTTAAATGAGGCTAAAAGAACACTGTTATTTCTGGTGTTGTATTCAATTAATGACTTTTGAATCCAAGAATTTATCCAAGACTAATCCAAGTTCAGCCCTGGTTCATAAAATAAAGTTTGGTTCTGTGTCGAGTCATCATCTAAAACTCCAATTCTCCAGTCCAGAGCCATTTATTTTGAATACATTGTAAAGTTGAAGTTGTTAAGGCCCTTATTTTTTATATTTTCAAGCAACCATTCAAGGTAATATAAGGACTTCACTTTTCTCAGCAGATGTTTCTTATTTATTCTTCTTAAAATCATTGTTTTGCGTGAGGTGTCTGGATCAAGAGACTCTTTATACTTAATAACTGAGTCTGACTTTCCACATCCCAGTTTTTTGGCCACACACTCCATATATTTTAATAATGATAAGTACAGGTGGTACAGAATGGAATTTGGCTCTAAACTACTATTGTTCTTGTGCAGTACCTGTGAATTGTAACCACCATTAGCAGTTCATTGTCGAAACAGAGTAATAAAAGAGTTCATTTCTGATGGATGAGAGAAAAAAAGGGATTTGGTTTCCCTTGCTGAATATCCCAAATTAAACGTTCCACCAAAACAATCTTCTCAGCAGGGAAGAGACCTATTGCCCGCTGCTCTGATGAGGAAATAAACAAGCTCGGTACAATCATTTTAGCAGCAGGATCCACCAGCGCATTTTCCATTGCTGAGGGCTCCGTTTGACAGACACTGAGGATTTGCATACAGAATATAAGATGGAGTCAGCAGCTCTTTGGTCAAATGAATGCGGAGGCTTGCCAGTTTTAATGATAAAATGACTGTCAATCTTCTCATACTCTTCTTTAATCCAGGACCCCCAGACCGGTTCACTTTAGAGCCTGCATCTCACAGAGCCTTTTCACAAAACCCCACTGGCTAGTTCCGTCGGCCGTACACATGTAGGCTTAACTTCCTGCTCCGTTCATTCCTTCTGGGGAATTAGACGAGTCTTTCTAAAGTAAATCAGTAATCACTGAAAACAAAGCTGAGTCTGAGAAACAGCAGTATGTTAAGACATGTATGTACGGTATTAATACTTCAGGAAACCAGTGTTTTGGATAATGTTTTCGTCGCTAAGCTCTAGCGCTAACGTAATTTAATTAAATTAAAATTAAATTTAAATGCATTGTTAAAACACCACAAATTTGACTAACAATTTCATAGAAAACACTCAAGGCATTTTATGTACTTTTTTATCAAGTTTGTCTGCTTTATATTTAAGTTAATTTGTGTTAGCTTTTAGCGTTGAGACAAAAATAGTTACTTTTATAGACACACAGATTTCCATTGGTGACATGTTTACATTGTATGTAAAGGTTTTAACATGTTGCCAGTGATTATCTAGTTGTTACTTGCTCTTCGTCTTCAGATTTTTTTTTTTTTTTCTGCAAGACTTCAAAGAGAGCTAAGTTCCAAAGAGAATGAATGAGTGAGATTTGGTGATCCGCACTTCTTACGGTAATCAGAACTAGCTGATAACGGGCGCTAACGTGAAAAGGACCTACTGATGTCTCCCAAACATAACAAATGTTTGGTAACACACTATATAACAACACTTATTCATACCTTTGTAAAGCGTGAACAAAGACTTAATGAATAGTGAACAAAGAGTTTATTAACAATAATTTAGGCTTAGTAACTACTTCATTAATACTCTAACCCTAATTCTGAACCTTAATTAAGTAGTTACTAAGCCTGAGTCATGCTTAACAAATGACATGTTCATTAGGATTCATATTTTGTTCATACTTTGTTAAGGCCTATTATGTTATTATAAAGTGGTACTAATAGTTTTCTTGAAAAATAAAATCTAAATCGTACAATACACAGAGCCTCCTTTAGTAAGGGGCTCTGTGCACAGCCCTGCGGCGATACTTCCGTCTGACTAGCTTGTCGGCGATTCCTCTTCCGCTTTGGTTCCATCCTTTTGGGGTTTTCTCCAGAGCCTCTGGAAAATAATCAATATTTAATGTTTATACAACAAACAACACATCACGGGTGGATAATCACAGACATCACCGCGGGGAGTATACAAGAAACTACTTCTGGTTTATCGTCAGCTTTTTTTCAGCATTTATTTAATTTCTCTACGCCACTACACCGCATTTTATATTATGCTTTTTTTTGTTTTGTTATTATCCTTTAAACATGCTCTTGAGTACCTTAGGTTTGACAACTCATGTTTTGGAACTAAAGAAAAGTGCTCATAATAAACTAAATGAATATCTGTGGCTGCCTAGCGCTTACTCAATGTAGTTATGTTATTACTCAAGTGACTACGTGAGAGGCTAATAAGGCTAGCAGCTCCAGTGATTGCGTTTAGACGGCAGAAATGTTCAGAACGAGGGGACTTAAAAACAGCAGATGATTCTCGGATAAGTGACGTCAGTTATCGGGAAAACATTCATCGTGGGAGCTCAGCAGGAAGTGTTTTTGACGGTCAGAGGAAGAGGACTTTTTAACCAGGATTAACCAAACTAGTGGGAATGAAGCCAAATGCAACTGCAGGTAAGTTTTTGATGAGGGCGCGTGAAAAGCTCAAAAAAGTCACGATAGCATAATATGTGTCCTTTCGGGTTTGGATAATGACAGATGGATTTTGTCCTGAAAGGGGGGGGATTTGATCTGAGATTAATATGTTACGCATAATTTACCCCAAATAAATAACTTTTTTGACCCTTTAAACATGAATTCAACAAAATAAAGGTGTTCCGATATATTTTGATTTGTTAAATGTTAAAAAATCTGTGACATTAGCCCAGCGTATAAATTATTTTCGTAACGTGACGTCATCATTTACAACCAGGAAGTGAAATTACAAAAAAAAAAAAAAAAGGCTAAATCAAAACAAAACGTATACATTTTTTAACAAAACTTTGAATATATATTTCCTGTATTTTAGTTACACGAGTAACCTTGTTAGAGGCACTTTAAGCTGTAGTTCAAAGTGGTATCAAATAACTCAATCATTCATTTTCATGTCCTCACATCTGCTGACTAGACTGCCCCGCCCACATGTTTTATAATGTTATTTACAGAGTCTCAGAGACATGCTACAGCTCACATCACTGTCTGAACCTGCCTCGTTATATGGATCACTGACATTGCTTCATCTTTGTTCCTTTCTTTCGCATCTGGATCTCTTTGGATCACTTTGTCCGATGCAGTTGCTTGGTGCCCTTAATGTTTTTATCTGGTATTTGGAAATGTTCTTCCCCGTAGTAAACATAACAATGAGCTAAAACGACTTCCAAATAAAAATCGTTCCAGTTAAAAAACCCTGACCCTCCTGACACTAAACCTACAGACCTTTTCGTAGCAGTATTCTACAATCACAGCAAATTTTCTTATTCATATTGCTTTATGAAATAATTTACCACAACTATGGAGCTCACCAGTCCATCCCGCCCACATTTTTCTCATTCATTCTTGCCATAGAGATTTAGAAAAATTAAAATACTACGAGTTTAACAGCATGACAGAGGCTAACCAGCTATGTGTTCAACCCAAAAAAAATCCCTGTAAAACTTAAAATTCTGCATGATGTTTAAATAACTTTTATATGATTTATAAAGTTTCAGAAACAGATTTAAAATGTCTTATTTAAAGTCTTTGTAAGTCCATGTGGTAGTTGCAATGGATTTTGGGGGCATTGACGTGACGTGCTGTCTTTGAGCGGAAAACCAGCCTTGCAACATTTGCCAACATTGACCCGAAGACAGCTATACTGAGAAACTCCTGCTCTTTTTAAAGTATTTGGTAACGTTTCTGTTTGTGATTGTGGGCGCTGTATCGGACCGTTGTGGTAAAGAAAGCTGAGTCAAAAGACGGAGATCTTGATTTCCCTCAGAGATAGGGTGAGGAGCTCAGAGTAGAGCCGCAGCTCCTCCACGTCAAGAGGAGCCAGCTGAGGTGGCTGGGGAATCTGTTCCAGATGCCTCCTGGACACCTCCCTCGGGGCATGTCCCACCGGGAGGCGGCCTTGGGGTAGACCCAGGACACGCTGGAGGGACTATGTCTCTCTCTGGCCTGGGAACGCCTTGGGATCCCCCTGGAGGCGCTGGAGGAAGTGTCTGGGGTGAAGGAAGTCTGGGAGTCCCTACTTACACTGCTGCCCCTGTGACCCGGCCCCAGAAAAGAGGAAGAAGATGGATGGATAGATTGTACTTATTTATTTAAATACAAAAAAAGGAAAAAAGACAAAAATAAGCGTTTGCATCGTTTCTCTAGCACTGTACTTTCACAAGAGAGCTGCAGGGGTAGCTCTGTATCTTCAGCTTGAAGTCCTTAAATAAAAAACAAATCAAAAGCCAGTCTTTCTTGACTCAACTCATCTCAACATCCCACAACCACCAACATTGCTTGTACAAAAGCATTGCATACAAGAAGAAATACAACTTTTTTTGATAGCTTCCCCACTTTTTACATTACATAAAATGACAGTGATGATGCTGTAACTTGACAGAGTAAACAGGATCTGTCCAGCAGTTGGGGTTATATCAGACAGACTTCTGTTCCAGACCAAACTCCAAACCCAGCAAATAACGGGCCGGTAAATGTGGTGTTGACAGTGTGTATGTGGATCAACTTGTCTTCAGAAACCCTATAGAAAGACAGAGTACCCGCGGGATAATCCAGGTACACCCCCACTCTACCAGTAGAAGATGGAGAGAAGGTGCCGACTCTGGTCTCATTACCGTTATGTCGAAAGCAGTAATATCCAAAACACACCATCAAACTCCAGGAATGGTGGTTGAACCCAAACCCGCATTCGCCACTGTCTCCTTTGCGGCTGATGTTTCTGTAGCTGACGGCGATGTCCACTCCTCTGGTTTTCTCCCCGGGCCACTCTGCTATCCAGTCCACCTCCCAATAGCATCGTCCAGACAGAGCATTGCTGCACAGAACCTGGGGCCAGTAGTCAAACCTGTCCCGGTGGAGAGGGTACTGTAAGTCTATCGAAATGCGACTCACAGTTCGGTCGGATAGGCAAAGTTGTCGGTAGGCGGTGTTGGAGTCCAGAGTGTGCGCACACAAATCTGATGGACACAAAAAGATACAGTCATTCATTGTTTTAAATTGGAATGACTTGACTTTTTTGTTGCCATACTTCTTGCATAGTTACATTGCCTTAATATAAACATTCTTAGCTGGACCATGGAGCATACATGTTCTTGTTGTTTTGACTATTGTTCTGGGGAGTTGCTACTGTGAGCAAATTGCCATCTGAACCTAATCTAAGCCTTGTTTCCATTGGTTGACTATGGAGCAGATCAGTTTCCACTGTCTGAAGTGAACCGTACCAGGTCTTATGTGGCCCATGCGAGGTACTATCTCTCTTCAACTCCAGGAGGAGTAGCTACACAGTACACACCTCAGCATGATGATTGGACAAGACTGAAGACTGGGGTGAAAGAAAGCAAAAAAAAAGACAAAAAAATAAGATTTTATACACTGACTTGGTCTTATGATAAACCGCAGTATTTCCAGTGATGTTAACTTATATGTTGACAAATATGTTATATGTTGGCATGCTTCACTTGACTTGTCTGACTTACTTTTTAATAATTATAATAATTTAATAAAAACATCAGACAGGTTAGGGTGATGTCATTTGCTCACCTAGCAAACCTTGCAAATATGCATCAAAACCATCCTAGTCTTACATCATCTTTCTGTCTTTTTTCACTGCATCTAAACATGTCCCCTTTGGTCTTTCTTTTGTCACAGTATCCACTTATCAATATTTACTTATTTACTTTTTGGAGTATTGTCTGGAAAATATGAATAAAAATGTTCATACACTTTCTCAAACCTGAGGTAAGCCATCGCAGTCCTGTGGGCGCCAAACTGCAACATAAGAAAAAAGGGGTTACATTTTTATATAATCAATTCAACAAAAAGGATAGAAAACTGCTGGGTGTTTTGACACTACAGAAGAAACGAGATAAGTGCTCCCCAAGTTATCAAAGACTGAAAGAACAGAACTGAACACACTGGCTGTGAAGCCTGGGCTGCTGGACACTTATCAAGTCAATTATCAACCTGCCCTGATACAATATCTGCAGACTCTAACAAATCCTGCCAAGCTGCACTGAGACCTTTGACTGAGACACAAAGACCACTGGGAAGCGGAGTCAAAGTGTCTGCACCTGGGTTTCCTCCATGATCATTGAATATCTATCTAATACATCACTGGTCAGGTGTCTCATTTATAAAAGTTTGCAGGGAATTCTAATTATTAACTTACTTACTCTAAAGATCACAAAGATAACTTAAAAAGTCACGCACATAACATTGTTGTACGTACGCAGGCTTTATAAATGAGACCCCGGCCATGAAATAAAGCCACTCTACTTGCGTATGTTTTTAGGGCATTAGTCCAGCAAAGGACTGAGATATTAAAAACCGCAGCATAATCGCTCTGTTTTTGAATATAAAGGCTTTGTTCTCACTTGAGCGTCTCCAGGGGGCATTGGGGGTCCCCCCATAGACTGGTCAGAAGCTCCACCACAGAGGGTCCAGGGTTGTTGTAGCTCACGTCCAGATTATTCAAACATGATTCAGGCGTCATCAGAGCAGAGGCCAGGGACGAGCCACTTTTCTCTGATACGAGACATCCCGACAGGCTGAAGAGCAGAGCACAACCATGGATGAATGCAGGGAAAGGATAATGTTGTATTAATCAGTGTCTCACACAGTCAAAATATTTCAAATCATTTATAGTACCATTTCGATAACTAATTGGCGTGAAATTGGGTCAGTCACATGTCAGTAAATCTGCACCTTGTCCTTTAGCCCCTCCCAAAAATGTCTACAGTATTTAATAATAATGATGATATTTATTTTTACATTTGTAAAGCTACAGACTTGTCAAAGCCTCTCAAAGCTGTAGTCATTATTCATTCAGTCTGCAAGCTTATTATAAGACGAGGACTGTATCTAAAAAATAATCAAGAGGGCTACAGTTAGTTAGTTTGCTTCTGCTTTAATTCCTTTGACAAGTGCTCATTAAAGACTGAAGCCCTAGGTCATGCTAGCAGTTTTTTTGTTATTATTGTGATTTATTACTGACCTTTAAGTCCCACTGAGATTTGGAATGTATTTTTCAGTGGCGTCCTGGCCCCAGAGGGGAGGAGCCTATTCCAGGTGTTTTTAGTGATAGTGGAAACCGGAGCACATGGAGGAAACCTATGCAGAACATGCAAACCCCATACAGCAAGACCTCCATCCGTGATTCTAACCTAGGACCTTCTTGCTGTGAGGCGTCACTAACCACGTTGCCACTTTAATTGATCATGCAATCTTACTACATTACATATGGTTACAATACAATACAATATGGTTGCAAAAGTTTCAAAGTTTGTCATCTGGACTCTAAGATTCATTTGTGTCTGAACCTGAAACAGAGTCATCCGGTAACAAAGACTGAGTAGTTTCAGGTTTTAGTTCCTTCCAGTAGCCTAAAAATTCTGTTAGTTTGAAAATGTCCTCTGGATGGAGTCAAAACGTCCCGATTGCAAAAACATTATCCAGATGACTGGCCAATGGACGAATAACAATCGCTCACTACATTACATTACCACACAGTGAGGGCTTGTCCCCATCATTAGTGTTTATTTAAATGGGATCCCTATGGCTGACCAAAGGTCAGTTAATCTTTCATCTTTCCAGTGTATTCTTTCAAAATTTTCATTAAAACAACATAAATGCAGAGGACGTTGTAATTTTAGGTTTGTGGTGTGAGCAGATCTACCTGAGAGTCTCCAGTCTGCAGCCAGCACTCCTGAGTCCTGCACTGAGTTGCTCCACTCCAGAGTCCAGCAGGTCGTTGTTGCTGAGGTCCAGGTGTCTCAGACTGGGAGACTGGGAGCAGAGGACTGAGGACAAATATCCACCACTCTTCCAGGACAAGCTGCACAGGGACAAGCTGCAAACAACAGCTCAGTCAGACGAAGTCAGTTGAGAAATACACATACAGTCCTGATCAAAAGTTTAAGACCAGTTGAATAATGGCAAAAGTCACATTTTGCATGATTAGATCTTGACAAAGTTCCACGTAGAGCTTCAATTTGCAACAAGAAATGGGAGTGAGACAAAAAAAAAAGTTTGAGCGAACGTTTTATTGACAATAATTAAACTGGCGGTTATGCAGCTGATCAAAAGTTTAGGCCTACACTACACAAAAAACAACACCGAAACCCCCTCAAAACAGAAATCAAAGTCCCAAACATTCACTCCGTAATGAGTAGCACCACCATTACTGTTAAAAATGTGTTCAGTTTGGGCTTTTGAAAGGCATGTGATCCTAAACTTTTGACCAACTTTTGACCAACCATCCAAAATGTGACTTTTGCCATTTATTCAGCTAAACCTATTATGAATGAATGAATGAACTTTGATGAGGACTGTACTACACAAGGCCAAAGTCCATACACTGAGAGTAGAAGCAGTACAGCCTTATACTTTCTTACTTACTTACTACTTCTTTTAGAATGATCAAGATTTTTTTTTTGTTTTTAATTGAAAATTGTATCAAGACATTCCCTTTGAATCAAACTCAAGTTTTAATTTCTATTTATTGTGTAATGTAGGTGTGAACTTTAAAAGTCTGGTATATAACCAACACAAAAAGTAAACCTGGTGTGTTTTTGATTTGGTTCTTACTTTAGTGTCTCCAGTCTGCATCCTTGGCCCTGTAGTCCTGAAGACAGCAGGTTCACTCCGGAGTCCTGGATCGGGTTGTGACTGAGGTCCAAAGACCTCAGACTGGACGAGTAAGAGCTGAGGACAGATCCCAAAGGAGCACAGCAGCTCTCCGACAGGTTACAAGTGCTGAGTCTGAGGAGAAAATACAAATAAAGTTCTTGGTGAGTTTTCCTTCAAAGAAATACAGATAGTAAGGTTTTTATTATATATTATATATTATTTGTATTGAATGCAACTTCTTGGTTATGTTCTGGTTAGTTAAACTTGCCGTGTCTTACAACATAGAAACATAACTTTTAAATGTGTCAAAGTTTAGTTCTGATTAGTATTAATGATGACACAAACAGACATTTCTTGGTTTACAAATGTCAATGTGCTTACTTTTGTGATCTGGTTTGACAAATTCTAAACGGAGCAGAATAATAAAATTCAACACATTTAATTAACAATTAATATAAGAATTCAGAATTATGACCCCATTTGAGCGCATGTGAGTATCAGATTCTACAATTTCCTGATTATGGGACAAATAAGAAACGTGTAATGATCTAAATGCAAATTGTGTACATACATGGCCTTTTTGGATGCTTTGACAACTGGCATCAATCTGAGGAGGACCCACTCCGACGCCTGGTATATGTTCAGGTCAAACGTATCCAGGTCCGTGGTGAGCAGAAGGAAAGCCAGTGCCGACCACTCTGCTGGCGTCATGGTGGTGGACATTCCCTGGAATCCATTTACGTACCACTGGATCTTGTCCACCAAAGAACGGTCCTTCAGCTCATTCAGGCAGTGGAACAGGTTAATGCTTTTCTCGGTGGACAAACCCTCGTTCAACCTCTGCTTTATGTGGTCCACTGTCTTCTGATGCATCTCAGAGCTACATCTTTGTGTCAGCAGACCTTGTAGGAGCTTCTGATTGGTCGGCAGAGAGAGGCCAAGGAGGAAGCGCAGATACAGGTCCAGGTGGCCGGTTGGACTTCTTAAGGCCTGGTCCACTGCTGAATGGTAAAAATCCTCCTCAGGTGTGGTGTCTACAGAGGGCTGAACCACTGACAGCAGATTTACGCCAAAGGTAGTGAAGCTGTGATGGGCGTGAAGCGCAGCAAGAAACTCCTGCACGCTGAGATGGACAAAGCAGTAAACCTTTTGCTGGTACAGTCCTGGTTCCTCCTTGAAAACTTGCGTGAAGACTCCAGAGTAGGACGACACCGCATCCACATCCAAACCACATTCAATCAAGTCGGACTCGTAGAAGATCAGGTTTCCACTCACCAGTTGGTCAAATGCTAGTTTGGCCAAAGACTCCACCATCTCGATGTTCCTTTGACTCCATTGTGGCTCCACCTCAGACTGTCCGTCATACTTGAGGCTCTTCGCTTTGATCTGAACCACCAGGAAGTAAATGTACATCTCGGTGAGGGTTTGGGGCAGCGGGTCCCTGGATTTTGATTTGGTCACGTGTTCTAGAACAGTGGCGGCGATCCAGCAAAAGATTGGGATGTGGCACATTATGTAGAGGCTTCTTGACGCCTTGATGTGGGCGATGATGGCTGTGGCCTGCTTCTCAACCTGAAATCTCCTCTTAAAGTATTGCTCCTTTTGCTGATCTGTGAACCCTCTGACCTCTGTCACCACGGAGACATAGGGGGCTGGGATTTGGTTGGCAGCGGCAGGTCGTGTGGTTATCCAGATTTGCGCACAAGGAACGAGGGTCCCTCTGATAAGATTTACCAACAGAACTTCCAACGAAGTAGATTCCGCGATGTCAGTTAACGCTTTGGTTTTGACAAAATCCAGAGGAAGCCTGCATTCATCCAGACCATCAAAAATGAACGCAACTTGGAGGTGTTCAAAGCTATGGATTTCGTTTAGTCCACTGAAAAAGTGATGCACCAGTTTTGTTAAGCTAAACTGTGTATCTCTAAACACATTAAGCTCTCTGAAAGTAAACGGAAACAAAAGCTGGATGTTCTGGTTCGCCCTGCCTTCAGCCCAGTCCAGGCAAAACTTCTGAGTCAGTACGGTCTTCCCAATGCCTGCTACTCCCTTTGTCAACACTGTTCGGATCGGTAGCCCCTTCCTTATGTTCCTGAATTCCTGCGAGGATAGTTCAAAGATATCTTCACATTTGATGGTAGTTTCAGACTCTGCTTGTCTCCCCGATGTTGTTTCGATCTGTCGGACCTCGTGTTCTTCATTGACCCCTTCAGTTCCTCCCTTCGTGATGTAGAGATCGGTGTAGATTTGGTTCAAAAGAGTGGGGTTTCCGGCTCTGGCAACACCCTCAAAGACGCACTGGAACTTCTGCCGCAAGCTGGACTTGAGTTTACGCTGGACTTTGTGAATGTATCCTGAAAAGATAACACACACAAATGTAAGGTCCTGGTCCTCCACAAAAGAGCCTTCTTCCTTCAGCTCAAGTTCCCCAAGAAGATTTAGTGAATATAATATTATCAGTGTTTATTGGAACAAGTTGAGCTCCAGACCTGGCCTGGTGAAAGTGACTTTTTAGAAAATTAAATCACTCTGGTTTTAATAGATTTCTTTTGGTAGATAATTTGTCCCTGAAACGAGAACTTAGAGAAAGATAAATAACCTGCGTTTTTACTGGACTTAAATTTTAATAAAATGCTGGAATGTTCCACGGTATGGCACTGAACTTGTCTAAAAGGTGTTTTCCAGAGGTAGAATAAATAAAACTCAGGTATAGGCCTTGCATTTCAAGTTTATTCACGGCTTTAATCTGGTTTAGGGATAGTTTAAACCTGCTTTAATCCTGGTTTAGGATTAAGAACTAATTTATTTTTGTGCCAGTATAGTCAGGCTGGTGTATTCTGGTACTAACAAGACCTTCCAATGTTCCAATGACCTGCTTCTGCTTGTTCCTTGTTCCTTGATCCTGCTATTAAAGGACTGTTCGAGTCCTGTTTCAGATCCAGTTTAGTCAGACAAACAGATTCTGAATATAGTTGAGAAACAGTCTTACTGCTTTTTAGACGATCGGCCATCTTGTCCTGCTTCATCATTTGCAAGAAGTCCAAAGTGAGACAGAGGAAAGCCTCTTTGGTCCTCTGCTCTTCACTCTCCTCACTATCAAGGGGCTCACAAGGGTAATCAAACTCCAGAACTTTCTTAAAACTCTGCAGCTCAGCTTGGACAAAAGAGATGATGTTCTTCTCCAAATGCTGTAACGCAAAAAGTAAACAGATAAGTACTTTATGACAGTCCAAGGCCCTATATTATGTTGTGTAACTATTTATCTTTCCTGCGGTAGAACTTGAAATAATGTACGCTATGTGTCCAATAAATGTAATCTGCAGAACCGGAGGTAACACTTTTATAGGCCCCCCTCTTCTTTTCCTCTGTGGTTAGTGATTCTGTCTAATTGAATGATTGTTTTGTAGAAATAATTAAGCACAATGATACAAGCTGAACTTTATTAACATGCACATATCATTCATTCATTTTTTCTAATTTTCTACCGTTTGTTCCCACTAAGGGTTCCTGGTGACTGGAGCCTATCCCAATGACCTTGGCCCTTAGGCGGGTACATCCTGGACAGGGGTCAATTCATCGCAGAGACATGGACAGACAACCATTCGCTCTCACATTTATTCCCTCGGGGCAATTTAGAGTTGACCTACGCTTGCATGTGTTTGGACGGTGGGAGAAAGCTGGAGAACCTGAAGAGAACCCACGGTAACACGGAGAGGACATGCAGACTCATTTTAAAGTTAATATTTTTAGATAACACAGGCTAATCTCTATAATAATTTTGAATGAATGGTTGTGGATGAAATGACAACACAACCTACTGCTATTTGACTTTGCAGGGGATTTGGGGAATTGAATAAATCAAAGTTCAGCATTTTGTTCTGGGGCGGAGCTTTGTGTTCTGACTTTTTTGAATTTTTCTTGCAAATGTTTATTTTTGACAAAATATTCCTTCACAAATTTAGCTGATTTGCTTACGTTTAGGACTTTGGGATGGGATTCTGCCTACACAGAACTTTTAGGGAGCATCCACATTGTACAAAACTCTTGAATCTACAAAAATGATCCACTTTAAATGGGGGCGGAAAAGGAAAGCACTTCTAAGCTGATGTGATGTTTCCAGGTCTGCGGATTCAACCTTCTCTATGTGTTTGAAAAATGTCACACAAGTGTCATACAAACCCTAAAAATGGCATCCAGTTGTGTCTGATGACCCTCTGATCTCATCTCCTGTCTGTGGACAACAAACCAAGATGAATCTAGTTCGACCTTGCTATGTGTGTCGTAATAAATCATCTTCATCATTAGTTCACTACAATTATCATGGTCACCTGCATACAGAAGGGTGTTCATCATTGAAGGCAATAGGATTAACCATAGATTGGTCACTTTTAAAGGACACACAGCTAGGGTCAGGTTCAAGGCTTCCTGTCTCCTTCCTGAGACAAGACGAATAAATAGTAAATCTATGTACAACGTCAAAGGTACAACATCAATAAAGGAAAAGCACTGAGTTGACTAAAACATACAAATACACAAACAAAAGTAGTGATTGTAATTAGTGCAAAGCAAACCAAATATGTCCTGTGCCTTATCTCTTTATCATGCTATGTGTCTGACTCCCTCTGCTGGCAACAGTGGGAAGTGAAGAATTTAGTACTGTTAAAGATATATGTAGAACTGTGTAATATGTATAACTCTAGCACCCAGATGCTTTGTAGTTTATGAAAAAAAGAAAATAAATCAATAGTGGTCTTTGACCAATTGCATTAATTATAACAGAGAGAACAAACCTGGTGTTGAGAGCATATGGCCCCTGGTTAAACGCTATGAGATGTCCCATGGAGTGGTCACTTTTCACTGACTCAAAGGCCGGCTCAGGGCTGCGGCCACGACTTCCAGACATCATGCTGAAGACAGACACACTTTAAAATGAACATTTAAATGTGTTTACATACAGTATATAGCAGGGGTCACCAACCTGGTGCTCAGGGAATCTGTTCTAAATATAGAACAGCTCACCTAAAGACAAAAAACTAGGCTAAGCCTCTTTATTTTAGAGCTGGACATGTAAAGATGACAAAGTATGAGCTAACCAGCTTCATGTCAGTTTTACAGTATTTTGTTCGAAATACACCCTCAGCAACCACATAGTTACAAGCCGCTAAAGTTGGCAAGTAGAAAGTGACTTATCATACGGATCTGCAAACCACGGAAAAGGGTGTTTAGAACGCGTCAACAATATTTACAAAGACAAAGGAGATAATGCTCAATACCTTTGTGAATGTCATGAGGCTGTTACAGAGCGGTGTGCAGAGGTGTCAGTGCAGGACACTCAGGACCACTGTCAGACCAGCACCAACCAAGAACTAAACCAGGTCTAACTCATGCAGGACTTAAACAGGTTTTAAATCAAGACTGATCCCGGACATATACCATAGCCAAGCAATGTTTCAAACAGGTTTAACCAGAACAAGTTTCAAACCGTGACTCACACAAGTCTGAATCCGGTCTCAACACAGAGCCACATGAGGAGAAGCTGTTATATGAAAATGAAATATGAAAATATGAAAATATTTTTCTTGTATTTTCTTTGCTATTTTGTTCTTTGTTATTAAATGCCCTAAACATGCACATGTATCAAATATTAACTCATGGTTTAAAAGACTTTATCATGTGGTAATGAATGTATTAGTTGACCCATTTAGGCCCTTGACACCTTGATGACCCCCCACACACACACGTACACACATGCACGTACGCACACACACACAAGCACATGTACGCACACACACGCACAAATACGCACACAGACAGAAACACGCACACACGCACATGTACGCAGACATGCACACACACACACACGCACACGTACGCAGACAAGCACACAGACATGCACACACACACGTACGCAAACACACGCACACACACACATGAACACACACACGTACGCAAACACACACACACACACACAAACACACACGCACACACACACACACACACACACACACACACACACACACACACACACACACACACACACACACACACACACACACACACACACACACACACACACACATATGCACACTTATGCAAGTGTTTCCTTAGTGTTTATACACATACATATACAGTTTACACAAAAACAGGAAGAAGCTAGTTAGATGAGTGGCAAAATGTATTCATTCTTAAAACTTTGCCAGTCGGCAGAATAATAATTTGTGTCTCTTTTGCCATAACTTTGTAATGTTTACAAAAACCTACAACTCTAGACAGATGTTCTGTTGTGTAGCTTTTGTTTAAGATATATCTATAAATGATTCCTTATCACTTTTATTAGATGAATGAACTTGTTAAAGATGTAAACGTGTGTGTGTTAGCCCACCTGGGGCAAAAAGAATAATCTTTAAACACAATGGGAGGTTCCATAGAGCGGTCACTTCTCACAGACAGGGCTGGGGCCACGACTTCCACACTTCATGCTAAAGACAGATTTTTAACTGAAGTTGCTTAAAGGACATTATTTGTATTGTATTGTCTTGAGAAACTCTGCTTTAACATCTCATGTATTAGAACATCAGAACCTAGCATGATTCTGCCAGTGATGGTGTAGCACTCCATTTTCTGGCAGCAGAGAGAATTTCCATGGGGAATTAAATAAAAGCTAGCTCTCCCAGACATGTAAGCAGTTTGAGTCTGGGGTTGAATTATGGACTTTAAAACAGCACAGAATGAAGCTAAATGCAACTCCAGGTATGTTTTTGATGAGAGAAAAATGATAGAACATGACTATTAGCTCAAAAAAGGCAAAGTCATTTTACATAATGTGTGTCCTTTGCTTCTCACTCGCAGGACGGGTCAAATGCAAAGCTCCCCGTGTGATTGTTGATGGTTTCAGCTGAACAAAGCCAGCACACCTCCATGTCCCATTTTGTTACTGTTGCCTTACCTGGGATTTACATAAGAAGGTCCACCTTTGAAGACCAGGGGGGGTCCCAAAGACTGGTCACTCCTGAGAGACCCACAGCCGGCTGCAGGACCAGGACTTCTATTCTGCTTCCTGAGAGAACCACAATACAAGAGGAAGAGGAAGGATGGAGGAATACGCTCACAAATCCCCCAAAATACAAGTATCGCTTGAACTTCACCACATTTATTTTCACGTAATACTTGTTTAGGTAAATGTTTTTATGAATTCATTATATATATATTGTATACATATAACAATCATGCATTTTGAAGGGCAATATGTTGCTACTGAAAAATTACAATCAATTATAATAGCAGAATGAAACACTTACAGGAAAACCCTTTTTTTACGCTTTCATTTTTTCTATTTTGGTCAGTTTTCTCTCTCAACATATTGGTTTTCATGTCACAATAAACTCGTCCAATCTGCTCCTAAAGATGTTTTATTACTTTATTTAATCCACTTCATCCATAGATTTCTCTGGGACATTGTAAATTCAAAGGCCGTTTTCTTAAAATGCATTTTTCTCCCACAGAGACATAAAGATCAGCCTTAAAGTAGATCACACACACACACCAGACTTCAACAAGATTTGGACAAAACGTACAGAAGGAAAAAATAATAATTTATTAAAGTATTAAGTCTAAAACATGAGAGCAATTTTTAGTCAGATCTAGTTTACTCAAAAACTAAAACTAAAAACTAAATAAGAATACCAAAATCCCATCTGTAAAGTATGTTTGTAACAATATGTATAGATTTGTACAAAATGAATAAAAAATTCAGATTTAAATGTTCCAAACATGGGTTGTTGTTTTTTTTTTTTACACATAAATGCCTTATTTCTATATAAAAACATTACATGATGAAACATTTGTAATACAATTTTTTCCAACAGTTATGTGAGTACACTACAGGAAATATTTCCAATTGATATCTTTAATTTTAAGATTTTTTCCTATTCACCTGCCGTGCCTCGCCTTAACTTTGACATATGTTAATCTTTTGACACCTGCCTTATGTTCCTACGTTATCTGAGCTTGAAAAATACTGCCAGTCTATTCTTTACTGAAGGATATGTTTATAACTCACCCTGAAGACATTTGAAAAAATCTTTCTTCACTCCATTTGGTCCCAGGTTTCTTCTCGTGATCCTCCATGGGGAAGGATCCCGGGGGACTGACTCAGGAAATGCTTCTGCTCAGGTGTTATAAAATGGTTAATGTTTACGCTGTTCAAATATGAGAGGAGCAAAGGGCTTTTCTTGTAAAGTTTCAGCTAAACTTAAGCTCTTGTCCTCCCCCTGAAGCCTTCGGGTGTTGTTTTGTTCCTATAACTCATTTACTCGTCACTTTTTTCCATAAGTTCTAAGTTCACAATATAATCAATTGGCTGTCTAGTTGAGGAGATGTTTTCTGTTATGTCGTCAGGTGTAGATAAGGCAGTGTTTTTCAACCTTTTTTGAGTTGCGGCACATTAAGTTCAAATGATACCACGGCACACCATTTACTACTAAAACACGACCAAATCAAACAGTTTAGTTAAAAAAAAAAAAGCTATATAATGCCTGTGCCACAGTCTGATTCTGTAAATATGGCAATAGTGATTGGTTTTGCGTTATTTTTTGGTGCAGAAGTTGCTCAGGACACCCCAAAATTGTAAATTAGTTAATTACATCCGCAATTGTGTATCTGTTAACTCAAACTGGACATTTTTCAAGGCACACCCGGCAAAACCTCAAGGCGCACTAGTGTTCCCCGGCACACTGGTTGAAAATCAAGGAGATACACTCCAACTTCAAACTTTATCCAGTGTATTAATACCTCTTGTAAATATAAATTATAGTTTTAACACCAATCAGTCTGTTTTCAAAAATTGAAAAATATGTTGAAAATTACAGGAAATTACAGGAAGTAAACAAATTGACGTCACACTGGGGGACAAAGGTTATGCATCATTTGCATAAGAGAAACAATTTTTCTGACCTTTCAAACATTGATTCAACAAAATAAAGGTGTTCACGTGTTTTTTTGTCAAATAAAAAGAAATCTGTGATATTAGGATTTTGTAAAAGAGCAAATTTTATTCTCTAAAAATGTAACCTTGATGTTCCTGATGGTTTCCAACGTTACTGGCACAACAAGCAGATCCACCTGAAATGTGCAGTGAGTTTTTAAGATCACTTCACTTTATAAAATTACCCCAGGGGCAGAAGACTCATCACTGGAACAACTTTTACAATAAGTTATGGCTCTTTCACTGATGGCTCGAATGTTGCATGTATTTCACTTTTGCTTAAAAAAGAAAAAACACCAGTTGACTGTCCCTCCTATCGACCTCTCAGTCTTCTAAACACAGCTAAAAGCTTTTGCTAAGGTTTTGGCTTCAAGACTTGAGCAATATATGAAACACCTGATCTACCACGACCAAACTGGGTTTATAAAATCAAGGTTAGCATCAGATATTATACTCAGATTACTTCATATTATAGATGCATCATCCAAAACTCAAACTCAGAATGGATTCTCTCTCTCGACACTGAGAAGGCATTTGATCGGCTAGAGGGGGACTATTTATGGTCTGTGTTGAGACTGATGGGCTTTAATGATGATTTTGTCTCTATGATTCAAACGTTATATGCCAACCCCAGTGCAATGGTGATAACGGGCAATGTCTACTCTGCCCGAATATATATCAACATAAGTGGTTCTTCTCGTCAGGGCTGCCCGTTGTCACCATTGCTGTTCTGCCTTTCACTGGAGCCTATAGCGCAACTAGTCAGACAGTCAGAGAGACTGGAACCAAGCATTGTGCAAAACAGCCCTCATTATATTTCACTTTACGCAGACCATATCTTAATTTACACTGGTAACCCAGCTAATTCCATCCCTTCTTCTCAATACCTTTGAACAGTTTGGGACAATATCTAGCTATAAAATCAGCCCTTATGCCCTTAAATGAAACCACACGATATGTCTTCTTTCAATATCCCTGTTGTGCAGAGTTTTAAATACCTGAGGTTTATATTCAACTCTGTAGTTAACGAAATTATTATATTAACACTCTGCAGGCCATAACTAATGACCTAAAGAGATGGAGTATTCTTCCTATGTCTTTTCAGGCTCACCAGTCTATCATAAAAATGAATATATTGTCCCCGTATTAACTTTTTGAGCTCCATGTTGCCTTTAGACCCTCCACAAGGCTATTACTCTCTTGTGAGAACTTATTTATGGAACAGAAATAAGTTCTCACAAGAGAAACATCAACATTATACAGACTAAAATAATCAGGTGGACTCAACCTCCCCAGTTTTGAGTGGTACTCAGGGTACGCTTGTCTCATGGTTCATCTCTGACAGCACAGTATCATGGAGTCCAACCAAATACATGGTACAGCTATATTTCTTCTAATATTCCACTGAAGACGACAGAGCAAAGACATTCAATTTATGAAAAAACACTCACAAATTTGACCTATAGTCACCAATATTTCACAATCATTAATTAGTGCAGCTGTGCGCCTCAAGGGAATTCAATAAGTAAAGAATCACCTGATCTGTATAAATGTATCGGAGAATCATCACACAAGAATCTGCCCACTGAGCAGCTGTGGAAAACAGATCTTAAAGACCACTCTGAGTGGGATTGGAGCAAATTTGGTCAAATATATCTCCATTAACCCAAACCATCAAATGATCCATTATAAATTAATTCATAGGTCCTACCTACACCCCAGAAGAATACCTAAAATGAAGATAAAAATAATCCATATTGTGAGTACTGCTCAATACCGTTGGATCGTTTCTCCGTATGATTTGGAAATGCTCTGAGGTTTATAGTTTTTGGCAAAGTCTCTCAGCATATATGAAGAATATCATTGGCTGGGCTGTGCCCCACACTCCCAGGGTACTTATATTAAATGATACTTCTGATATGAATCTAACAGTTAATGAGCATTGTCTATTATTTACTGGGCTCACTGCTGCGATAAAAACAATAGCATGTCATTGGAAATCTCCACAGCCTCTGAGTGTGAGAGGCTCTCTTCACACAGAGAGACAGCCCAGAACTCTCAGCAGCTCCCATTCATAAAGCAAAAACTCAACATGGAAATTGCTGGTCACAGCTCATAACAAAGCTTGAATAAGTATTGCTTAAAAGTTCTTCCAGTGGCACTGTCTCAACACAGACTAATGTATATTTCCACAATTGAATGTATTTGTCTTCTTTGTGTACACAATAATATGTATATACAGCTGTATCTGTGGATGCCCCTGACAGAGGAAACAGCCTCTAAGTAACCACTATGTATAACCATAAATGTGTTTATATATGCGGGTGCACAGACCTGCATCTGCACACATGTACATACATATGTGTGTATACGTATGTATGTATATATATATATATATATATATATATATATATATATATATATATATATATATATATATATATATATATATATATATATATATGTGTGTGTGTGTATGTGTACATGTCTATATATGTCCATATATGCATCTCAATTTGTTAAACTGTAATACCTGAACAGCAGGAGGATAAGGGTCTAATAATATTATCATTATTCACATTATCATGGCTGTTAATGTTATTATTATTTCTTTTATGATTCATATTGCTATAACTAAATATGTATACATATTTTTTGTGCTCACCCTTAACCAGCGGTATCTACTTGGCGTGTGTATGAGTGTGTATGTGGAATGTGGACGAAGGCGACCCGTGTGGGAAAGGGATGAAGGGATGTGTATATAACCATGTATATGTGCTGTTTTCATATATCACACAATCTAATAAAAAGCTGATCTAACTACAGCTGAAAAAACTACACCTATTTTAAAACATTGTGATACTTAAATTAAGATGAACGTATTTTGTAAGTAATCCACCTCTCTGTTGTCCAGACCTAGAGCAGCCTTGAATTAACCCAGTTTGACCCTGTTTTATTACCGTGGTCCTGGGACCACATCCCTGGGTGGCATTGTTGGGGCTGTGGTCTTATCCACAGATACCAGCTGTCGTGGTATCTGTGGAACTGTTGAGTAAAACTGTTTGTTTGAGATGGTCCCGCAGCAGCTGTCAAATTTAGCTCAAATCACTGCAGCGACGAGTGTAAGTGAACACTCCTATTAACATCACCCCCTGGAGTCACAAATTTCTCTAAGTCACTGTTATTACAGTCAAATTATATTAATATCACTCTTTTATGCCATTTACGTCCCATGTGTTTTCACTTTATTGGGCAATTCAACACTGATCGAGACATGAACATATTCATAATTTATGATTTAACCTGTGTATTATTTTTAAAAATCACACTTCATTCATCGACTTCAAAAATGGATCAGACTTGTTCATGGATCTTTTAGTTTGTTCAGTTCTACAACATTAAAAAATGAGTTACTACATTAATACATCTATTATTATTATTATTTTAGCAGACTTATACATCCCTAAAACTGCATATTGGCTGCAAGAAAAAGTATAGTATTGTAACTTAAAACTATTCTTTTTCAAAATGCATTTTTTCTAAACCCTTATGAAGAAAAAGGGGAAATGAACTGAACAACAAGAGGCAAAATGACCCCAAGTTTAACTGAACCAACTCCTTATATTGACTTTATTGTTATTAATTCCTTAAGTCACTTGTGTCCAGATGAATAATTCCACCAAAAAGCGACACTTCCCTAATCAATGATGAGACCCAAGTTTGTCAGGCTCAGGCTGATTCAGGAACGACTCTTGGGTCCTTTTGGATTTGCACTGAGAAAGAACACAACAACAGAAAGCAACTTGTATTCATCTATAATATATGGGGTCAAAAAGTCCCAGAAAAAAAGGCCTTTACAGACCTCGCACTTATCAGTCTGCTCACAGTCCACACAGTCCAAGCATCACCTCCACAGCACAGCGACCAGGACTAGGACGGGACGGTATCATTTCCACCGTGACTGTGACCTTAAGCCGAGACACGACAGGCAAAACTCATTTTAAATTTTCTTTTTGGTCAGTTTGCTCTCTCAACGTATTGGCTTTCATGTGGAAACAACAGACTTGTCCAATCTGCTCCTAAAGATGTTTTATTACTTAATTTAATCCATAAATCCGTAGATTTCTCTGGGACGTTGTAATTTCAAAAGCCGTTTTATTAAATGCATTTTCCTCTCCTCGGGACATAAAGATCAGCCTTAAAGTAGCTCCTACACACGTCACATTTTACAATCTTGGACTAAACAAGATTTTGACGAAATGTACAGATGGATTTTTCTAAATTTTTTTCTAAATCTGATTTATTATTATTTATTATTATTTTATGATTCATATTATGATTTATTATTATAAGTTTTAAGTAAAAAAAAAAGTCGAAATATGAATTTTTAGGACAATTATCAGTCAAATATAGTTTACTCAAAAACTATATATAAGAAATTCAAAATAAAAAAAAGTTTTGGTTTTTTGTAACTAATGTGTGTACAAAATTAATTAAGAAATTTAAACCTGGTTCTGTCCATTTTAAAGATTGATATGTCCTTAAAATATTTAATATTGGCAGTTTTTACACATAAAATGCCTCATTTCCACACGAAAACATTAACTGATGAAAACCCTGTAATAGCTTCTTTTCTTACATTTATGTGAGTGAACTACAGGACAAGTTTCAGATTCATTCATATTCTACCGCTTATTCCCGTTAGGGGTCGCGGGTGACTGGAGCCTATCCCAGTGACTGTGGGCCTTAGGCGGGGTACACCCTGGACAGTGGCCAAGTTTTCTCAGGGCTAACACAGAGAGACAGACAAGGACAGACAACCATTCACTCTCACATTCATACACTAGGGGCAATTTAGAGTTTCCAATTATCCTACACAGTCATGTCTTTGGACGGTGGGAGGAAGCCAGAGAACCCGGAGAGAACCCACGGTAACACGGGGAGGACATGCAGACTCCACCCAGAGAGATCGTGTGATGTTGGGGAACCCACGATCTCCTTGCTGGGAGGCAGAAGCTCTAGCCGCTCTGCCACCGTGCACCCCTAGTTTCAAATTGATATCTTTAAATTTAAGATTTTTTTCCTATTCACCTGCAGCGTCTCACCTTAAATACCAGGGTATGACAGTATCCTGTGGAGATAATGCATTGCAAAAATAAGAAAGTCGGCTTTACTAATGAGCAGTGCTAGTGTTGCTGACGCGGTAACATGTAACACTTTGAACCTAGTCATCTAACCTTCATTAATAACCCGTTTTCACAAACACAACTAACTTTTTCTTGAAACTTTGAGAGCTACTGCGCTGGTAACGTTATGTCTCCTGGTGAGAAGAGCAGCCGAGTGCTGGACCGGCAAAGACTTTGCTGATAGGAGGAGCTGCTGTCCCACGTTATGTACCGTCAATTGTCTTTGTTTTAGAGATTAAACCATGCCAAACAAGAAATAATATGCAAATAAGAAAGTAAAACATTCACTTGTGTACATCTTAAACAATATCAGCAATAAACAATAAACAATATATCACAGGGTACAAAGAAACCTGGACACATGAGAGACAAGAGTGAGCCGACTGTAAAGAGTGGATGAGCAGCTGGAGCTGGAGACGAGGCAGCGCTGCATTTCTCCTCCTGCTTTGAGGACAGTTTGCTCATTTGGACACTTTGCTTTATGAGTTAATGAATTATGACTAATTCTCCTGATAAATAACTGAGTCAAACTCCAAATGTTGTATTTAATTATTTATTGATCTTTATTTAACCAGGAAAGTCCCGCTGAGATTCAGCATCTCTTTTTCAGGGGACTCCTGGCCCCAGAGAGGAGGAGCCTATTGTGCATGTTTTTAGTGTAGGGGAAACCGGAGCACCCGGAGGAAACCTACGCAGACACGGGGAGAACATGCAACTCCACACAGAAAGGCCCGGGCCGCCTGGGAGTCAAACCCAGGACCTTCTTGCTGTGAAGCGAGAGCGTTAACCGCCACGCTACCGTGCCGCCCTGGACCTGGAACTCACTGTAAAAAGTCATTAAAATGTCATAAAACAATAAAAACATACTTACAGTTTCTCCCTTGAAGTGATGCGTTTGCTTCTCTGTTCTGTTTTTCCCGCCTAAACACACTACTGTAATTAGTGTGTCCACTCACAAGAACACTTAGAAAACATCACAGATTCAGATTTATTCATACTTTTTGTCTCTATCTAAAGAGCTATCCCTGCCATATTAATGATGTTTTACACCAAATGGAAACAGCTTCAGTTTGAACTGGGGCTCATTATAATCAAGCATTTCAGGAAAATTAGGCCCGAAGCTTAATACAAACTGAAGCCAGATCAAAATAGAGCACATTTGTATGTGTCCAAGGAAGGTACAATTTTGTCCCAAGTGTGAAGTATGCAGCATGTTAAGTCACAAACTTCATACTTTGGACAAAGTTTTGGACACATCTAAAAATCTGGCTTCAGTTTTCTGGATAATGTCTTAAGTTTAGCAGAATTTGTTTCACTTTATGTGAACTTTAACTTTTCAAACTGGCATTTCAAGGGTTAAAGTTGTATTATTTTATTAAAATCATGTTTTTATTTGGGCAGGGATATTAATTGTTTGTTTGATTTTTGTGAGTGGACATTTAAATGTTTTGATGCTACACTGTAGCAAAGATGGGAGACTTAACGTCTCCACTCATGACCGGTCATCCCGAAATAGAACTGCTCCCTCAGTTCTTGGGGGTCCGGTCGCTCCTCTGAGGCCCGAGGTCGCGCGTAGGGCACTTTCCTGACCGGAGAAGAAGTGCCGCGCTGCCGTTTGGAGACAGGAGTCTCCTCAGAAGGACAGGGGCGCTTCTGAGCTCCAGCAGGAGGACGTGCTACAGCCAACTGACGTGGAAAAAGAGAACAAATGTTACTGTAAGTTCATTTGACATCCAAATGACAGGCCTTGGTGGAGCTGTTTTACCTTTGAGGTGGAAGGTCTGCAGGGGTGTCCTGCTGCCTGCTGGCTCTTTCCTCCTTGAGGTTTGCTGACGACCTTTTTTTGTGACAAAAACAACAGTAAATGTGTTATGATTAATTCTCTGGTGCCGATAAGAAGAGAAGTGAAATGAGAATCAGAATTGTCCTTGTACCTGCAGGGGATCCTCGGCAAAATGCACAGCCTTCTTTGGTGGAGCTCTGTGTTTGTGCATTATTTTTGCACAAACCTCCGCCAAACGCTGGTCGGTGACCTCCTTCGGCGGCTGCACCACTGCGGGGCCGGCAGGCTGAGGTCTCGGAGCCGAAGTGCCGCGCTGCCGTTTGGAGACAGGAGTCTCCTCAGAAGGACAGGGGCGCTTCTGAGCTCCAGCAGGAGGACGTGCTACAGCCACCTGATGTGGAAAAAGAGAACAAATGTTACTGTAAGTTCATTTGACATCCAAATGACAGGCCTTGGTGGAGCTGTTTTACCTTTGAGGTGGAAGGTCTGCAGGGGTGTCCTGCTGCCTGCTGGCTTTTTCCTCCTTGGGATTTGCTGACGACCTTTTTCTGTGACAAAAACAACAGTAAATGTGTTATTTTTTATTCTCTGTGTCGATAAGAAGAGAAGTGAAATGAGAATCAGAATTGTCCTAGTACCTGCAGGGGATCCTTGGCGAGATACACAGCCTTCTTTGGAGGAGCTGTGTATTTATGCATTATTTTTGCACAAACCTCCGCCAAACGCTGGTCGGTGACCTCCTTTGGCGGCTGCACCACTGCGGGGCCAGCAGGCTGAGGTCTCGGAGCCACCGGGACCTTCACTTTCATGGCCTGTTGAGCTTGGTACTTCTTCAAGCTTTTCTTCATGAGAGGGGCAGCAAAAGGCTTTGGCCTCGCCCTCTCGATGGTCCTCACACAGCCCGGTGAAGTCCTCTCCTGCTGAAACACAAGACAAACCATCAACTTCACTGCATCAGGTTCACCGGCCCAGCACTGACTGAGCCTGGGCTGGTGTGCAGTATTTAACTCTACACCTTCAATAATCAGAAGAAATCAGAAACCAAATAAAGCAAACATAAACAAGCCATGTTTGTGTTCAAACTGTTGGCTGTAAAAACTTGTAAAACTAACTGTAGATATAACCAACTAAACAACAACAATGACTTAATGCTCACCTTTACCTTTTCCTTGGGGGGTGCCATTCTTTGACCGATTAATGAAGAAACTATAGATAAACCCTCTGGAAACAGTTTTTGCTTCTGGCTCCTTCCACGTCTTTTATACAAATGACGTGTTCTGAAGTGACGCTCACATAGTGAACTCACGGTCGTCCTTGGTGACCATGTGATGTCATCACATTTAGAATGTTTGGAGAGTGATGTATTTACACCGATTGCAGAATAGTCATTTTAATAGTATTTTCAAATGTTGTTTTGAGTATTTAATAAAACTATAACCCTATTTAATTGCTGTCCTCTAAAGTTGTATGTGTTATGGCCAGGGCAGGAGAGTAACAAAGTACAAATACTCACATTATTGTTATTGGGAAATATTTTGGTGTAGATGTACTTTTTTAAAGAGATTCATAAACCTGAACTTGTTCTTGTAGTGATAATAGAATAAATTCTAGTCATGTAATTGAAAGTTACATTTGAAAATGATGAGTAATGAGTCTCCATGCACTCTGTATCTGCCTCTTTCTACATCCACAAACACAAATTACGTCCCTGCATCGCCTGCTCTGATTAGACAAAGCTATAAGATTATGCAGATTGGGATTTAAAACAATTTAATTCGGTTTAAACAATTCGATTATTCAAGTTATGTGTTAAAACATTACAAATGATTTTGAAATAGCATTGTAAAGGTAGTCTAGTAACTAGTACTCAGTTCTTTCATGTGTCATTGATGTCTTTATTTAATATTTTTTAAATTGATGTTCATCCAGTTGCTACAAAGCAACAACATGCATGTCATAAATTAAACAAAAAGCTCCACGTTCACAAATCATCACAGGCTCAACACTAAAGTCTAACAGTTACACACAGTTGTTTGAACACATCATGGGGATAAAAACTCCTATTTTTCTTTGCTATATACAGCATCTACAAACAAGCGTTTATATGCTTTTAAAAATAGCTGAATGTTACCATGTTGCTTGATGTAGTCCCTAAAAGTTGGTGCTACTATTCACAGGGAAAGTCTGTGGTTGCCAGATCACATGGCAACCACATCACATTGACATCATCATTCCACTGAATTTCTGGATGTATTTAGGCCTCAAAACACCTACCATGAACACATTAAATGGATACCTCTGGAGTGTGTTTTTGGAGACGGATAAAAAGGCCCTCACAAAAAAGATGACTCAAACTGCACCCACGATCAAGGACTGGACTGACATACAGATAATGGAAATAATTACATTTGGACTGAATTTTAAAGTGGGTAAATGTGACAGACTTCGGACTAAATTGGACTTGATCTACGAACATTACATGTTTTATAGCGCACATATTCTGCTACAGTGACTTTTTTGAGCTTCTAACAATGTTCCGTCATCAAAAACATACCTGAAGTTGCATTCAGCTACATTCACGCTGTTTTGAAGAATGCAAGTTAGAAAACCCTCTCCAACCGTCTAATGCACTTCCTGCTGAACTCCCTCAATCCGTGACGTTTTTTCAGATCATATATGCAGTCTTAAAATCATCACCAGACTCGTTCTGAGCATTTCTTTCTTCTACTATGTTCTATGTATTCTATGTTTTAAAATTGAAAAAAGGGAAAATTAAAAAAGCAATTGGATGTAATCTGATTCGTCCAGGAGTGTTCCATTGCAGTTTTTTCCATCGCTGTTTTGAAACTGAAGACGTTTCAACCTTGAAAAGTAATTTTAGAATGACTGACAATTATTTTCACATGTGAGTCAAAATGTCTTAATTTTTGAAACAGTGTCCAGATAACTATCTTTAAAGGCCCTGTACATGATTTTTATTGTTACGAAACATGACAAACAAAACTAGTTCATGTTTAAGGACACATATCCTGCTACAGTGACTTTTTTGAGTTTTTAACCATGCTCTAACAATGTTCCGTCATCAAAAACATACCTGGAGTAGCATTCAGTCGCATTCACAGTGTTTTGAGGAATGTTTACTAGAAAATCCTCCTCCTCCGAGCGTCAAACACACTTCCTGCTGCTCCAAGTGTTATCAGCCTGGAGTATTGAAGAATGTTTTAAACCTGTCAGAACGATTGAGAAAAACTGTAAAAACAAATGAGTAATGAACATGAGTTATGGTTAATAGATCCAATGACAAGAAAGTAGGGATAATAAGTTATAATTGTAATGGCCTTGTTGACAATAGAAAAAGGAAAGTTACATTTATGTGGCTAAAGGACAAACCGCAAGATTTTTTTTTCTTCAGGAGACCCACTCAATTAATATAGATGAAGATAAATGGAAAAAGGAGTGGGATGGCCCAATCTTCTTTTCACATGGCCAGAGAAATTCAATAGGTGTAATGATATTGATAAAGAAACGATTTGATTTTAAACTACGCTCAATTGAAAAGGACTCTCAAGGACATTGGGTTGTTCTTAAAGTAACAATCCATAGTCAAAGAATGTGTTTGTTTAATCTGTGTGCGCCAAATGCAGATGAAGCTTCCTTTTTTGATGAGATCAGGACTAAACTGTATGAACAACACGGGGAAATGATCATCGCTGGAGACTTTAATGTCGCCTTAAATAAAGTGTTGGATCGCAAAGGAAACAGTTCATTAAATTATCATCCTCAAGCTTTGAGAAAAAAATCAATAATGTTATGGATGCATTTGATTTAACTGATATCTGGAGACTGAAAAACCCTAAATTAACAAGATACACTTGGAGAAGACAGAAACAGGCAAGACGTATTGACTACTTTTTGATATCAATCTCCATCATAAACAAAGTCACAGCGATATCAATTGAAGACAAATTGTGTTCAGACCATAACTGCATAGGGCTAACATTTCAAATTGAGGAAAATATACGAAGACCTGGATATTGGAAATTGAAATTGAATCAAATGCCTTTTACAGGATGATGAATTTATTGAAAATTGATTATTAGCGATTTCGTTAAATGTAAAGAAGGCTCTGCAAACCCCCCTCCTAGCTTTAGGGGACATGCTATTTCCTACGCTTCATGGAAAAGGAAACAACTGAAGGAAAAAGTACTGGAACTAAACAAAGAGATTCACAAATGACGACAAATAATTGATGGAAATATAGACTTAACTAATGAACAACTTTGTGCTCTGACAGATAAACAAGAGGAGTTAGATGACTTGATAGAAAAGCGCTTATTAAAAAGTTATGATCTCAAAAGAGCAACCTGGATGAAAAAGGGAGAAAAATGCTGTAATTTATTTTTGAACCTACAAACCAAAATCATTCAAAAAAAAATCTGTCTAAGATTGTTTTAAATAACTGAACTATACTCTCTACAAAGCCCACAATATTAAAAGAAATACAAGACTATATTTTCACACCCGGTAACTCCCCCAAAGTCTGTACCTTTTTTCCCAGAAATTTTCCAGACGGAAAATTAAATGAAGTAGAAAAAACCTTTGTGAAGGCCTCATACGTGTGGACGAAGTGTCAGCAGCTGTTGTGTCTTTTCAACAAGGGACAACCCCAGGGATAGATGGGATACCTATTGAGTTTTATCACATTTTTCTGATGAAGTAAAGAAACCATTATTATTGTGTTTCAACTACTCGTATAGAATGGGGGTTTTGTCTGAATCTCAGAAAGAAGGGCTTATTTCGTTGTTATTAAAACAAGAATCCAATGGTAACTTTAAGGACCCGGTGTCTCTAAAGAACTGGAGGCCCAGAACACTCCAATGCTACGACGCAAAGATCCTCCACAAATGCTTAGCCCTAAGACTTAAGTTAGTTAGTTAGTTCAAATCTCATTAATGAAGACCAGTCTGGTTTCTTACAAGAAAATATTAGTAATAATATTAGAAGAAATGGAAAATAATCATTTAGAGAATAAAAAGGGATTATTTTTTGTTGCAGACTTAGAAAAAGCTTTTGATAAGGTAAATTCAGACTTTATTTGTAAAAGTCTTTGGCGATTCCTTGATAAACTGGATCAAAACAATGTACGACAAAAACTGTAGAATCATAAATAAAAGCGTACCTCTTCTAAGGGGCCTAAAACAGGGATGTCCACTTCCCCCATATTTATTTATTATCGCAGTGGAAGTATTAGCTATCAAGGTTAGACTGGATAATAATATTAATGGGCTTATCGATAACAAGTTTTCTTATTTGTCCTAAGTCTCATTGTTTGCATAATCTTATAGACCTCTTACAGTCATTTTCTCAACAGTCTGGGTTAAAACTTCATTACAATAAATGTAAAATGCTTAGGATCGGTAGCTTAAAAGGAACAACCTTCACTATGGACGGTGATGTACCTGTTGAATGGACTGATGTTAATGTATTAGGGGGTGTCATCCCAGAAAAGCTTGAAGACCTTTGTTCAGTAAATTATAACAAAAAAAAAAAAAAAAAAAAAAAAAAAATATATATATATATATATATATATATATAAATTATAACAATATAACAACAACCAAAGAAAGATGGATACAATTCTTCAGTTATGGACATCAAAATCTGTAACTCTTTATGGAAAAGTAACCACTGTAAATTCTATTATTGTTCCTCAATTTATATATTTGTTTATGTCATTGCCTTCCCCATCACAAAGTTTCTTTAAAATGTATGAGCAGAGGATCTTTGAATTGATTTGGGATGGTAAGCCTGAAAAGATCAAAAGAGGAGTTCTGTTTAATGAATATAACTTTGGAGGCTTTAAGTGAATCAATTTAGAGGCTTTATGTCTGTCTCTCATAAGCATCAAACATCCCTAAGATTTACTTAAACACAGAGTGTATACAAGTATTCTGTTGGATAAAAGTCATGCCTTGTGTCAGAGAAAAATGTATCCATTCTTACATCTGATGCCCTCCCACTTTTCATATGTTGATAAATTAATAGGAAATATTTCTGGTTTTGTGAGAGAAAGTATGCATTCATGGTGGTGCTTCCAATTTCATAAACCAGGAAAAAGAGAAGACATTTTGCAACAGATTATATGGTTTAATTCAAACATTGTAATAGAAGAAAAGCTGTTCATTTGTAAAAACAAAAATCAAATGGTTGAAAAAGGTATCCTTTTTGTCAATGATATTATGTATGGAAAGGTTATGGAATATAATGGACCACATTACACCGGTTTTAAAATCACTGCATTGGCTCCCCGTGTGTTTCAGGATTGATTTTAAGGTTCTTTTACTGGTTTATAAATGTCTTAATGGTCTTGGGCCTTCTTATCTTTCAGAACTGCTTTTACCATATGAACCCTCGCGGCCCATGTGCTCCTCCGGCAGCCGGCTCTAGTCATTCTCAGTCAGTCCCTCTGTACTGGGAGCGGTGGTCGGCTGTGGCTGCTGGGCCCTGGCTCATGGGCCCCTGGGGGAGGTTTGGTGTGAGCCTCGTCTCCTCTAGGCCCTGAGTCTGCGTTCTGTCGCCATGGGCGACTCTGCTCCTGGTGCAGACTGCTCCTCCGATGGTGCTTCCTCAACTGGCTTATCTCTCCTCAGTCTCCTCCTGTTTGTCAGAGTGCGTGTGTGTGCGTGTCTGAGTGTGCACGTGTGTGAGCATGTGTGTGTGAGCATGTGTGTGTGAGTATGTGCACGCTTGTCTTTGTGTGTGTGATTGTCTACATGGGTTGTTTGGTCATGTGGGTTGGGCGGAGGGGAGGGGGGCTTCGGTGGATTGTGGGCTTGTGGCAATGTTTTTAATGCACTGTAAAGCACTTTGTGTTACATTTTATATGTGTGAAAAGCGCTTCATAAATAAAATTTGATTTGATGATTTGATTTGATAATGAATTCAAAAGTATTCATGGTGATGTATGTTCATGTTATTTATATAACCAACTGGGAGGAAAATGGAAGCAGAATAAATCAGGTACATATAAACTGTTAGTTTGCAAACCATTCATTAAAAACTTAAATTGGTTAAAAGGAAAGAAAACAAACAAAAATGTATATATATATTTTTTCTTATCTTATACCCAGATAATATCTTTAAAAAGTGGGAGGACACAGTTGATTGGCCCTTATCATGGGAAAGAATATTTAAATGCGTGCACTTTCAATGTGAATTAATTATTCTTGTAATTCATAATCTAGGATGGTAACAGAAGACCATTGCAGGGAGAGGTATATGATTCGAACTAAAGGAATCTAGATTTATACTATATTTAAAAAATGGTAGTGAACAAATGTATGTATGTGTATGTATATGTATATGTATATGTGCATGTATGTGTATATGTGTATGTATGTGTATGTGTATGTGTACATATATGTATACATATATGTATAAAAAGATTCCCTTCTCACCCTCTGCGGGTGTCTCATCCATCTCTGAGCTCAGGTCCTCTACCAGAGGCCAGGGAGCTTGAGGGTTCAGCACAGTATCTTAGCTGTTCCTTGCACTGCGCTCTTCTGGACTGAGATGTCTGATGTTCCTCTAGGGATCTGCTGGAGCCACTCCTCCAGTTTGGGGGTCACTGCCCCAAGTGCTCCGATTACCACAGGCACAGGCAGGACCTTGGGGTTTCCAGTCCATACTCCGCACAGATGTTTCTGTACACTATACCAGCCACCTGGTTATGGCGTTCCATGTACGCTTTCCCTGCCAGCATCTTACACCCTGCAGGTCTGTGCTGGACTGTCTCAGGAGCTACACCGTGGGTCTTGTCTGGTGTGGTAGATCTGGGCCTCTATCGCTCTGGTGCTCAGGGCCTGTTCCTGTGCACCCATGATGAGCCTCTGTGCTGTCCTTCAGTCTCTGAGATTATATAGATTATATAGAAAATAGATTTTTAAAAATTAATACAAGTAATTAAAAGAAAAGAAGAAAAGTAATAATCATTAAAAAAAAAGAAATTTTTTTTTTTTTTAAGAAAAAAAAAGGATGAACAAACTATATGTTAAATGACAGGGATATTAATTAATTAATAAATAGGTCACAATGTTTATTTACTACTAAGTATGATTTAGTAATATAGCCAGGCCATATGCTGGGAAGACTGGTGTTGCTTTTTGTATTATTTGTTATTAATTGCTATTGTAATTTGTCTTAATGTTTGTTTGTTTTTTTGCTTTTAATTCTCTTTCTGTAGTCTGTTAGATGGGGATTCTGTCTTTGTATCTTGTGTGGGACCTTTGCCTGTGTCTTAGTATGTGTTTTTTGTTATGTGATAAAAATAAAATAAAAAGAGCAATAAGCAATAATTTTTGCTATTTTTGCACATAAACTTTCACATGCACGTGTCTTTTTTTTTAGGAGTTCTGTGCTGCTAAATATATATAAACCCTTCCTGCATCTGCATGTGTTTACTTTGGCTCTTGTCTTGTGCTGTGCCGCCCTCTTATGGACAAGGTCAGAGTTACCCCAGAAATTCAATTCAAATTCAAAGTCATATTTGTTCATTTAATAAATATCTAAAAAATAATCTGTTCAGACATGGTTAGATCTTAATCTGCTGTGTAGTTTGTATTGATTTTTGTATTGAATATCTATTACAAATAAATACAGAAACGTATTTAAAATAAAATGAAATACAAAAAAGTGTGAATGTGACAGAAACACAAAGAGCTTATCCAAAAATCCATCATTATTTGCGGCTCAAATGGAAGAAAAGTATCACCTGTGGTCACTTTTTTTGCAATAATGAAACTATGCTGTAAAATGTAAATTTTCATTGAAATTTTGAATATTAATCTGGTTATAAATTATTTTGTAATCATGATTTTAATGTACTGAGCAATATTTAAATCAGATGCTTTTTATTGCTCTTTGGTATTTAAGTTTTTAAGAAACTCCACCATATACGTCAATAATTACGCTCCATAATATCCAAAAGAAATTTCCACTTGGGATTATATGATTAAAGGAGCTTTGCCTGAACAACTAGCATGCTAACGCCTGATGCACACCGACTCCGGTCCGGCTCCGGTTCGGGACCCGCGGGTCCCGTGCGGGTCTGCAAGACTTAGAAAGTGCTTAAAATCAATGCGCCCTGTCACACCGACCTCGGAGCTCTGCGGCCGCGGGTCCGGCAGCCGCGCGGGTCTCCGGAAAGAATCCGCAAGAAGTCTATTTTTGCCGGACGCCGCAGCGGTCTGGTGCGGCTTTCATGTCATTTGACGAGTGCTCTCGCGCGAAACCACGTGAATCTACGTGGCTTTCGTCAAAAACGGACCGCAGTTAACCGGAGCTGGTGTGACAGGCGTCTGCAAGAGACCCGCGCGGGTCCCGGACCGCGACCGGACTGGACTCAGTGTACACTAGGCGTAACAGTGCACTTCCTGCTTTTATGGAGAGTGAAACTGTCCAATTAGATGCAAACAGAACAACAGAACTGCAGTCTGTTTTTCACCCAAACAAATGGTTTTACATTGAGTCTGGTCGGCATTTGAGTCAATTCGATTTCTAGGGCGGAGCAAACCCGAGCAAACAGGCAGCAGAGTAAACCAATCAGAGTTATCACTATATAGTGGTCATGCGTTTTTAGTGCTGTCCAGTGTCCAACAGATGAAAAAATTGTGCACTCAAAATTTCCCACAATGCATCTGGTCACTAGACCGGTCAAAATTAACCACAATGCATTGTGAGGGTCGGAAAAACTACAGCAAACTAAATGAAAGCAAAAACAGGAGCTATTTAAACGAACTGTTAGCCTTAGCTTGAGCTGTGAATAGACGCAAATCTCCAGCAAAAAGTTGAATAATCCAGTCCATGTTTCACATGTGATCCATGATGAATAAAACTTGTATGATGTCCATAAATATGTGCGTGTCAGGCCGATTTGATCCATATTCATTACAGAAAAATTTCTTTGCCGACTTTTTTTTCCCCCAGACGCCAGAGTCATGTGACGTATGTTGAGGAGAAAGTAGTGAGCTGTGTGTCCGAATCGCTCCAGGATTGAGGGCACTATTTAGTCACTGAACAGAGCAGGACTGTGGAGTGACTGAGGGATTAGAGAAGAAGAGAGAGTGGGACATTCAGACAGAGCCTTTGTAGCCAACTCTGCTACTTCCACCGCACTAGAGTGACGCCGTTCGCGTCACTGAAATAAACAAATCTGATTGCTCGGTATCTTTTGGAGTTGACTCGAGGCACGGCGGAGGGCGGGGCGACTAGACTGATATATTGTGTATAAATAATACAGAGATATATCAGTCTGAACTTGCCAGGCAAGATTTTACAACATTTCTTTATTGCCAAGAAACAGATTTAACATGTGTGCTTCACATGAAAAAGAATCTGGCGCAGTCCCTTTAATGATGAAGACATACAAGACTGAACTAGGAATTTCCTAACAAAGTATATCGTTTTAAAGCTATGAGGAGATTTTTTATCATAAGAGCAAAGGTACATATTTGGTGAATATCAGTATTGTAAAAATTCAATAGATGTAAGTTCAAGAAAAGTAATGCACCGGGTTCATTTTAATTAGAAAGTGTTTCAAGGCAAACAAAAGGCTTTTGTAAAAGTAAAATAAATTTGAGAAATATTTCAGAATTCTAATTATCATGAATATTAAGTATTTGAATGGGTATTTTGCAGTCGGCATGTAACTCTTACCATTTTAAAAAGGTTCTACAATCACAACTGAACCTGTGCTGCCGCTTTCCATATGTAAAGCATATGTGGAAAAGAGAATCTAGTTTTATTTCCAACTGGTTTTACAATCTGGCAACCAATAGTGAAAAGCTTAACTACCATAACACCATATCAACAACTTCATCATGCCCAAAGTTTTTGTAATTAAAACAAATCAACATTACAATTGTAATTCATACATTTTAAATTTGGGCTGTACACACATTAACTTGAGTTGTGTGGTCCTCTGTGTTTTTATTGTATATTTATTCCATTTATCTTTTACAACTTTATTCTACTTTTTGTTTTTATTTACTCATTGTTTTAGGCACTACTGTTTATAGATTATTAATTCACTTTTATCATTATTTTACTTTATTTCCTGTTTTATATTTTATCATTATGGTTAGGAACTATGAGCAAGTGTATCTGATGTTTTTGTGTGCAGCACTTTTCACATTTCAGTTTGTAATACGTGTTATATGAATTGGATTGGAGTATATAAAGAATGACAACAATGCAATTAATCCTGATGAATAATATTTCTGATAATATATTTTTTTTTTGCAGCACAAATAACGACTCTACAGCTCTCTCATGTTGACTTTGATATTTTCTTGTTGTCCTGTAGAGGGCGCTGTGGCTCTATACATGGCCCTTGAAACTGTCACTGCTATAATACAGTAATGGATTGTATTTTCTCAGAAATTGTACACACATATATTCTTTTCAAACGGTATCAGTGATTGTTGTCTGAAGGTCAAAAACATTCAAAAATACACACGCCATAACTTGACCTCAACATAATATAAAAATGTTTCTTTTGTACATGATGTGGGAGGAGATTTATGAACATCTGCACAATCTATATAATACATCACTCCAACAATAGCATTTCACTGCAAGACCTTTACAATTTATTCATGTTGAAAATGAATACTTTATAAATATCTGCATAATTCACAGTGTCAAAAGCGTTTAAACTTTGTACATGACATGAAATATACTTACCTGTTCCATGTATAAAAAGTTCAAGCAAATCTTTAGCTGAATCTGAATGTCGCCCTTAGCCCTTGACCCCCCACTCACTACGTAGTCCTGCGCACTTAAAAAGACGATATTTGGACTTCGAGTATCTGCCGATTACAACCGTTATCAGGTGACTGCGTTCAAAACTACTGAACATGTCATCAAAAAAACTAATTATAATAGGCTAATAGTATTATTTATTGGCCCTTATGGAGCTCACCAATGCCGCCACCTTCAAAGTTAGCCACGGTTCCGGAACTAAATTTCTTATTCATTTCCGAGTTATTAAAATATTGAGAGTTAATGGCATACACTTAAAGTATGTCCATAACACGGTTGTTTTCAGTCCAAAAACAAATTCTGCGGAATTTTTGGATTACTTAGTGGTTTATAAAATCACAGATACAGATTTTAAATGAAATTATAGGTCTTATGCTCATTACTCACCACATAGCTGATTAGCCTCGAGAAAACTTTAAAAAAATTCTACATTATTCGGAATTCCGATGGGGAAAATGACTGGGGAGAAAAAAAAAACTATTCACCTTATTCACTTTTGCCTCTTTTTGCCACAGATCTGCGCTCCTGTTGTAAACGCACTCCGTTCACACTAGTGACGAACGAGGGAAAAGTCTCATTTTTACATTAAACATTATATAAAGTAGACTGATTTGCGTAAAACGTTAAATGCACTCGAGCAACAACAAGTCAGCGACGCACCGATTTCCTGTGCGGCCTGAAAGCGGCTTTTTAGTCCGTGTAGAACTTATTTTCTGTTGAGCTCGTCTGCCCCTTGTGAACTAATACAGTGCAACGGAAAAAAGATGGCGGCGCCCACGACAACGTACTGCTTTGCCTCACGTGACCTCTGCCCTCTTGGACGTCACATCCACCGCACAGTGGCCAGGGCTAAAGCGTGAAGTTGTACTCTTGTTTCGTCGTGAAGGAGCGTCAAGCCTGCAAACTGAGAGTGTCAAAGCCAGCCACAGAGCCCAACCCAGAGATGTACACCGGAACCATGCAACGGAGAGAAAGAAACCAGTTTTAGGTGCTCCACTTTTTCACCTGCTAGTGCGACAGTGTGGACATTTAGACGCAGCCGATTCTCTCAAAATGACCACAGTAAGGCTGGAACAAGCTCGAGATACAGTTCCACATGTTCACCGCACAGTATATTAAACATATCTATCTCCGAGAGGACAGGCACAGCTGGTGGACGGCAGAATCACTTCGTAAGAAACATATTGGTTGTTTGCTTGGTAAAATAACACCCAGGAACAGGACAGGGAGTATTTTCCCCTGGCTGATCGCAATGACCCCAAGTTGTGTGCTCCCTGCTTATCAAATCAACCAAAAGCACCATTTAACGCCAGTTTAGCCAATGAAATGCCAGCGGTCAGCTCCAAGTGTAGGTGTGTGGAGAGAGGCGCTTATATGATGCTTTTTTTTGTCCAAATTGTTACTCTAATGATCCTCCTCTGTCTGAGCAGCCAGTTTAATGAGAGAGAGAGAGGACTTCATAATGTAAAGCTAACGGCAGATTGAGGATCCACTTAGCATCATTTCTCCAGACAGTCGGAGGATCCCCATCTCACGAGTCGAAGCTAAGTTGAGCTATTTAGAGTTCCCTCCTGTGAAGATGCTGCTAAGGTGGTGAAGTAATTGTGTCTCAGGTTTATGGACCAAATCTTCCAACAGAACTGTCTTCACGGAAATGAAATCCATCATCTGATTTGAGCTGTATGTTGGGTTCCATTTGTGCTACATTATAGTTAAAGGAGTTGTTATAATTAATGGATAGTTAATAGTTAATACACATATTATCTATTTATTGTGTTGCTATTGGCCTTTAAACATACTCTCGAGTATCTTTACTGTGGCGTCTCATGTTTTAGAACTTAAAATTACCATGGGGAGAAAAACAAAATCTAGCTTGCACATGACATGCTACTGTGAACATGCAGGTGTAATAGATGGTGGCAGAAATGCTCAGATTTATGGACTCAACAGGAGACCTCTGGAACCCTATCTGTGATTCTGAGGCTCAGAGAAGGAGCAGAGAAGATGACCTCGTACACAGGATTGTTGAAACAATGAAGCTAAATAGAACTCTAGGTATGTTTTTGATGAGGGAACAATGTTTAAGGCAAAAAAATAGTCACTTTTGCACAATATAGGTCCTATAAAAGTGTATAACCATCTGCTTGTGAATAGGGAGATATTATTGTTTTTTGTTTTGTTTTGTTTTTTACAGTAAAGCATTAAATCTATTTCCAAGGCTGCAAGCAGTATATTCCACCAGACCAAGTTACATGTCAGATCTGTGGAGAAGCGACCCTGCTCAAATGTATGTTTTTTAAAGGCACTCCAGGCAAAGCAATAACCCCTCACCGATAAAGTTACATATTGCTTTTTTAAAAACAGTTTAAATAATAATAACATCACTACAAGAGAAATTCCTGCCAGAAGAAGCAGTTTGTCTGTTTAAGTCCCACGTTTACCCCTGTCCCGATTCCTCTCTCTCCTCCCTCTGAATGTACCCGTGTTTTACATTGAAAACCTCCCATCATGCATCAGTAATCATCATCTCCTCCTGTACTGTAACCTTGATGCTATTTTTCATTTTTGACAGTTTTCACTTTACTTCACCATCGGAGCATGACACCATACACAGGCTATAATGGAAATCCATAGAGGAAACAACAGTACGTGTCACACGAAATGATACAATGCTGGAAGGAAAGAAAAATAGGGAAAATAAGTTAAGAAGGACGCAAAACTAAGGTTAAAGCAGAGGTGCTGGTATATAATATTGGTAATCTGGTACGAACATTGCATATTTTTAAATTCTATCCATTAAAAACAGGTTATACAAGCCAGATTTAGAGCCATGAAGCACATTTGAACAGGCTCTTTTATCCTACTCTTGGACCTTTTTGGCTAGCTTCCTGGTGGTCTGCGTTTCCGTGCTAAGGGCCTGGCTCTACATCATGGGGTCTACAATGTAAGCAACTAACGTCACTATCAAGCATAGCAAATGTACTCTTAATAGATACAATCTAACCAAAACATTCAGTCATAAAGCTGAACTCATCAATTCACAAAAAGACGTTTAGTAATTCCACGTTTGTAGCGCTGTGAGACGTGGTTTAAGCTACAGGACACTACTTCAGTTTTATCGTCAGATTTTTCGGCATTTATAGTCATGTATCCATTAGCACGAACAAAAGTGAACCGTACCGTCCTGTTTGAAGGGTCTGAAGGGGACCACGAGAGGTACTAGCTCCCAGAGGTCCAAGCTGATTGGACAAGAGAGAACAAAAGAGAACCCAGACTCAGATGACAACGAAAGGACAAAAAGCAGATATAAAGAGAAAATAATAATTCCTCACCCAACGATGACTAGATCTTGTGAAAAAACGGCGTATATCCAGGGACAATAACTTTGTTGAGCTGACGGAGTTAGCAAAACAAAGCTAGCACGCATTAGCATCAGATGTTTCCTGTTTTCGATGCACAGCGCTCGCATCTAAACCCAAAGTATCCAAACCCAGTGCATTTCGATGTTAAAATGTAACAAAGAGGCACAGAAAAGTGAAGTAATTGCAGAGAACGCTGATGAAAAAAAAACAAAAAAAATGGAAGCTGTGTCTTGTTTACGCTAGCTTTATCCATGTCTTACAGCACCACAAACATGAAATTACCAAACGTATATATAATAAGGGGTGCACGGTGGCAGAGTGGCTAGAGCTTCTGCCTCTCAATAAGGAGATCGTGGGTTCTAATCCCGGACCACCCCAACATCGTGGGTTCGAATCCCGAACCACACCAACATCACACGATCTCTCTGGGTGGAGTCTGCATGTCCTCCCCGTGTTACCGTGGTCCGGGTTCTCCGGCTTCCTCCCACCGTCCAAAGACATGACTGTGTAGGTTAATTGACAACTCTAAATTGTCCCTAGTCTATGAATGTGAGAGTGAATGGTTGGTCACCCGCAACCCCTAACGGGAATAAGCGGTAGAAAATGAATGAATGAATATATATTAATTCGGAGAACATTTGCATAAAGAAAAGGTGTCATTCCGAAACGATGTATATTTTATGTCTGAAGAAAACATTAGTCATGTTCTGGTGACGTCAGCTGCGAGTTGGACCTCTGCACGGACACACAGCCCGCCATTAACAGAAGCGGCCCGAGCCAGCCCCAAATGAGCCGGCCTGGTGGACCAGGTCTAGTCGAAACACGCCTTATTTCCTCTCTGTGCCTCTCCGTTGCGTTTTAGTGTCTCTTGAGTGTATCACTTAAGCAGCCTATTACACACTTCACAACACCATCGTATGATCCTTCCGATAAAGGCTTCATTATACAGCACTTTTATTTTATTACAAAAAAAAAACAGAGTATATTATTCAACTGCTCATTTTACACAGAATTAAGTGAACAAACTCAATGTCTTATAGCTTATGGGACCTTAGGCAACATAAACATGACATGGTAATGGGCAATTATGGTTAGAACTAAAAATGCCAGCCAGAGAACAAAAACAAAGCACTACAGCGTGACTATATGAACATACAGTACATCGTATGGATTGTATTCTCCTCTTGCCGGGCTGGACATTTGCATTCACATGGAATTGCTTGAGTAATTGCAATTTCCATGGCCACTATTGAGAACACGCAATGAACCAAATCCACTTAGTACAATCCACTTATATTGACTCTGATTCAGTTTGACTAATAGCACTGATATGAACTACAACCAATTACAGGAAACGAGTCATTACTTCTGCAACTGTGGCCTATTTGTAATCAGGGTGCTTTGATATTAGCCCAACAGCACGAGAGGCTGAGCACATGCATCCGTCTTCTGAACACAGTGCTTTATGGAGTCTTAATGGGGCAATGAGGAGTTGGCAGATTGAAACGTTATTATCAGCATTACAGCGCGGAGGTCATGGAGATGGATGGTCATAGGATTTGGCTCTTCAAAGCTAGCACGCAGTAACATCAGCTGTTTCCTGTTTACAACACGCGGCACCTGCATCAAAAGCCAAAATATTATTTTTTCAGAGCATCCTGCAGACAACTCTATCCAAATCCAACGTATTTCATGGAGAGATGTTAAAACGTGGCGTAAAAGCACAGAGAAGAGAAATAAATGCAGAAAATTAGTCGGAAAACCAGAAGTTGTGTTTTGTTTACTCAAGCTCAGTGGTTCCCAACCGTTTTCCTTGAAGCTCCCCCAGAGACTTGCCAGGCCCCCCCCAGTCCAAAGCTGTGGCCCCGACAAAAGCATTACATAATAATGCTAACAAATACACACAATTGTGTTTTTTATGTTCCCACATCCAATTTCTAATCATTTGTTTGGGATTTTGACTATTTAATTTGCACAAAGTATTACTTTGACAACGCTCAAGTGTCCCCCCTGGGGGTCCCTGCCCCCCAGATTGGGGCCAACTGCGCTAGCTTAATCCACACCTTACAGCAACACAAACATTTTTGAGAAAGGAGGAATCAGACGCATGAAGAAACGGTATAATTCTTGTACAATTTAGATTTTATTTGTGAAGAATACATTCATTATGTTCGAGGGACGTCAGCTACTCACGTAGCACACCTCTGCGAGCCTGGACGTCTGCACAGAAACACAGTCCGCTATTAACAGAACCGGCCTGAGGGACTGGGGCGAGTGGAAACAGGGTTTATCGTTGATCCAGTATTTCCCGATCTCCTGCTCAATAGATGAGAGCAAGGGAATGCACTGTTGTGACTGTGAAGTATATTTTGAGCTGTTTCTGTGATGTAAAGGTAGTAGTGTTATAGATGAGATATGTGGGTGGACTGATCTGTGAGTCTTATGATTAGCTTCCCTTCCTGTACTGTGCTTTTCATTTTACATCCAAGTAGTTGAGGGACATTTGAAGTGGCTGCCACACAGCACACACGAGGCTTTGGAGCTGACCTCTGGGACTCTCTTCTCCATTCTTATTCCCTTGCATGTTACATTATCGAATGATTAACCCAGAAGTTAGTGATATTCAATTTAGATGCCCTAAAAAAGTCCCACAAAGATCACAGTTTATAAATCCTGTTACCATGTGGTCTTGGACTTTTTCTTAATTTATTCCTTTTTATCCACCATCTGATAAAAGGAAACTATCCAGCTGTGACGCATGCTAAGTGTGTTTTCCATCAAAGAGTATCTTGTAAAAGCAGCACCTTCTGACAAAAATGAGTCCTCTGTGTGCTGTCTGCATCTATAATCAATATTAAAGTGTTGTGATTGGCTGCGCTTTGGTGGTCCTCCTAGTTTTATTTGGCATCTGAAAAAAGCTGTTTTAAAACTGAACAAGGGACTGAAAATTAATGTATTTGAATTTTAACGATGTGCCAAAGGGTTTGTGAGAGTGAGGAATGAGTTAGATTTAAAAACCTACTTCCGGTTCCGCAGTGTGAAAATCAAGTACCCCAGCTTTAATAATGATGTTGTCTTAAATTGTTATATTGTTTAAATTAAAACAGGGGATGGCCCTAATTATGTATGTCCAAATTAAAATGTTAGGACTAAAATGGTTTATAAGAATAATTTTCACTTGCAACATGTACGTGTGAAATTTTGCAATGTTCCTTTAAATGTAATTGTGTTTTATGTAGACCCCAGGAAGAATGGTTATTGCTGTGGTGATAACTAATGGGGAACAAAAAATAAATTAATGAAAAAACAAAAAAATAAACCAACAATTCGAGGCTGAATCTGCATGCAGTCTGTTCTCCAAACTCACACAAAATATTGCCTTTTCCCTGGACCTTTTTACTGTATTAGAAGCCCTTAAATCTTATTTTTATTTAAATTAGCATCAGCTTTAAAAGAGGGAAAAAAAAATCAACCATACCTACTGACACTAGCTTTGCTATCATATATTTAACTAAGAAAATTCTGTTCCCGTTTACAATGACAATAAACCTAACATTGAAGACCAAAACTACAGTTTCACAAAGAGTCCAGCCAATCAATTGTGCTCCAGAACGTTCAGAAATAGTTATTATTATTCACCTTATTCTGCCCTGCCCCCTTTTGCCTCTTTTTATATTTATGATCAGCACTCTTGTAGTAAAGGGGCTTCCGGTTTGACGCTAAGGGTGTTCGCGCAAATGGCAATCAAGGGAAAAGTCTTTCGCTAAAACATTATATAAAGTAGAATGATTTGTCTGAAATGTTTAATGTACACGTGCAAAAACAAGTCAGCAACACCGATGTCCTGGGCGGCCTGAAAACGGCTTTTAAGTCCGTGTCAAACTTATTTTCTGTTGAGCTCGTCTGCTCCATATAAACTACAACGGTAAAAAGATGGCGGCGCCCACAGCATCTTCCGGAATAAAGTGAACGGGAGACCTGTTCCATGTACATAACGAGTCCTTTTACCTCGTTATGTTCTTAGACATGTGACAGAAATGGACCCAAGAGTAAAATAAATTCCTGAATAAATTGTTGAATCTTGTCTGCTGATGCGTTTTGTATTTTAAAACACATTGAAATGCTGAAAAGTAAGTCTATGAATGCGTTGTGGTTTATGGGTACCGCGCTGTTTGTACTCACGGTGGTTCATTCCAGTCAGTAGATGAGCGTCTGCACATTTCTAGATCCCTGGACCACGATATTAACTTTAAAACCTCATCAACAGCGCTGAAAATAAAACCAAATTTTGTTGTTACACTTCACCGCTGCCTGACGCATTATCCTCTATTTGAATTTGCATAAAACTTCTGCTCGCTTTGTGTGTTTTAGGTCCACTGTGGGAGCTCTTGGAGAAAACACTGACTCCTGTTTACAGCCTATGAAATGGCTTTATCTATATTTAATGGTCATTATAATGGAGATTTCAACTCTGCGTGCGCTTGGCCTCTTGAGGATGATAATAAAACCTTGCGGCCCAACGCTGCAGAAGCAATAAACCAGAAAATAAAAGATATAAATTGTGCTCTGTGTGGTTATTACTGACGGGAAAATAGGGGCCACTGACCACATATGTATGCAGGGAATGTGAAAGTACGCAATATGCCACGCTCAAGTTAAAAGAAAGACTTGGTATGAATCATCAGATATATTTTTCTGTAGACAAATAGTATAAATACAGTATGTAGATATTAATATATATTTCCATACATCTTGAATATCAAACCTTTTCCTAAACGTTAAAAGTGAGTTCAAATTAGACTCTCGTGAAAACACTGGTAAATTTTATTCTTGAAAATGTTGATAATCCAGTCGTTTCAAAAGACATGCTGCAAAAACCATAAACCCTCCATTAAATCATATCTGAAGAAAACATAAATGTACAAATCATAAAGCTTGTCGCTTGCAGATTTACTCTCTGCGTAATGTATCGTTCCTGCATCAGGATTTGGTATTAGAGCTCCATCTACTGGCAGCGGAGGGAATTACCATAAGGAAATAGACAAAAGCTAGCTTGCTGCTGTCATGCTAATCAAAGCACGCTGTTGTACTGAACAGGATTTGAAGCAGAAATCCGCAGAATGAGTCAGGGAATTATTGAGGGATTTAAAGAAAGCACAAGAGACCTCAGGTACCTACGATGTCACAAATCTGGGTAATTTTAATCTAGATGGTTTTGTGAAGCTCAGACAAGGACCTTGTAAGGCAACACTACAGGCAAAACTATTTCTTTTTTCCAATTTTTTGTTTTTGCTCTTTCAACTTATTGGCTTTCATGTGGAAACAACAAACTTGTCCAATCTACTCTAAAAGATGTTTGATTACTTCATTTAATCCACTTCATTCATAGGTTTCTCTGGGAAATTGAAGGCTGTTTTCTGAAAAAAAATTCTCCCCGAGGGACATAAGGTACACCATTTAAAGTAGCTCCTACTCACATCGAACTTTACAATCTGAAACTTTGACGAAATATACAGGATTTTTAATCTCTAATTCTATTATTATAACAGATTTTATTTTTTCAAATACAATGCTTCATTTCTATACGAAAACATTACATGATGAGGAACTTTTAATACATTTTTTTCTACATTCTTTCTAAACCTGCAGTGTCTCACCTTAAAGGACACATTCTGCTGCAGTGACATTTTTGAGCTCTTAACCATGTTCTAACAATGTTCCATCATCAAAAATATACTTGATTTAAGTTACATTCACACTGTTTTGAGGAATGCTAGTTAGAAAATCCTCTCCACTCCGAGTGTCAAAAACACTTCCTGCTGAACTCCCTGAATCTGGGACGTTTGTTCACTTATTTGCAAATCTTCTGCTGTTTTAAAGGACACATTCTGCTACAGTGACTTTTTTGAGTTTTTAACCATGTTCTAATAATGTTCCGTCACCAAAAACATACCTGGAGTAGCATTCACGCTGTTTTGAGGAATCTTTAATTAGAAAATCCTCCCCACTCTGAGCGTCAAACACACGTCCTGCTGAAATTCTGGGATTTTCTGATGTATTTTCAGACTTCATATGTCGCTTCTCTGAGAATTTTCTTCTGTTCTAAGTCCTAAATCATCTCTAGACTCGCTCTGAGCATTTCTGCCGTTTAGACACGATAACTGCTGCAGCAAACCTGCACCATAGCGTCTTTTCAGCGCTAACTTCACTAGATAGATCTACTGGCAGGATGCACTCAGTAAGTGTCATATCACACAAGACTTATAAAATTGACTGAATAAGAAGCAATTTTTTGTTATGGCAAAATTTAAGGTACTCAAGAGCATGTTTAAAGGCTAATAACAATATGAAAAATGCATAATATTTTGCCTTTAAGTCTTCAAGTCTTCAAGTCTTCACTGCCAGACTCGCATTTCTGTCTTCTAAACACGATCACTGTAACTACTAGGTTAACTTGCATTTATCATAAATATGCTTATGCTATGCAGCCAGTAGATGGTGCCTAAACTCAGTAAGTGCCAGGGCAAATAGAACCAGTGCAGATGTTTTTTTGTTTTTGTTTGTTTGTTCTAAAACATGAGATGCCAAATTTAAGGTACTCAAGGCTAACATCAATATAAAAAAACGCATAATGTTTTCCCTTTAAACAAATGTAACTAACAGCACTCCACTGTCTCCAGTCCTGCTCCGCCCCCCTTCTCTGTGCTGCTTTTGCCAGACAGTCTTGTGGGGACATCACACTCAGAGCGTCCAGGGAGAAGACCCATTACTGCGGGCTAAACGTGGAACATTTAACCCCTGCCCCTCCTGCGCCCTGGAGATGCTCTGCTCCGTGATGAGATCCTGGCTCAGATCTGGGGTCGCTCCAGGCAGAACCGTGTCGACAATGATCTATTACAGCGGCACCGGGACTCCCTATGGCTGCAGCGCTCAATCTGTCAGGGCCCACACACAAATACATCCAACCTCGTCACATGTGAGGCTATTTAAATGAGTAATGCTCCTGTATTCACAATGACAAATTTGGGTAACAAAAAAAAGATAAAAACATGGTTCAGTGGTAGTATTTTTTTTTTTTCTGATCTTAAGGTTTGTGGTTCTATTCCAATGTTGCACCTGTTATGTTGACTCTAATGTTCTTTGGGGTTTGAAAAAGTGTTTGTGAGAGTGAATGTGGGACAAAAGATTAAGTTAGCCCATATTATAATCTAGTTTGATGAATTTCACCTAGATAATTGCATTTTTGGGAGAGTAAGACTCACAGATTCATTCCATGGATAATTTTAACAGGGTTCCACTTTAATTTAGATGTATTAAGGTTAAAGGTCCCATAACATGCAAAATCGACTGTTCAGAGGTTTTAACCTTCCTACAGTGCTATTTGGGCCTCGTATGTTGTGCCCAAAGTGGTTTTTTGATTGATTCCCGCATGCTTTCGCTAGAGAACTGTCTTTTCCGTCCCCCTCGGCTGAGCAGGCAGACGGGGGCTCCTCACAAGGATGACGCGCTTCACAAGGATGACGCGGTGTTTAAACCACGCCTCCAGGAAGCGCGCAGCGGCAGAATAAAAACAGCTAATGCTAATGCTACCCAGTAATTACACGATGGATATGACAGATCGAAGAGTTAGCTTGTTATTTACCAAACGGCAATGTCCGTCGTTGAGGTACTGGAGCACGTCAAACTCCAGGTCAGATCCAGGACGTAGGACTCAGCACGACGCACCGTCAGGACGATAAAATGTTTATTCCAGTGTTTGTGTATCGCTGTTTACCGGAGCACACGGCGCATGCGCACTATCTCCGCTCTAGGCTTCGGCACGAGTTGGGCGGGGGAGGCGTGCGAGTTGGGCGGGGGAGGCAGTCTGCTCTCTGTTCGGGGGGGGTCAGATCTCAGAGTGAGCCGTTTGCTTTTGCAAGGAGGGGGGCCAGTCCAAGAAATGGGTGTTTTTTGGAAACTGTTATGTTATGGATATTGCACAACGCAAAATTTTATCAACAAAGCCCTTAGAATAGACTGTGTAAAGGGCAAAATAGCAGAATATGGGACCTTTAAGGTACACTTCATCCTTTTACTTAAGTCCTCAGCATTTGACTCAGCCTTCAGTGCTGCTAAGGCAACCTGTCAGGAGCAGGGAGTTGAGCAAGGCTCGGTCAGGACAACCTTAGCTGGAGGATTTTACCTATAGCACTGGTTTTGGATTGATTTATTTGGACAAAGTTTAATTTGTGGTGATGCCAGCCGGTCAATGCTTCATCTTATCAGCTCAGCAGGACTTGACCTGGTGAGTACTGGGATGGGAGACTGTTAGAACACCAGGTGCCACAGTGGGGCAGCAGTGGCACTAGTGCAAACACACCCTGCCTGGTATGAATCTGGTGTGAATGACTGGTGGTTGGATGATGGTCATAGCAGATTGATTACCACCAGGTGTGGAGTGAATGAATGATGCACTGTAGCGTAATAAAGCTCCAGATAAATCAAATGCCTTTATTATTACTATTAATAATTATTATTCACACATGTATGTATGAATATGTGTGTGTGTGTATCTATCTATCTATATATATTGAGAGAGAGAGATTTGTATTGTATTGTAAAAATTGTTATTCATTGTTGATCACAGTGACTTTCCTGCTGGCATATATATTTTGACTGTATTTTTGTGATATGTACATATCGTCATGATGAGTATTGGATGGTGTGTATTCAGGATCTTCTCCAGTGCCTGTGCTGAGTCTGCAGCACAGTCTCAGGGGAATGACACAGAGCTCACGTCTGTCCCAAAGGACTCACACACTCATTCATATGTATCTGTTTGGCTCAAAGCTGGATTCTCCTGGATTTGAAACCTTTGCATTTCATCCCCTCTCTCTCCTCTTTTATTTTTCCATAAGGCTCTGAGCTTATAGCTGTAGCTTTGTAGTTACAGCGCAGAAAGGTGCAGTGAAGTTCAGCATCAATTTGTGCAAAGTCTTCTTTTTTCCCTTAAAAGACGATATCATTGACACTTTCTACCACGGTATAAATTGTTTATGATTGACAAATAGCACTACCAAAGTCACAGACAAGTAAACCTTTTTCACAAAGGTACAATATTATTACCACACGGGCCTGTTTTGTCCTAAAACATCTGACGTTTGGACTTATGGACTGATTGACACTAGTTTGTTGGGTTTTGACAATTCCTGTTTATAAATTGAAGCTACTAACTAAAAATGTTTTTTTTTTTTTTTTTGATGTGGAATCATAGTTGATTTGACTGAAAATAAGAGGGATACAGCTTTCTTTTAACATCTAACATGTCCAGCAGTCGTTAATCAGATGGTGGATTAAAAAGAATAAATTAAGAAACCGTCCAATGTCCCACCCGTGGGACACCCATTAAAAGGAGACCTGTTTTGCTGTATTGATTTTTAGGAGCTTTTAACCATATTATAATTGTTGGGCGGGGAGGCGCGTGGGTTGGGCGGGGGAGGCAGACTGCTCTCTGTTCGGGGGGGTCAGATCTCAGAGTGAGCCGTTTGCTTTTGCAAGGAGGGGGGCCAGTCCAAGAAATGGGTGTTTTTTGGAAACTGTTATGTTATGGATATTGCACAACGCAAAATTTTATCAACAAAGCCCTTAGAATAGACTGTGTAAAGGGGAAAATAGCAGAATATGGGTCCTTTAAAAAACATGAACTGCTTTACTTAAATGGCAGAATGCTTCTATTATCATATCTATTATATCTATATCTATTATCTATTACAATATCGTCTATTATTAGTCGCAATTGACCCACCACAGTTAAAATATTGGTGTATTACAACTAAATAACAAAAACTACAATGCCAGTACACAGTAAAGGTACCTACAACAAATACTGAGCCCCAAAGCATATCGTCTCATCTCTCATTTAGTCGTTTTCCCATGGGAGAAATTTCTTTGAAACGAGGAAAGCTGCTCAAATCATCACCCACACACAGAATCAAAGGTCGATACAGTGATTATCGTGACACGGCCTACTCCTAAAAACATTTTTGTCTGTTCGTTCACTGTATGTTACCTTGAAACAGATGCACGTATCACCTCTTTTCCATCCTTATAATATGGTGTTGGTGTAGCTCGGTAAACACTCGAGCATTATTTACCCCGGTGATTCTCTGGACAATAGAGGGAATTACATAATGCATGAAGCTATGAAAAATACATAGAGTTAACTTTAGACTTGCAGTTCACATTCATCGCACGCTATTAGAAGTCGGTGCATTATGTATGAGAGAAGAACTGGGCTGTGTTGCATTGTGATTGTCGCTCTTCGCAAAACACTATTGATATCTACCGTCAGGGAAAAATAGGGAAAAAAATGCAAGGAATAAATGCGACGAAAATGGGGAATTACAAATAACTCAGCAGGCATTAAACCTTCTCTACAAGTTGAATTGAAGCTATGTGCTAAAGGTGCGCTATGAAACCTTTCTGCTAGAGGGTTAGCCACCTGCTTGTCTCTAGAGATGTTATTGCTTTGCCTGGAATGTTCCACAGTATGGGAGCAAACATAACAAACATTTGAGCCCCTCCCAACCCTTGTAATGCCACAGAGGCACAACGCTAAGATTGAAAATGTTATTTTTTCAGTGCGTAATGTGTAGACCAATATCCAGACCGTATGCGTTACTTAAAGACGTGGAGTAGAAGCACAGAGAAGTGAAATAAATGTAGTAAAAGTTGTTTATTTAGACTTGGCCACAACTCAAACCGACAGACCCTTACTTACAGAATTACATTTTTTTATTTTTTTTATGATTAAAAAGTATAATTCAGGTAAAATTTCGGTTTTATTTATTAAGATGATTATGTTATGTTATGCTTTGGATGTAATCAGCAGTTTTTGTATGAAATTGTGTGAATTTCTTTTTAAGGTTAGTGTTTTTTTTTTTCACTTTTTGTTTTTTTTCCAATACATACGAAGGAAAAGGATTACTAAAACATGCACAACTTAAACGAAACACGAATACAGGTGCGTTTTTGCCGAGGAGACAACATTATAACGTGGCTGTGAATTTTTTTTTTAGCACAGCTGCTTTGCTCGCGTTGCTTTTCTCACTCATTGTTTTCCGTCTCATGTAAAGGGATTATGCTCCTCCTGCTGTGCGTTTCTGGACAGCTTATACGGTAAGTCAGCTTCGCTCCTTGAGAGAGTTTCACTGTAAATATCCGTTCTCTTGTGTGAACTTGTGTATCTCCCCTCACACACTGCTTCTGTCTATGGGCATGGCTTTGCTTCTGCTCCAGGGATCTCCAGCGACCCCCCCCCCCCCCTCCTTTGGCGCAGTCTAAATATTTTGTGTGTTTTATTGATCTTTGCCTTTTTCTTTACCTCTTCATCCCTCTCAGTCTTCTCCTTCTTCTCTAACATCATCGTAAGCTCCATTGAAATACCATTTTTTTTCGCTCTTCCCATCACATTCCAGGAATCCATTGATAACTAGGCTGTTTGTGCTTTTTGGCTTTTTATTGATGGTGGAATACCTATTGTGGCATAAACGCTGTTAAAACCTATCAAATCTATTGCCTTATGTGCAAGCGGATGATTGTCCAAAACATTTTTTACCTTAAAGAACTTTTTATGCAGTTTCTTATTTTGATTTCCTATGAATACGCTCCAAACAAAACTGGGACTGAAGTGGAACTAAATCTGAAATTAAGCTTGGACTATACCGTGACTAAATGAGAACTCTACGTTGTTGTTGTTTTTTTTTCATTAATTAAATCATTTTAAATAAATACAAAAAACTGTGAAGGAATTCAAGATTTTTTTTTACGCTCATAAAACAAAATACAAGCAAAAAGAACACTACAAAATCAAATAAAGCTAAATCTAATGCATTATTATTACTAAAGTCTATTTTAAAACATGTTAAAAGGAAAAATATTATGCGCTTTTCATATTGTTATTAGCCTTTAAACATGCTCTTGAGCACCTTAAATTTGTCATATGTTTTAAAACAAACAAATGTTTTATTATGCACTAAATGAACATAATTCTTTGCTGCCTGCTCTGGCACTTCATGTGTGTATGTAGCCAGCAGATGGCACTTACACAAAGGGACTACATGACATACGATGATCTGGTTAGTAGTAGCAGAGATTGTGTTTGGATGGCCGAAATGCTTTGAACGAGTCTGGCGATAATTTAAAGACTTAAAACAGCAGAAAATTCTCGGAAAAGTGACGTCTAAAATAGGAAAAAGCATCATCTGTCGAGGTAATTCAGCAGGGAGTGTTTTTGACGGCCGGAGGGGAGAGGATTTTCAAACTAACATTCCTCAAAATAGCGTGGCCACATGCAACTCCAGGTATGTTTTTGATTGACAGATCATTGTTAGAACATGGTTAAAAGCTAAAAAAAATAAAACAAAATTATAAAAAATCACTGTAGCATAAAGTGTTCCCTTTAAATACAGTAAAGCACATTTGAAGTTCTTTACAAAGAGCAGCAGATGCAGCTCTGTTGTGCTCATTTGAATCAAAACAGTAAAAACACTTTCTTAAACATTATGTAAAATTTGTAAAAACAGTATATATTTCAGATATGTAACACAACATTTGGTCACATCGTTTGTACGTCTCATGCATGAAAAAAGAAATAAAAAATGAGTGAACGTGAAGCCGAAAACAAACCACAGTCAAAGTTAAACCTGATCCAGCTGTGATTATCCAGTGCTGACATGATTTTATTCTTATCACTAAATAATGATCAAATATGCATATTCCCCCATAACTGCATTTACTTCCCAATCTTCTCAGAATGCTTTGTGAGGAGATGTTGCAGTCAAATATTATTGATCGTCCTTTGAAATGTTTACAGCTCTGTGTGTTTACCTCGACCTCACGACAAACAAATACTCAGCAATTTGTTCAAGGAATTCTCACCAACCTTTACAAGATCAAGAGACAGAGATAGATCTATTTAATGTCAGCCTGTGGAACATTCCAGACAAGGCTACAACATCTCCATGGAGACAAGCAGGTGGCAGAAATGTTACACAGTGCACCTTTGAGGATCAGGATTAAGAGGTCATGACATTTCTGATGAAAAAATCACATGATGACTAAGGATGCGCAAAAAGATGTCACAGTTGTCCACATCGTTGCCCTCTAGTGGCCTGAAAAGACAAACAAGGACAAAACTAGACGCTGTTGTAATGGCTGAAGCCATTGCGAGTGACTGCGTAATTTTGTAAAAGATTTGGTGAAAAGTATCTGAAAAAAAAATTAAATGACTGAAAACAAAATATTTAAAACATATATATTAAAATATATAGACATTTGAAAAAGTATTAAATTATTTAAAAGTATTACAAATATTAAAATATTAAATAAAGTGTTGTAATACTTCATAGTACTACAAATTTTAAAATTCTTGAAAAGACATGGAAAAGTCTAAACCTTTCTCAATGCTGGCAACAATGGCCTATTTGAAGCTCAATCCATTATAAGTGATTAAATTCATGGCAACAGCCAAACACAGACTGAACCAGTGCTCATTGTAAAGAATAGGAAACACTTTAACTCGTCACTGTAAAACACTACAGCACTTACAAAGACAAGAAACACATCAAAAGAATCACCACACCGAGCACTTTTGAAATATGTTGAAACTGTGGAAATTGAAAAAGAAATTACACCGTTGAAAGAGTTTAAAGGACCCATATTCTGCTATTTTGCCCTTTACACAGTCTATTCTAAGGGCTTTGTTGATAAAATTTTGCGTTGTGCAATATCCATAACATAACAGTTTCCAAAAAACACCCATTTCTTGGACTGGCCCCCCTCCTTGTAAAAGCAAACGGCTCACTCTGAGATCTGACCCCCCGAACAGAGAGCAGCCTGCCTCCCCCGCCCAACCCTGGAGTTTGACGTGCTCCAGTACCTCAACGACGGACGTTGCCGTTTGGTAAATAACAAGCTAACTCTTCTGTCTGTCGTATCTATCGTGTAAGTACTGTGTAGCATAAGCATTAGCTATTTTCATTAGTTTTAGGTGTATTAGCCGAAGTTGTAGGACTGTGGCCACAGAAACGGAGAACGTATTCTGTCGAGAAATTCCGAAGGCAAATGTGTGTATTTTGTCGTGAATTAGAGTTGCAAAGTGGGGGAAAACCGATAGTAACTCAGATATATGTAGGTATGGCTTATGCTTTTCTTACCGTACCTTACAGTATGTAAGCCATCATGTTACACAGTTGGACTATTTGTTGTTGAACTGGTTCAAAAATAAATTAAACACAATATTTTGAAGTGAACAATGAAGATTTAATAGTTCTGTTCATCCACTTTACACGTACTGTTTCGTCTATCGGCAAACCTTTGGGCACACACAAATAGCACTGTAGGAAGGCTAAAACCTCTGAAAAGTCGATTTTGCATGATATGGGACCTTTAAACACCAAAATTTAAAAGACAACACTCCTCCAGTCACTCAATAATAATAAAGAAAGCAGAACAAATAGTGACTGCGTAAGCATACGCAGTCACTCAAAAAGAAACATCATGAGACCTGCTTCAGTTCCTTGTAGTTCCTGCTTTAGTGCTGTTCTAGTCCTTGTTCAGTCCTTGGTGTAGTCCTGGTCTGGTCTTCTTTTAGTCCTGTTTCTTACCTGACAGTAGAAGTACAGAGCAGTGGTGGAGAGGAGCAGGATGAGGACATGGATCCCGGCTCTCAGGAGCAGATGTGAGTCTGGGACTGTACACATATTTAACATAAATAATCAAAACAGAAAGAATCTTCAAATTAGAAATGAACTTTACCTCCAGGACCAACGTAAAGGGTCATGTTCTTTATGATTTGACTTGTTTCAGATTCACTGTAACCACAGGTGTAGTCCCCTGTGTGGGCGGGACCAAACGCTGAGAACAGGAAGTGGGCAGAGTGATTGACAGTTGGCAGGGTGTAATTCAAACTTGGAGAAAACAGGTGGTAAAAGACAGGCTTAAACGGTTCATCAAAAGAGCAGGAGACGCTGAAGTTTGCGCCGGACCTCACAAGAGTCCTGTGCACCAGGGACTGAGAAACTCCTTCAGAGGAGACTATGATTCTGAGAGCAGGAAAGGCCTCTGTGGAGAGAGAGAAAGAGGGCAGTCAGCAAAGCCAGAGGTCTCAAATAATCTGCAGATGTTAAGGTGTTAAATAATGTTAAAATAAAAGAAAATAGACCTTGTCACTAATATAAATAACCAATAAATATATTTTATTTATTCTATTTTAAATACCATAGAAAAACTGACTCCTGCTTGATCTGAGAGCAGGTCATCACTTTCTGCTGTCTGATGACACAGTATGAAGCTTTGGGAATATATTTAAAGACCATAATAAGCCCATTTGGGTATTAGATCATGTGACTAATGGATATTTACTCATCAACGTAAATAACTTTCCTAGAGATAGTTTCTGTGTCTGGAGATCCGGTCGTCGAGGCCCCCGCCTACGACCACTGCCCATATCTCTTTGCCCCGGCCCCTTATGGATCCTCCCGCAGGTGGTGGGTCCACCGGAGGACGGCCCCACGTCGCTCCTTCGGGCTGTGCCCGGCCAGGCCCCATGAGGAAAGGCCCAGCCACCAGGCGCTCGCTGTTGAACGCCCACCCCAGGCCTGGCTCCAGGGTGGGGCCCCGGTAACGCCACTCTGGGCGACGTAACTGGCCTTGTTCTTTGTAACATCATAAAGGGCTTCTGAACTGCTCTTATTCTGACCCGTCACCCAGGACCTGTTTGCCATGGGTGACCCTACAAGGGGCATGAAGTTCCCAACAACATAGCTCCCAGGATCATTCGGTTCGGGAACCACAGGATCTCATCTCTGCTGTTTGCAGATGATGTCGTCCTGTTGGCTTCCTCAATCCAGGACCTGCAGCATGCGCTGGGACAGTTTGCAGCCGAGTGTGAAGCAGCTGGGATGAAGATCAGCTCCTCCAAATCCGAGGCCATGGTTCTCGACCGGAAAAAGGTGGCTTGCCTTCTCCGGGTGGGTGGAGAGTCCTTGCCTCAAGTGGAGGAGTTCAAGTATCTCAAGGTCTTGGTCACGAGTGAGGGAAGGATGGAGCGTGAGATTGACAGGCGGATCAAGGCAGCGTCTGCAGTGATGCGGGCGCTGTATTGGACCGTTGTGGTGAAGAAAGAGCTGAGTTGAAAGACAAAGCTCTCGATTTACCGTTCAATCTGTGTTGCTACCCTCACCTATGGTCATGAGCTCTGGGTAATGACCGAAAAGGACAAGAGTGCAGATACAAGCGGTCGATATGAGCTTCCTCCGCCAGGTGGCTGGGCGCTCCCTTAGAGATAGGGTGAGGAGCTCAGTCACACGAGAGGAGCTCGGAGTAGAGCCGCTGCTCCTCCAGGTCGAGAGGAGCCAGCTGAGGTGGCTCGGGCATCTGTTCAGGATGCCTCCTGGATGCCTCCCTCGGGTGGTGTTCTGGGCATACCCCCTGGGGTAGACCCAGGACATGCTGGAGGGACTATGTCTTTCAGCCTGGGAACGCCTTGGGATCCCCCCCGGAGGAGCTGGAGGAAGTGTCTGGGGTAAGGGAAGTCTGGGAGTCCCTGCTTAGACTGCTGCCCCCGTGACCTGGCCCCGGATAAGCAGAAGAAGATGGATGGATGGTAAATAACTTTACAATATATGGCGACTATGTTGTGGCCCTTAAGATGTTATTAAGATATAATTTTTTGTCTTACTTTTAGAAATAAATATTGGAATACAGACCTGAGCAGGTCAGTCTCAGACTGTCCATGTCCTGGGTGCTGTTTGAATCATGGACCAGGCAGTCTCTGAGGCCAGATCTCTGCTTCACACACTCAGGGTCCAGAAACCAGAACGGACCGCTGCCTCCACCATAACTAACATCTACTGCAGAACCACAGCCCAGATGTTGACACAGAGCAGACCCAAAGTCCAAGTCCTGATCCTGGTCTACAGTCTGCACTGGCCTCCACTGGTCCTCAAGCCTCATCCACACATGACCAAAACAGTTGAGTCCACTGAGCCACAATGTCACATCATCTGGACACAAACAACATATGATCAACATTAGATTTTTAGGTGCCACTTAAATGATGCACAGACAGACACATGGATGTTAATTATAATATCCTTTACCCCTATAATAAAGAATTAAAAAAACAAAAACCAAGAAAAATACACCAAGATCAGTGGAAAAGGGACTAAAGCAACCACAGAGTACACGAGTAACTTGGTGTTCATGATTGGTGGGTACATTGTAGTGGGGGAGGGGGGTTTGTTGTTGGTAAGTGGCCCTGGTCCATCTGAGCATCTGTCCAAGTCTGCTCCTAAACCCAGCCCATTACTCTCTCCCTGCGTCCCACAGAAAGTAGAGAATGGAGGAGTGTTGTACGAACAATGCAGGGGGAGGTGCGTGCGACAAACACGCCCGTCCTGTGCACGAGCCCAGCTCAGATCAGACGTGGAAGAAAGCAGACAGACAGGTATAACAGCTCAAATGGAAAGATTATTACAAATTATTACAATCCGTTTTATATTCACAGAGTGAGGAAAAGAATGAAGACACGCCTGCTGTGGCTCACCCTTCTCGGAGATTGGACAAAACATATGTTTAGTTATGTGTGTGTTTTGAGCAGGTTACATGCTACTGTTTGTGCACAGCAGGCAGCTCCGCCTGCTTAAAGGTGGAAGAGGTTTTTGCATGTAATGCCAATCGGCCAATCACATTGCAGTATTCAGTGAAGTTTTGTGCAGAGTAAAGTCCAGTGTGTGATGTTCTGATCAGTAAAAAAAAAAGCAGAACCCAGCTCCACACGTCAGCTTCATATTCTAACTCAAATCAATTTGATATAAAATATAATTAACTGGTTTATTGAGAAAAATAACACTCTTTAAATTATAACATAACATGGGATTAAAATGGTAAACAGTCGCTTTAAGAGCTTTACATCAAGGAACTATTCACCCAGTGTGTCTTGCCCGAGGGCATAACGACAGCATTCATCAGAGGGATGCACCGCCAAATACAGGTCAGTAGATCTGACCGCTCAACTGAGGATGTTTATGCCTGAAGAAGGATTTGAACCACCGACCTTCGCATCAGAAGACAATCCCTCTGCCACCTGAGCTCCAGCTGCAGAAACACCATGCTGTTCCGGACCCTGCCTTGGAAAAAGCATCTGTGCCCATGTGTGCTGTGTGTGTGTTCTCCGTGTGTGTGTAAGGCTCACAGTAATAATACGTTATTTAAATGTGCTAAAAAGGGTTAAACCAGCTAAAATAGATTAAGGCATTTCATATGTTATTTTGAGTGATTAAAAAAAACAGACACCCCCACATTTTTTTAAATATCACAGTGTCTGGAGTAAGTACAAGTGCCTTTACTGTGTAATGCAATACCTTGGAGTGTCACAAGGAGGCGCACCGGCAGCAATAGTTGGGACACCAAGGGGCAGAACTGCAGAATAAACCCTGCAGTCGAGTGATGCACGAGGCTCACCTGTCTGTCTCTTGTGTTCCCTCTCAGGTTTGTTAAGTGTTCATGTAGTCATATAAAAATGGTACTAGTGTTGAGATAAAAACTCCAAAATGAATCGTTGTTAATCTGAACTTTGGTCGAGGTAAATTTACGTAGTTAAAAACACTTTCTGATTAATGCTAAGCTAGCGGAGATTTGCGCCTGTCGGGAGAATGCTCGGGTGTAGCTTTTTGTTACGTTTATGAGACATCTTGGTTGATTAACTGTTGTGTCTTGAATTATTGCAATGTTTGTACATGTAGTAAATCATTTAAACACTCACTGTACAAGTTAAGCACATTTAAAGTTACAGTTCATATGAAAGTGCGGTTGGGGTAATCCTGGGCTGCGTCGCCGTTTTGTTGTTGTAGCGTTATTGTGTAATGATAAGGTAGTTGACCAGATGTGATATTTTTGTTTTGATGAATGTAAAATGTGGAAAATTAACAGCAGAATAAACCCTGCAGTCGAGTGATGCACGAGGCTCACCTGTCTGTCTCTTGTGTTCCCTCTCAGGGGTTTACCTTCCCACCCCTCTCTGACACGGGAGGGGCAATATTCTGGGGGCTCGTCCGGGATGATTTCTGCGTCCTAAAAGTGCAGCGAATCATCCACCATTGAACCTGTCATCAGTTCCTAGACAGACGCATCACTACAACAGAGATGACAGCTCGTCGCGAGTTGCAGCGTAGTATACAGAAGCAGCTGCACCAGTTAATCTTCTCTGCAAAGGAAGAAGTGCTACGCCAGTTGGCAATCAGTATCAAGGACGAGGTAGAAGAAGAGGTACCAGAGGGTGATGCATCCGCAGTTGAGCTCTACGACTTCATCATGGTCTTCGTGAGAAGTGACCAGTTGGCAAGTCTGGAGGACGAAGGCATGTCCCGTCTGTTAATCTTCAACGACCTCATCGTGGAGCTGCAGCAACCACCTACAGCCAGCGGAGAAGTACACGCACAAACGTCAGCAGCAGAGGAGATGGCTGGATCACCAGTAGGAGCAGCAGTGGTACAAGTCAGGGTGGACAGTCAGCCATCCATCAGTAGCCAGGCTTCTGACATAGTAAAACTGTCAGATGTTGCTGCTTTGTGGCCACAAAGAGAATTCAAAGTTCATAGTGGACAAATATCTGACTCAGACTCTGATGTTAGCTATAGTGCCTTATGCAAACAGATTGATGAAGGTTTAGCTGAAAACTTCACTGAAAACGAGATCATCCGTGCTGTGTTAAGAATAATCAGACCTGGTACATTCAAAGATATGCTTTTGACAAAACATGAGTTAACAGTAGCTGAGCTTAAGCGGTTCCTCAGAACACACTTAAAAGACAAAAGCAGTTCAAGAGTTATTCCAGGAGCTCCAGTAATGCCAAACAGCTTGATCGTGAAAGTCCGCAGCAATTTATGTACCGTTTAATGGGGTTAAAGCAGCGTGTCCTGTTTTCTGCACAGCAGAACAGCTCAGGATTTCCGTACGACCAACAGCGAGTACAAGGCGTGTTTCTTCATTCCCTTTATCAAGGGATAAGTGAAAAATATGCATATGTGAGAAGAGACCTAAAAGCACTGGTCAGTAACAGCAGTGTAACAGATGATTACATCTTAGAAGTCATGACTAAATCAGTTCATGAAGAGGTTGAGAGACAATCACGTATAGGTCAGACTCATAAGACCAAAGTAGTGACTGTCAACGCAACATACCAGGGCGAAGGAGAACAAGTTGTCCAGCCTGCAGCGGAAGTAAAGGCGGTTCTTCAGACCCAGGCTGAAGTACAAGCACAGAGCACAGCCATTCATGAACTCACTCTCCATGTTTCTGCTTTGACTAAAACTCTGGAAAAGGCTTTTACACCAACAGCAAAGAGCTCCAGAGCCAGTGCAGACGGTCTTAGTGAACACAGTGCAACCACCAAAGACCAAGTCACGTAGGTGTCAATCCTGCACCACAGAAGGACTTGATCGTTGCAACCATTGCTTTAAGTGTGGACAAGAGGGACACAGAGCCGTTGGCTGCCTGCTCAAAAGTAAGCCATCGAAGCGTGAAGTGGTCGCTGGAGAGGGACCACCAGTGACCACACTCCAGACCAGCGTCCACTTCAAGGAACACCAAAGGAAAAGACTTTTACCAAGATCCAGTCACCTCTGAAAACACGTAAAGACAGGGTAACAGAGTTGCCAAACAGATAGGTAAAAGATGCATGCTTACTTGTTATCTCAATGGTGTAAAAACTGACATGCTGTTAGATAGTGGAGCCCAAGTGACCATAGTAACCAAATCTTGGCTCAAAAAACACCTCCCAGACATTAAGATTTTGTCTCTAGAAGACCTTTTGCCAAACGATCCTCTCAGAGTAACAGCAGCCAATGGGACTAATGTACCTTTTGATGGTTGGGCCGAGTTGGTAGTTGAAATCAAAAGTCCTACACATGGTGAAGTAGCCATCCAGGTACCAGTGCTAGTCAGTCAAAGTTGTGTTAGTGGTCTTTTGTTAGGCTTTAACGTGATTGAGGAGATCATTTTGGAAAGTCTTGAACAACCAGGCAGTGTTAGCTTGAGTGATCTACTGGCTGAAGCCTTAAAATTACACAGGCACACTGCAGAGACTATTGTATCTGTGATTTGTGATAATCCAGCTAAAGACTACTTGGTCAACGACACTGTCAGAGTTGGTAAAAAGGGGTTGACTATTCACAGTGGCCAAGTTTGTGAGATTAGATGTCATGTCAAGTCTAGGCCACAAGGTGGCACAGTCTTATTTGAACCCACATTGAAACCAGACTTACCTGAGGGGTTACAATTGGTTCCTTCTCTAGTTAATGCACCAACTGGGTCATCCAAAGCTGTTAAGATACCAGTCTGTAATCTAAGTAAACATGATATTTTTCTGCCACCAAGAACCATTTTAGGTCACATTGAGGAGATCACTGAGTGTGTACCTGTACATGGTAGCCCAGGCTCTCGATCAGACAGTGGGACACTTATGTGTACAGCTCAGGTGAACAAAACTGGTGACACAGTTAATAGTGCTGAACAGTCAAAAACCAGAGAAAAATGGCATCCTCCTGTTAACTTAGAACATCTTGACCCTGAACAGCAAAAGCTAGTGCGTCAAATGCTTTATGAGGAATCTGATATTTTTGTTAGAGGGGAAGGGGACATAGGTTGTATCCCAGATCTACAGTTAAAAATCAGTGTAGTTGATAACAACCCAGTCCAGAAATGTTATAACTCCATCCCTAAACCTCTATACAAAGAAGTCAAAGACTATGTGCAAAATCTGTTGGACCGAGGGTGGATTCGCAAGTCAACCTCCTCCTACTCTTCCCCAGTTGTGTGTGTGAGGAAGAAAGACCAAAGTTTACGTCTCTGTGTCGATTTCCGGGGACTAAATAAAAAGACTATTGCAGATCGCCACCCGTTGCCACGAATACAGGACTTGTTAGATGGTTTAGGTGGCAACTCGTGGTTTTCCATCCTTGATCAAGGGAGTGCTTATCATCAAGGATTCGTCAGCGAAGAGTCACGGCACCTCACAGCTTTCAGCACTCCGTGGGGGCTGTATGAATGGATAAGAATACCATTCGGACTGACAAACGCACCCGCAGCATTTCAGAGGTGCATTGAGGGAGTGCTGGAGGGTATTCGAGATGAATGTTGTGCTCCATATCTTGATGATGTCCTGTGCTATTCAAAGACATTTGAGGACCATGTAAACCACCTAAGACAAGTTATGAATCGAATGAGAGTACACGGAATCAAGTTGAGACCCACCAAGTGTGAACTTTTCAAAAGAGAGGTTCGTTATCTTGGGCGCTTGGTGTCAGGAGAGGGAGTTAAAATGGACCCACAGGACTTGAAAGCTGTCTTGGCACTTAAAGACAGAGAGCCACAAACTGTAGGAGATGTTAAGTCACTGTTAGGCTTCTTAGGATATTATCGCTCCTTCATCCAAGATTTTTCCCGTGTGGCCAAACCCCTGTTTGAACTGTTACAAAAAACCAACACAGAAGGCAGTATCAGACACTACAAAACACAGAAAAGTAAAGATAAACACAGAAAGGGAGACAAAGGGCAGTTACCATCTAAAACACCTATCACATGGACTGACGAACACAAGGGGGTGGTAGTGAGGCTCATAGACATTCTGACAAACCCTCCTGTCCTTGGGTACCCGAATTTTGACCTCCCGTTTATCCTTCACACTGACGCGTCTAATGAAGGCTTAGGTGCAGTGTTATACCAGAGGCAGAACAACAAGCTACGTGTTATTGGGTATGGGTCGAGAACATTAACGCCCGCTGAGAGAAATTACCATCTTCACTCAGGCAAACTCGAGTTTTTGGCGTTAAAGTGGGCCATATGCGACAAATTTAGAGATTATCTGTATTATGCGCCTACATTCACAGTATATACAGATAACAACCCATTAACGTACGTTCTTAGCACTGCTAGACTTAACGCTGTTGGGCACAGATGGGTGGGAGAGCTAGCCGATTTTCATTTTGACATTAAATACAGGCCAGGCAAAATGAATAGTGATGCAGACACATTGTCCCGTTACCCCTTAGAACTGCAGGGCAGTATGACTGACCACACAGGCAGCATCCCAGCTGAAGTTGTGACAGCTGTGTGGCAAGGCAGCAAAGCGGTTCAGGACAACAATGTGCCTTGGGTTGCAGCTCTGCAAGTGGATGAAATCCCCATAGATGTCACGTCACAAGGAAGTGTACAAGGTTTTAAGCCCACGGACCTTGTAACAGCACAACAAGAGGACTCTACGATAAAGGAAGTAGTGTCTTTGAAATGTAACAACTGGACTCCAAATGAGAAAGATAGAAAAAACATGACAAAAGAGACAAAGAGACTGTTGTATGAATGGACAAAGTTGGAAGTGGAAAATGGGATCCTTTACAGGACGACAGATCGACACAAACAGCTGGTCATTCCTGAAAAGTTGAAACCTTTGATTCTAAAGTCACTGCACAATGACATGTCTCATATTGGTGCTGAAAAAGTCACTCATCTTGCGAGAGAAAGGTTTTATTGGCCGAACATGCAACAGGAGATTGAGGACTATGTTAACAAAAAATGCTCCTGTATCAAACAAAAACGGCCCACTCTTCCTCAGCGAGCACCAATGGGACACATTTCCACTAGCAGCCCTTTTGAACTAGTGTCCATTGACTATCTCCATTTAGAGCAAAGCCAAGGCTATGAGTACATACTTGTGCTTGTAGATCACTTTACCAGATTTGCTCAAGCATACCCGACAAGAAACAAATCAGGAAAAACTGCAGCTGACAAGATCTTTCATGATTTCATTCCTCGTTTTGGTTATCCAGACAAAATCCATCACGACCAAGGAAAAGAATTCGAGAACAGTTTGTTTAGCAGGCTCGAGCATTTAGCTGGTATTGGGCACTCTCGAACTACGCCCTACCACCCACAGTGTAATCCGGTAGAGAGACTGAACCGCACAATACTGCAAATGTTGCGCACATTGGAAGAAGAGAAAAAGAGTCAGTGGAAAGACCATCTCAGCCATGTAGTGCATGCATATAACTGTGCTAGGCATGAGTCCACCGGGTTCTCTCCATTTTTTCTTTTATATGGACGGCATCCACGCTTACCTGTAGACTTACTGTTCCCTCCGCAGAAAGACTCAGAGACAATTGACAGGCAGACATATGCGCAGAAATGGGCAGAGAGGATGCGGACTGCTTATGACATTGCTGAGAGGAATAGTGAAAAAGCCTCTGCCAAAGGTAAAAGACAATATGACAAATCAGTCAGGGGTGTAGTCCTCCAGCCAGGGGACAGAGTTTTAGTCAGGAACCTATCAGAGAGAGGTGGGCCTGGCAAGCTTCGTTCGTACTGGGAGCAGGTAGTGCACAGAGTAATTGATAGAGTTGATGAGGGACCAGTGTACAAGGTACAACCAGAAAAAGGGCCCAAAACACTACGTGTACTCCACAGAAACTTGCTACTCCCTGTCAATGACCTACCCCTCGAAGAGAACACCCCAGCTCAAAGTCAAAAGAGACTGCCAAGTAAACAAACAAACAAGACACCAGCACAAACGGAAGAGATCTCTGACTCAGAGGATGAGGACTACACATACACACGTGTTCCTTGCTACAGGCTAGTGAGGAGAGAACAGCCTGAGCAAACTCATACAACTGATGAGAGACTAAATGTTACTGCTCGGGAGTTTCATCCACCTGTGCAACAAGACGTTCAAACTCAAATGCAAGAAGCACAACTGGCGATGGACACTGTATTGGACAATATTGAGACAGAACATCGAGTAGAGGAACAACCTAACGAGAGACCACCGGAGGTACAGGCTCCACCAGAAGAGGAACATCCAGAGATACACCTCAGGAGATCCCAGCGGACTGCCAGGACCAGAGAGATGTTCACCTATGATGCGCTTGGACAGCCATCGTATCATCAGTGGCCTGCAGCAGTGAACTCTTTGATTCCAGGTTACCCACTCACAAGTACTGTTGTTCTTCCTTGTTATACTCAGCCTTATTTTGGTTATTCACAAGTGTATTGAGTATGATTTTGTTGACAAATGTCAGGAGACATTTATAAAAGCAGGGGAGAGTGTAAGGCTCACAGTAATAATACGTTATTTAAATGTGCTAAAAAGGGTTAAACCAGCTAAAATAGATTAAGGCATTTCATATGTTATTTTGAGTGATTAAAAAAAACAGACACCCCCACATTTTTTTAAATATCACAGTGTCTGGAGTAAGTACAAGTGCCTTTACTGTGTAATGCAATACCTTGGAGTGTCACAAGGAGGCGCACCGGCAGCAATAGTTGGGACACCAAGGGGCAGAACTGCAGAATAAACCCTGCAGTCGAGTGATGCACGAGGCTCACCTGTCTGTCTCTTGTGTTCCCTCTCAGGTTTGTTAAGTGTTCATGTAGTCATATAAAAATGGTACTAGTGTTGAGATAAAAACTCCAAAATGAATCGTTGTTAATCTGAACTTTGGTCGAGGTAAATTTACGTAGTTAAAAACACTTTCTGATTAATGCTAAGCTAGCGGAGATTTGCGCCTGTCGGGAGAATGCTCGGGTGTAGTTTTTTGTTACGTTTATGAGACATCTTGGTTGATTAACTGTTGTGTCTTGAATTATTGCAATGTTTGTACATGTAGTAAATCATTTAAACACTCACTGTACAAGTTAAGCACATTTAAAGTTACAGTTCATATGAAAGTGCGGTTGGGGTAGTCCTGGGCTGCGTCGCCGTTTTGTTGTTGTAGCGTTATTGTGTAATGATAAGGTAGTTGACCAGATGTGATATTTTTGTTTTGATGAATGTAAAATGTGGAAAATTAACAGCAGAATAAACCCTGCAGTCGAGTGATGCACGAGGCTCACCTGTCTGTCTCTTGTGTTCCCTCTCAGGGGTTTACCTTTCCACCCCTCTCTGACACGGGAGGGGCAATATGTGCTGTGTGTGTGTTCTCTATGTGTGTTGTGTGTGTTCTCTATGTGTGCTGTGTGTGTGTTCTTGGTGTGTGCTGTGTGTGTTCTCTTCACCCACATTTCTCACTATGAGAGTGGTGTGCATATCATCAAATCAATTTATTTTTATAATGCCCAAAATCACAACAACAGTTGCCTCGATGGGCCACAGGTAAAAGCAGTTCAGATAACTGTCCCAGAATGCCCCTGTCCTTTGACCCTCCTTCGCGGCGAGGAAAAACTACAAAAAACCCCATGGGAAAAAGTAGAAACCTCGGGGAGAACCACAGTGAAGGAGAGATCCTACTCCCACGGACGGACAGGCTGCAGATGAACTAGGACTGACGCATCCACTTGGACTGTGGAGCCAGAACCACTCAAGAGGGAGGTGGCTTTAAAGAGTTCCTCCAGGAGGACGAGGAGCATTCCACCCAGTGTAGAGAGATCCTCCAGCAGGAGATGAGGAACAGTTAATCTAAGTAGATGGAGTTCGTCCAGGCAGACGAGGTGTGGCTAATCCAGGGTTGAGGGAGTTCCTCCAGGCGGGTGGCGCATAGATCGTCCAGTGTAGAGATCGATCCTCCAGACAGATGGGGGTGGGGGGGTCGTCACTGGAGCAGTCGCCGCAGTGCCTGAAACAGTCTCCACTCCCCGGGGGAAGTGGAGAGAAAGAGAAACATGTGAACAGCAATGAACAGACTACAGTTGAAGTAATATTAAATATTGTTGATAGGTAAAGTAGGAAGAACCAGAGGATAGTGTTCAAGCTGCCATACTTCCCCCAGCATAGTTGCTCCAAGGGCAGCATAGCTAAAACTGTAGGTTTTTATTTCTGTTCCTAACTGGCCTGACCATAAGCTATTTCAAAGAGGAACGTTTTGAGCCTGGTCTTAAATGTAGAGACTGTGTCGGCCTCTTTAACATGAACAGGGAGCTGGTTCCATAACACAGGAGCTTGGTAGCTAAATGCTCGACATCCTACTGTGCTTTTAGAGACTCTGGGGACTAACAATAGTCCAGCATTTTGAGAACGAAGAGCTCTGTTTGGATGGTACGCTACTATTGCATCTTTGAGGTAGGATGGGGCCATATTGTTTATAGCTTTATAAGTCAGGAGGAGGATTTTAAATTTGATTCTAAACTCAACAGGAAGCCAGTGAAGAGACTCTAACACTGGTGAAATATGATCTCTTCTTCTAGTACCTGTTAATAATCTTGCTGCTGCATTTTGAACCAGTTGAAAGCTTCTTATAGAGCTTTTAGGACACGCTGTAAGCAGGGCGTTACAATAGTCTAATCTGGATGTGACAAATGCATGGATGAGTTTTTCGGCATCATCTCTGGGCAGGATTTTTCTAATTTTGGTTATGTTACGCAAATGAAAGTAGGCTGTTTTACAGGCTTGATTTATATGTGCTTTGAACGAGAGATCTTGGTCAAATAGGACCCCAAGGTTTCTTACAGTAGAGCTGGGGGCTACAGTGATATTGTCCAGAGAAACTATCTGGTCAGATAAAGAGTCTCGCAGGTGCTTAGGGCCCAGCAGAATGACCTCGGTTTTTTCAGGGTTAAGGAGCAGATAATTAAGAGTCATCCAAGTTTTTATGTCTTTCACGCAGGCACTAAGTCTGTCTACTTGATGGGTCTGATCAGGTTTCATTGATAAATAAAGCTGAGTGTCATCTGCATAGCAGTGGAAGTTAATGCCATGCTTTACCTGGATGATCATACCTAAGGGCAGCATATAAAGTGTGAACAGAACTGGACCGAGTACTGAACCCTGCGGCACACCGTAGGTTACTTTAGAACATGGGGAAGATCTCTGGTTTACATTAACAAACTGGTACCTATCAGATAGATAGGATTTAAACCGGCTTAGGGCGGTTCCACTGACACCTATATCACATTCTAACCTCTGCAGTAGAATGTTGTGGTCGATGGTATCAAACGCTGCGCTGAGGTCCAACAGAACCAGGATTGAGACCTGTCCATCATCAGCAGCTAATAACAGATCATTTGTGACTTTAACTAGTGCAGTTTCAGTGCTGTGGTACGCACGAAACCCTGACTGAAAAACTTCAAATAAATTATTGTCCTGCAGGTGGCGACAAAGCTGTTTAATCACAATTCTTTCAAGGATTTTAGAGACAAAGGGCAGATTAGAAATAGGTCTATAGTTTGCCAGTATGTCGGGTCTAGATTAGGCATTTACAAAAGTGGTTTAATCACTGCATATTTGAAGGACTGACGGACATCACCGCTTTCTATTGAAGTATTTATTATATTAAGAATGGGATTTATAATTAGGGGGAGAATTTCTTTGAGGAGTCTACTTGGGATTGGGTCTAAAATACAAGTTGATGTTTTGGAGGACATAATGACTGAAGTTATCTCTGCCTGATCAACAGCAGTGAACCTATCTAGTATTACTGAAGGATTTGTATGGGACACTAGCTTTGCAGTCTGGGCTTGCTCGGTACTAATAGTGGGAGTCATTGCATTTAGTTTATCTCTAATAGTTGTGATTTTGCTGCTAAAGAATAGAAGAAAGTCATTGCAGCTTAGAGTAACTGGTATTGAGGGTTCTACTGCGCTGTGACAGTTTGTCAGCCTGGCTACAGTGCTGAAGAGAAATCTAGAGTTATTTTTATTTACTTCTATTAAATTTGAATAATATCTGGTTTGAGCCTTACGAGAGCCTGCTTATAAGACAGAAGGCAAGTTTTCCATTCTTTTAGGGATTCTTCTGTGTGGGAGCGGCGTAAGGATCTCTCTAGTTTTCTTACCCTTTGTTTGTGAGAACGTAGTTCTTCATTGTACCAGGGGGAGGCTCGTTTTGGCCTGATGACTTTCTGTTTAAGTGGAGCTGCAACATCAAGAGCAGCTTTTAGAGAGTTGACCATTGAGTCAACAGAGTTATCAATAGCACTGGGACTGGTGCTGTTAACGACAGGATCACATGACGTAATATTAAATATTGGTTCTATTATTTCTCTGAACTTTAAAATAGATTTTTCAGATATTGTCCTTTTCATTATAGTTTTAGTCTGAGGAGCTGGATAGTCCTTAAGAATAAACTGAAAGGTAATTAGGAAGTGATCTGACATTATTGGGTTTTGGGGGAAGACATTTAGGTCACTAATCTCTATTCCATAAGTTAGAACCAGGTCCAGAGTGTGCTGGTGACTGTGGGTTGGTTTATTTACATTTTGAGTGAAACCAATGCTATCTAATAAAGCGCTAAAGGCATTACTGAGGCAATTATTTTCATTCACATGAATGTTGAAATCCCCAACCACCACAATATTTTCCCAGTCTAATACTAAATTTGATAGGAAGTCAAAGAATTCTGTTAAGAACAGTGAGTAAGGACCGGGAGGTCGATAGATTATTATGAGCAAAACAGCTTTTTGGTTTTTCCAGTTTGGGCAGGTGATTGATAGGATAAGGCTTTCAAATGAGCAAGACTCATTATTAATTTTATTAATTTTAGGACTCAGGAGTAAACTAGAATGTGAGATTACTGCCACCCCACCTCCCGGCCTGAGCTCCTGGCAGCTTGAAAGTTAACATGACTCTGTGGGGTGGCCTCATTTAATCTGACATAATCATCTTGTTGAAGCCAAGTTTCAGTTAAAGCTAAAATATCAATATTATAATCGTTAATTAATTCATTAACTAAAAGTGATTTGGAGGAAATTGACCTAATGTTTAGCAATCCACATTTTACATGCTTATTTATTAGTTTATTTGTATCATGTGTAGGGATTATTTGTATTAAGTTATTTGGTCTGACACCTAAATTATCTGTATTTGGATCTGACTTATTGGCGTTATTTACACGAGGGACACGCACAGTCTCTATTTGCTTTGACTCTGAACACTTGATCTGTGACAGCGCGGGCGAGAGCTTAGCGACAGAGAAGAGACTCTGCACCCGGGACTCATATTTAGAGCGTCACTTTAGGCGACTAAGGCTATCGGCCAAATTCGAACTAAAAGTGATGTACCCTCCGGTCGGATGGATGCCATCCCTGGGCGTATGAGCCGGGCTTTCCCAGAACGCACTCCAATTGTCAACAAAGACTACGTTGTTTTGGGGCACCAACTAGACAACCAGCAGTTGAATGCTGAAAAGCGGCTGTACATTTCAGCATTGACCCGATTGGGGAGGGGACCAGAAAATATTACGGTGTCTGACATCGACTTCGCCAATTCACACACCGCTCCAACCTGCAATTTGAGCACTTCTGATTGTCTCCGCCGGGTGTCATTACCACCTCCGTGAATCACGATACGACGGAACCTCTGACTACTCTGTTTTAAAAGCCTAAGGTTTCCTTCGATGTCACCCATTCTGGCCCCGGTATAACACCTAACTGAGGCTGCTGTCAGATTCACGTCTCTGACTATGGAACTTCCAATCACCAGAGTGTCACGTTGGCGGGCGTGTGATGGCGAGTGGGGCAAACCTATTGCAGACGGAAGCTTATGGTGCACTCAAGGCTGGCGTTTAGCGCATCGATCCCTCCGAACTGTCACAAATCTATCCCTGTCTTGTTCCTGGTCTGGTCCTGGCTGCGCGGGAGGCGCTGGGGGGCTGGTCTTATCCTGAGGCTTAGCCTTGCTACCGCTAACACTGCTAACTATGCTAACACTGCTACCTGCGGCGCGGTCCGGTAAACCTGATGCTACGACCTGGCTATAGCTAGACTTTAGCTCCTCCACAATGCGGATCCGCGCTTCTAACTCTGTAACCCTGGCTTCCAAAGCTACCACTACGCTACACTTCACGCAACTCTCCCTGTCGTCAGTGAAAGAAGCAGGGTTCTGACTCAACATATGACAACTTGAACAGGTAAGGGCGAAAGAGGCGGAGGACGGGCCAGCCATGGCGCTAGTCGGCTAGGCTAGCTCCGGTTGATGCTAGCGGGCAGGGGGGGATTTAATCCACGAAATACTGAACAAAGTGAGCTAAATGAGGCTCCGGGTTGTTTAGGGAGCAATTAAACTTTCAATTATGTGTAGGAGGGTAAGATAGTTTTTGTATAATTCGTGGATTAACAATAAAGTGTGGAGAACGATCACTCGCAAACGCAGAATAGACTCACCGGATGTGACGTCAGCTTCCGTCCTATGAGTGACTGGTGGTGGTTGGAGGTGCCGATGGTAGCCTTGCTTCCGTCAGTCTGCCACAGGACAGCTATGGGTACAGTCATGTGTGGAGGGAGTGCATAATTCATCATGAAGTTGCTTTGAGTGTCCAGGAAACCTCGGTGAAAGTTTAATAAGCTGCTAACATTCAAAATTCCCACAGAGATTTTTCAGCGTGGTTTGAGGCTGTGTTGGCCTTAGTGCACATGCGTAAACCTCTAAAACAAACTGCTGTCTGCCGAGGAGTTAATAGTAGGTAGATAGTAGGTAGAGAGCTGATCATGGTGGGCCTGCACTCAGTCAATTTGTGTGTGCACACATGGAAAGCAAGGTTGTTGCAGTCTGCTCAGTGGCCTGTAGAGGCCTCTTAAACACACCGTGACTTCCAGCCAAGCTCCAGGAGGCAGAAGTAAAAGGCTTATTTGGATCTGTTTCAGAACAATTTAATCATAGTTTTGGTATAGTAGTATAGTATAGATTTTATTGGCCAATCACTTGTGGTAGTACGCCCCGTGTGCCTGTCGGCAGCCTATTGCGTGTGACCTGATCCTTTAAGAGGGAGGGTCCCTCACCTGCTCGAGCTCTTGGTCGCCTCTGACGTCACCCGCCGTCTGGGAGCAGGTAGCAGAACGAACGCCGGATCAAGCCAACATATCGCTCAAAATCACCTTTTAACATCGTTTCGTTCGCCTAAAAAGCCTGGTGATTGCGCCTAGGTTGCGTGTTCCACCAGTGAGTATGATGTCTTCCCGAGTCGTTCAGTAGTTCATTCATTTAATCGATGTATCCAAACAAACATTTGTGGTTGTAGACCTCCGGCGCGTGCACGAGGGTCGACTCCGGGACACGTTCCTCCCGGCTCGTGCGTGTGTTGCGTTGCGTTCTATTAATTGCTCCGGTAAGTTTATTTTGTGCTTTTCAAATAATTATTCGTGAGGAAAAGTAATTTTATCTGGCGCTGTTTGTGCAGTGCGCCGGCGCCCAGGAGCATTTCCTCCGTGCCGCGCTTCGCCTCGGCTCGTGCTGCACGCTTTCATTCATAAAAACGCTCCGGTAAGAAAGTTCGCTTCCTTTATTATTCCTGTTTCATTGAAATTGTTAATCCAGCGCTGTTCTTAGTGTGGGGCGTCAGACCGGGCACCTTTTTCAGCGCTGGGTCCTTCTCTGTGCGCGTGGCGCATCTGTGTGATTTTGATGCGTATACTCTCTCTCGTTGCCTCTGTTTCGCTGCGTGTGATTCAGAATATTGATTCTAAATTCCAAATTGTAACTTTTTAGGTTTGGAGACTGAGCGAGCCTCCCCTTTTCTTCTACGCCCCTTCTTCTACGCCCTTCTACACCTCGCCTCTCCCTTTTTGTTCTTTTTCACCTCAGTCAGAGCACCGAACTTAAAGGACGCTTTATGGTCGTTAAAGCTGCTGTGGGTATTGAAGTTGATAATGTCAGCCGCATTGTGGATGTAACTAAAACATGGTCATTATTGAATTTCAGGTATAATTTTATTGTGTGAGAGTGCGTGAGTGAAAACATTTTAAATCAGTATTTTAAAGAAAAGTATTTTGTACATCAAACCCAAAAGTAACTTAATAAAATTGTATACTTTCTCTATTCAATGTCTCTGTCACTCAATACTTACCTGTGTTAGCCTTATTGTATTACTGTACTTTCCCTTCGGGGTGGCGTTGTTGGTCAACTTTAACAATTACATAATTGGGCTGATTGAGTATAGTCTGTTCCATTCTAAAACATTCAGCCCCTGTGCCACGACAGACTGGCGTTGGTTGGCAGGATTCAATTGAAGTGGACAGAGACATAGAATTTGGTCGCGTTTGGTAATTTTGGAGGTTTTTAAGTGTGTACAATGTGTGTTTGGTAAATGCATAGATATAGTTACAGGTGCTTTCTGCATATTGTTTAAAGGTTATTGTGTGTTTTGCATGTTTTTGTTTTGCTCAGTTTTCTACTGAATTGCATGTATTTTTATTGCTAATTTCTGGTACCTTGAACTATTGCACCAGTAAGTACTGTTCTATTCTAATAGCATTCTGCCATTTGCACTAAAATTGCACTCTAACCGTGCCACTGGTCTTGGGTTTGTGTTGTATTGTGAGCAATACCACAGCAGCATTTTTTCACCTAATCTTTAATATTTTTTTTTGTTTGTTTCTCTCCCAAAAAGATGGAAGAACAGATGCGCGAATTGCAAGAGCTAGTAGCCCAACTAAAGGCTGACAAATGAGCGACTGCGTCAAGAGCGATCTCAGTCGGTTTCAAACGCTGCCGCTGGGCCATCCACCTCCTCCGCTGAACCTACAGCAACCTCGGTGCGCAGTAATCCAGGCACTGACCGGCTGGTCTTTGTTCCTCGTGACCGAAAATGCCCAATGTTTCGTGGTAGGACGGGCATTAGCTTGAGCGAGTGGTTGGAGGAGGCCCAGGCGTGCATTCGTGCTCGACATCTGTCATTTGTTGACCAAGCATTTTTTTTGTTTGATCATTTAGAAGGGGAGGCTCGCGAAGAAGTAAAGTACCGTTCTGCAGAGGAACGAAGTGATCCAACCAAAGTCCTAGCCATTTTGCAGGACCTGTATGGATGTTCTGAATCATACGTAGCATTACAGGAGGCGTTTTTCTCTCGCCGACAACGGGAGGGAGAAACTTTACTAGAATACTCTCTTGCGCTTATGTCGTTAATGGAGAAGGTAAAACTGCGTGCTCCAAATAATATGGTAAACTTTGAAATTTTGTTGCGTGATCAGTTCGTCGAACAGGTACTGGATGGCGCGCTTTAGGCGAGAACTTAAACAATATGTGAGGAGCTCCCCGGCGACCCTGCTTGACGCCAGAGGTGAGGCCATTAGGTGGGAACGCGAGGGACTGCCGGCGGGTATGCGGGCCGAAGCAATTCTGTCCCCTCCGCTTTCGGCACTCAGTATGTGGTGCAAGGTGGCTATCAGCAGTCGGCACACAACCCTCCATCGGAAGTGAGTGAGATGAAGGAGCTTTTGCGGCAACAACAGGAACAACTTGATAAGTTGACGCAGAGCGTTGCTCGCTACATACCACTCACCAGCGTGGCCGTTCTCCTCGCCCAGGTCCTATCATTTGTAATCGCTGTCAACAGCCTGGCCACATCGCCAGAGAGTGCGATGGGCCACGTGTTACACCTCGTCAACAGTCGGCTGCACGCGGGCACTTCCAGCCAAGGCAGCCGCCGGAAAACTAAAGCCCACGGCGTTGCCAGCCACAACTCGGGTGGGGCATCTACTGGCTCTGGAGATTCTTGGGCAGGGTTGAAAGATGTTCCAAAGTTAATTTCGACGTGTCCACACATTGATGTTGGCATGGGTGGCGCCACTGTGCCATGTCTGGTGGATACGGGTCAATGGTTTCCACTATTACAGAAAGTTTTTTTCGGAATAATTTTGAACCCTGGGGTGAAGAACGTCTTAATGCCTGTCATTGGTTGGAGCTCAAAGCTGCCAATGGCTTGGCCATTCCTTATATTGGCTACCTTGAATTAGAGGTTGTCCTTTGTGGGAAGTCGATGTCTCACTGTGGAGTCCTGGTGGTAAGAGACCCACCTGGTCGCATGCCATCCAAGGTCCCGGGTGTCCTTGGGATGAACATCATTAGCAAATGTTACAAAGAGCTTTTTGGTCAGTACGGCTCTAACCTATTTAGAGAAGCTGCGGTGGCCTTCCCGACCCCCCTTATGGATGCTATGCAAAAATGTCACGTTGCTAGTGTAAAACCTGTTCCCCAACAGCCAGGTAGAGTTCGGGTGCGGGGAAAGGCCTGTCGCATACCAGGTGGTTCGATGAAGATGGTCACTGCCACCTGTTCGGAACAATTCTCGGATGGCGCTGTATTGTTTGAGCCACCTGAGTCTGGCTTACCAGCGGGCCTCTTGGCATCACCTGCCTTGGTCCGCGTCATTCGGGGCACTGTCTACATCCCCGTGGTGAATGTTGGTGAGTCGGACGTGTTGCTCTACTCCCGCACAGTCATTGGCACCTTGGATCAGGTAAGAGTTGTCAGTTTACCTTCAGGTGTTGCGGAGGTGTCATCTGTCTCTGCCCAGGTAGCCTCTCACGTTGCATCCATCCCAGATCAGATTGAGGGGATAGATCTGTCCCTCCTGCCACCAGACGAGCGTGCAGCGGCTAGATCATTGTTAAGAAAACATCTGTCGGTTTTTGCTGCACATGATCAAGATTTGGGGTGCACAAATCTCATATCACATGAGATACCCCTTCTGGACGATGTGCCTGTTAGGCAACGTCACCGCCGGATTCCTCCGTCAGAATACGAGGTAGTGAAAGAGCATATTAACCAGCTGCTCCAGGCACAGGTCATTAGGGAGAGCTCGAGCCCCTATGCCTCGCCTATTGTACTAGTTCGTAAGAAGGATGGAACTCTCCGGTTGTGCGTGGACTATCGCCAGTTAAACTCAAGGACTCGCAAGGACGCTTTCCCTCTCCCGCGGATTGAGGAATCGTTGGATGCCATGACCGGTGCGTGTTGGTTTTCGACAATGGACCTCGCTAGTGGGTACAATCAAGTACCAGTTGCCGAAAAGGACCGACCCAAGACTGCATTCTGTACTCCATTTGGGTTGTTCGAATGGAACCGGATGCCCTTTGGGCTTTGTAATGCCCCAGGAACTTTCCAACGCCTCATGCAGCGTATTTTTGGCGACCAGCAGGGTCAGTCATTGCTGTTGTACTTGGATGATATCATCATCTTTTCATCCACCGTACAGCAGCACCTGCAGAGGCTGGATAGTGTCCTGGAGCGGCTCCATCATGAGGGCCTGAAGGTGAAGCTTAATAAATGCAGCTTCTTTCAGCGGGAAGTCAGCTATCTGGGTCATGTCATCTCAGACAAGGGTGTCTCCACAGACCCCATGAAGATTGAGTGCGTGGCAAACTGGCCAACGCCCACGACGGTAACAGAGCTGCGTTCCTTTTTAGGCTTCGCCAGCTACTACCGCCGCTTCGTCAAGGGTTCGCAAAGTTGGCAGCACCTCTGCATCAGCGAGTGGCAGCGTTGATGGGAAAGTCGAAAAAGGCAGGTAAGTTGAACACTGACATCTGGAGTAAGGAGTGTCAGGACAGCTTTGATGCCCTTAAGGCCAAGCTTACACGTACACCCGTCCTCGCATATGCAGATTTCACACTACCTTTCATCTTGGAAGTGGATGCGAGCCACCATGGTCTGGGAGCCGTGCTCTCTCAAGAGCAGGGTGGAAAAGTGCGACCGATTGCTTACGCAAGTCGTGGCTTGAGACCTCCCGAACGCAACATGTCAAATTACAGCTCAATGAAGCTAGAATTGTTAGCCCTCAAGTGGGCCATGGCTGACAAATTCAGAGAGTATTTGCTTGGTCATAAGTGTGTCGTTTATACCGACAACAACCCGCTGAGCCACTTGGCGACAGCAAAGCTTGGTGCAGTTGAGCAGCGTTGGGCTGCACAGCTCGCGTCATTTGACTTTGAACTGAGGTACAGATCTGGTAAGAGTAATCAAAATGCCGATGCACTGTCCCGCCAGCAATGTCTTACCTCGCAGGAACTTGCAGAAACGCTCCCGGGGGCCCTCATCCCACACTCTCTGCAGGGATTGAGTGCTCTGTCAAGGATTGAGGCCTGTCAGGCAGTGGTGGCAGCTCTGCCTGGACGTACTCCTGGGGACCTGCATGCTCTTCAGGCATCAGACCCTGTCATTCAGGAGGTAATGCCTTTTTGGAGAGCCAAGGCACGTCCCAACGCTGAGGAGCGGAAACGCCTATCTCCATCTGCGGGTGTCTTGCTCCAGCAATGGGACCGCCTCGTAGAACAGGATGGGGTGGTTTATCGAAAGGTATTTCGCCCAGATGGCGGCGAGGCCATATTCCAACTGTTACTCCCAGCGGAGTTGACGAAAGAAGTGCTAAACCAGGTACATCAAGAACATGGCCATCAGGGTGTGGAAAGGACCCTGAGTCTGCTGCGTGCCAGGTGCTACTGGCCTGGCATGTCCAGGGAAGTGGCGCAGTGGTGCCGGCAGTGTCAGCGCTGCCAGGTTGCCAAAGACTCGCACCCCCCTGCTCGCGCCTTTATGGGTCACCTCCTGGCATCGCGACCAAACGAAATCCTTGCGCTTGATTTCACCTTGCTCGAACCATCACAGAATGGTGTTGAAAATGTCCTCGTTATGACCGACGTTTTCAGTAAATATACTCAAGCTGTTCCAACCCGGGATCAGCGCGCTCTAACTGTAGCTCAAGTCCTGGTGTCGGAGTGGTTTTGTAAATTTGGTGTGCCATCTAGAATACATTCAGACCAAGGTCGAAGTTTCGAAAGCCTGCTGATGCAACAACTGTGTGGACTTTACGGATCGCAAAGTCACGAGCGACTCGCCTTACCATCCGTCGGGAACGGGCAGTGTGAACGTTTCAATCGTACTTTGCACAATCTGCTTCGCACTTTGCCTGTGTCCCGGAAACGTGATTGGTGCTCTTGCTTGCCGCGAACTTTTGTATCGCATAACACTACGCCACATCAGTCAACCGGGCGAGTCACCGCTTTACTTGATGTTCGCCAAGAACCCAGGCTACCAGTAGACTTTTGCTGGGCCAGGTCTCAGAACCTGTGGCTGGTGAGCTTCCACGAATGGATCTCAGAGCATCAAACGCGGCTTAAATTTGGCTTTTTGAGGGAGCTCAAGAGCGGCTTGAGGGCAGCAGCCCAGCGCGGAAAGAACAATATGATCAACATGTGCATGACAAGTCTTTGTTGGAAGGAGAAATGATCTTGGTGCGAAACACTGGTGTTAGAGGTCGGTGTAAGATGCAGGATCTCTGGTCCCCAGTTCCACATGTTGTCTTGAAAGCTCCACGAGCGGGAGGGTCGGTTTATACTATTGCTCCCACTCATGACCGGACAAGGACTAAGCAAATTCATCGCTCTTTGATAAAGGTATTGGTTGGGACAACTGCTCCTAAGGTTACCCAAAACACTGGTTCCTTGGAGGGTGCTTGTTCAAACTCGCCCAGTGGTTCTTGTGACGGAGACTTTTGGTATGCGGTGCTTGAACCGCCACTTGAGCCAAGAACTGCCCCAAGTCGGCCTGTGAGAGAACAAACCTCTCAGCTTGCCCCTGCAGCCGCAGTCGAGACTGCAGTGCCAGCTGCTGAGGAAACTGTGGAACAGTTAGGGCCACCTTCACCCGTTGGCGGAGCCAATAGTTGCGTGCGGAGGTCATCACGTCCCACCGCTGGTCGCCACCTGAATCCACATAATTTGCCACGGTCAGTGCTAAACACAAGAAACCCAGGGACTAATACAGAGTTTACTGTCTCTGAACCTTGATTTAAATTGTTGAAAGTCCATCGTCGGGGCGACGATGCAGGGAGGAGGGATAGAATGTGGTAGTACGCCCCGTGTGCCTGTCGGCAGCCTATTGCGTGTGACCTGATCCTTTAAGAGGGAGGGTCCCTCACCTGCTCGAGCTCTTGGTCGCCTCTGACGTCACCCGCCGTCTGGGAGCAGGTAGCAGAACGAACGCCGGATCAAGCCAACATATCGCTCAAAATCACCTTTTAACATCGTTTCGTTCGCCTAAAGCCTGGTGATTCTTAGCCCACTAGGTTGCGTGTTCCACCAGTGAGTATGATGTCTTCCCGAGTCGTTCAGTAGTTCATTCATTTAATCGATGTATCCAAACAAACATTTGTGGTTGTAGACCTCCGGCGCGTGCACGAGGGTCGACTCCGGGACACGTTCCTCCCGGCTCGTGCGTGTGTTGCGTTGCGTTCTATTAATTGCTCCGGTAAGTTTATTTTGTGCTTTTCAAATAATTATTCGTGAGGAAAAGTAATTTTATCTGGCGCTGTTTGTGCAGTGCGCGGCGTCCAGGGCATTTCCTCCGTGCACGCGCACGCCTCCCGGCTCGTGCTGCACGCTTTCATTCATAAAAACGCTCCGGTAAGAAAGTTCGCTTCCTTTATTATTCCTGTTTCATTGAAATTGTTAATCCAGCGCTGTTCTTAGTGTGGGGCGTCCAGACCGGGCACCTTTTCAGCGCTGGGTCCTTCTCTGTCTGCAATGCGTGGCGCATCTGTGTGATTTTGGGTACGTATACTCTCTCTCGTTGCCTCTGTTTCGCTGCGTGTGATTCAGAATATTGATTCTAAATTCCAAATTGTAACTTTTTAGGTTTGGAGACTGAGCGAGCCTCCCCTTTTCTTCTACGCCCCTTCTTCTACGCCCTTCTACACCTCGCCTCTCCCTTTTTGTTCTTTTTCACCTCAGTCAGAGCACCGAACTTAAAGGACGCTTTATGGTCGTTAAAGCTGCTGTGGGTATTGAAGTTGATAATGTCAGCCGCATTGTGGATGTAACTAAAACATGGTCATTATTGAATTTCAGGTATAATTTTATTGTGTGAGAGTGCGTGAGTGAAAACATTTTAAATCAGTATTTTAAAGAAAAGTATTTTGTACATCAAACCCAAAAGTAACTTAATAAAATTGTATACTTTCTCTATTCAATGTCTCTGTCACTCAATACTTACCTGTGTTAGCCTTATTGTATTACTGTACTTTCCCTTCGGGGTGGCGTTGTTGGTCAACTTTAACAATTACATAATTGGGCTGATTGAGTATAGTCTGTTCCATTCTAAAACATTCAGCCCCTGTGCCACGACAGACTGTTTGCCTTGCTTGCCCTGACCTGCCACTGCAAATAAGCACTAAAGTACAGTGGGAGTGATGAACTGTTTCAAGAAGTTGTGCGCTCGGAGTGCAACTGGTTTTACAAGGACCTGCTCCATAATATGTGCGCACAGTGGAAGAAATAAACCTCCCAAATGTGTTATAACTGTTGTATTGAAAAGCAATAGAATATAGAATGAAATAGAAAAAGCTCTGCCCCTTTTACCTGTGCAGGTGACGTTAGCAGCAGCTGAGCAGCGCGTCTCAAAGCTCTCACACTCCTTCAGAGCTGTCTCTGCTCCATTGCAGTGAAAGGACCTCCCCACAGCTGATCCCTCCGTGAACAGCGCCCCCTGTAGGTCAGACACACCTCCACAATCCAGCTCCCTGCAGACCACTTCAGCCTCTGCCCGACCAAAGTCCTCAGCACACACCGAGCTCCACATCTGGTCTATGTGCACCTCCAGAGAACCAGAGCACCGACTGGGACCACCGCTCAGTCGCACCCAGTCTGCACACAAACACAGGACAACTTAAGGCAGGGGCTGGAGGAGGAGTCTGGGGAGAAGGAGGAGCAGGAGGAGGTGTCTGGGGAGGGGGAGGAGGAGGTGTCTGGAGAGAGGGAGGAGCAGGATGTGTAAGAGTTGTACCCTGTGGTGTGGTCAGATGTCCGATCACAGGAAGACTCACTCCAGACTTGTATGCTCTGATTTTGATTTTATAGGAGGTGTTGGGCCTCAGGTGCTGGATCTCTGTGGTCCTTTTGTGTCCCAGGACCCAGACTTTTCTCGGGTCAGGTTTTCTGGACAGATGAAACCTGCTCACACTGCTGCCACTATAAGTCCAGGAGACTCGAGCTCTTCTTGGTTGAACATCAGAAAACCTCAGAGCTTCAGGTCGTGTTGTGTCTGAAGATATAAGTTAATTGTTGTTATGTTCCACTAGAATCTACTACAGTCTCATGATTAGGCTGATACTGCTGCTGCTAATGTTAAGAGACTTGATGATTTAGATAAATCTGCTGGTGTTTGCAGTTTTAATTGTGACATTTAGCATGAACGAGGTCACATGACTGATTAATTAGTATGAGTGCTGCATGGTTAAATACATGTGAATGTTTTCAATTTAAACCTGGTTCAAATCCACAACTTTAATTTTTTATTGTTCAACAACAAACCAACTGATGGTTTACTGAATGTATTGTTATAACTTTTGTGGACTTATCTGTTACTAATTATTCTGTTGTGACAGCTGTTGTTACTATGACACTTTAACCACAGATTTTTAAAACAATGGCTCATCCCCCCCTTGATGAATGGTTCCTCATCATCCCGGGGGAACTCTCTACACTACATGAGCCACCTTCCTTCCTCCTGGTTCTGGCTCCAAATGAATGCATCATCCTGGACCATCTGCAGCCTGTCTGCCCATGGACCTCTCCTTCACTGTGGTTCTCTCTGAGATTTCTATTTTTTTCCACAAGGGTTTTTTGCCAAGAAGAACAGTCATGGACAGGAGATACTCTGGGACAGTTATCCATACACTAAACTATGTTGAAAATTGTTTATTTAAACAGCTTTCTACCTGAGACCCATTGAGGCGACTGTTGTGATTTTGGGTGCAATAAAAATAAATTGAATTTAACTTACCCAGCTTTTGTTTGTTCCAACGACACAAAGACTGAGTTAGCTCTTTCAAAATGTTTGGGAAACCATCAAAGTCTTCTACAGTATAGACTTCGCGTCTATTAAGATAAATCTTAAAGTCCTTTAAGTCATTGTAATCTGCATCTTTAACTGCAACTATCCATACTTTGACATCTCTTTGTCTCAAATGTTCAACAGTGTTTCTGTTGATGCCTGATGACTTTCTGTCACTGATCAAAATCAGAGCATTAGGAGCATTGACTCTAGCTCCTCGATTTGTTTGGAAAATATTTTTCCGAACAAAGTCCACATCGTCGCTGGTCAGGTCTCCAGGAGAAGGAGGACTTTGTGACAGCCTCTTGACTGCACTGACCACAGAGGGAACATTGTGATAGGTGTTCAGGTCAAACTCAACCTCAGGTTCTCCACTGCACTTCACCAGAGCAATCCGGACCGAATCAAGACCAACCACACCGAGGATCTGGACCAGAGCTGCCAGGAAATCTCTCACTTTGGAGAAGTCTTCTGAACTGATGTGGTTGAATCCATCCAGAAGCAGCAGCACATCAGCTCTGTGTTCCTCACTGAGAGGACACTCTGCAGGAGACAGGAGACAGTGAGAGGACAGACATGCAAACTCTAACCACCATCTAACTCACTTCTGCTCAACGACTCAGACAAGAAATGAAAAAAAATAAAATCTTTACCAATCAAAATCCATGTTTTGGAAGGCCTATATGCTTTTAAAAATACAACATAACGTTGATAATTATTATGCAACTCTGTTCAGGTTGCTTTTAATGTAAAGTAGGCAGGGATATGAGGAAGATGAAAACTGATATTTTCTGAGCCCTCAAGCCTCAAATGCAGGACAGAATTACTTGACTGCGGCAAGATTACACAAACATGCATCAATCAATAATAGAAAATGTAAAAAAAAAAGCCAATGATGCAGGAACACAGCTATAACACTGTTAAGTTGATATTGTTATGTCCCCTTCAATGAGAAATTTTGAAGAATAGAGCGAGACTACCATGTGACTAAATTGGTTGAGGTGCCATTATTGCAGGGAAGATACAACAGTAATGAATGGGATTGCGTCTAAAAGTAGCTTTAGCAGTTCATTTTTGTTGTTAAATTAAGCAGTAAATTTCAATACCCCCTAAAAACGAATCATATTTTACATTAGCAATCCTTATGTGGCACGATTGTGATTCACTTTAGATATTCTAATGTCATCAAAAAGTGTCACTGAAGATGTTTGAGAGAAAAGCACTTCATTATAATGCACAACATCTTACTTACTTTAACTAATGTGAAGCTGTTGTACATGACAACAGACTGGCTTGGCCCTCTAAACTCCTGTGTCAAGCCTGCAGTTAAAAATCTCGGACAGTTCCTTTTTCTTTCTTTATTCGTTTATTAGTACAATGTACAATTGCATTAAGCACCATGGCAGAGATGCTTGTACCAGACTCTAGCTTCACAGCTAATTTCCATCTGTAGTCCTCAGGGGGAGGGGTCAACAAGAATTATTTACATATATACAACAATAAAAAGCCACAACCCTTGTTGCTTCCACATGCAGCATGTATCCAATCTCACCAACTCATACAACATATTCATACACTCATTAAACACATTCTCTATATAGTCAACATTTACATTTCAGTCAGTTCCTTTAAATTAGACAAGCAGATAAGCTCTGTTGTCAAAACTAGTTTCTTTCAACTGTGTATTCTTCGCTAGGTCAAAGCCCACATTTCTCCAAATGAGTTTGAGCATGTTGTCCACACTTTCATCACGTCCAGCCTTGATTATGGTAATTGATTGTACTGTGGCCTCAATCAAACATCTTTGAACAAAACTCTGCTGCTCAGCTGCTGACTGGAACCAGGCGCCGTGAACACATCACACTGTTCTCTCCTCCCTGCACTGGCTTCCTGTCAGAAATGATTTTAAAATGCTGTTTGTTATTAAATGTCTAAATGGCCTTTCCCCGCCCTGTCTGAGTGAGTTGCTCTATCCTTATGCTCCGGCTCGAGTGATGAACTCGCCTCAAGACTCGAGGTGACTGAGGTTTTCTGTGGCTGCTCTAAAGCTGAGGAACAGTCTGCCAGAGTATTAGAACGGCACAGTCTCTTGACATTTTTAAATCATTACTAAAGTCTCACCTCTTTGCGCTTGCCTTTAATAGAAGCTGAGCACTCTATGTAATAATGTTCTTGTTAACTAAGGAACCTTAATCTAAAGCGTTATCAATTCAACATCCAAAATACTGTCTATGCGCCTGTAACATGCTCAAGGGAAATAATAAAATACATTTTGGTGCAGGAATCATTACTTTGCACCAGCGTTTTATATAATATAAATTTATCATTTTTTAGTTTGAGAGCACTTCACCCACATGGCCCAGTATGAGAGTGGTGTGTGTGAATGGTTGGCGGTGGTCGGAGGGGCCGATGGCACACACTGGCAGCCTCCCTTCTGTCAGTCTGCCCCAGGGCAGCTGTGGCTACAATAGTAGCTTACCACCATCGAGTGTAGAGTGAATGAATAATGCAATGTGTAGAGTCTTTGAGTGTCCAAAAAGAGCTGTATAATTATAAAGCATTAAACTCATTCTCACGTCTCTACAGAGGCTCAGGCCCAAGAAAACAAATGTATGCATCGTATGCACTGAAATAGTCACTGGAACATGCTCTTCAAAGTGTCATCAAATCTTGATGTAAAAGTATTAAAAATATATATTAAACAGGATTTTAATGCTAAGCATTAGGCCTTTTCATATAAACAGAAACTTTGTAAATTCAAGTGAACCAGGTCTAAACCAGGTTTTAAAACAGGAATATCCCTGGTTTTGAACAAGACATTTTAATCTGAACCACAATTAGTTTCATGCAGTGAGTAGAGGTACCTGTTTGAGCGCTCGGAGTGTTCTGAGCCCAAGTCCCTGAAAAAACAAAACACAAATATACTCAAATACATCCACAAATAGATACCATCAGTTATTTAATAGATCCACTTTTCTAACTCACTGCAGTAATGACTTTTTGGCCCAAATTGACCCAGAGGTGACAGTGACAAAAAAGAATATCTTGCTCTCAATATCTTCAGTTTGTCAAAGACAGAATGTGCTTACATTTCTTGATTGAGGTTCAAAGTATAAGAGAGATACATTTTATGATTGTTAATTTTACATATTTTAATAAAACAATTTTGATATGACACTTTATTTCCCACCTCCACACCCGTCCAGTCCTGGAACAACCTGTCCATCCTGGTTTAGTTTGTTCAAGTCCTTTCTTGTTTTTCTTGCTGGTTTATTTAAATGTCATCTTGTTCATTGTCTGTTTCACTGTTTTTTTTTTAAATCTGCTGTTGTGATATTGGACAATACATTTAAAATACATTTTTTTCATTATGTCATTTTATATCTGTTTCTAACTCCTCCAAGTCCCATCCAGAGGTTTGTAAGTTTGAACTGAATCATTAAAAGATAAATAAATAAACGTTTTACCTGAAGAGCAGAGAAACAGGACGAACACCAGACCTCCAGAATCCATGTGTGGACGAGAAAAAAGGCAGAACTACCACGACCAAACCACGACTGAACCAGCTCTAGATCAGGACTAAACCAGGTCTAAACCAGGTCTAAACCAGGACTGGCTGTGCCCCTGTTATGAGCTGGTCTTATCTGAACTTCCTGTGTGTGACATCTGAACATAATCTTTAAAATGCATCTGCATTTTGTGCGTCTAACTTCAGATGTTACAAAACATTCAGGTTTATATCATTTTAAATATGTGCAGACAAAATATAAGGGACATTTTTACTCTCATTATTGTTTTCAGTTCTTTTATGGTTTTGTCCATGCACTTGTGTAAATACATACACAGTCTACATTAAAGGTGCACTATGGAACATTTCTAGTGGAGGATCCCCCACCTGCTGGGTTTGTTTTGCCTGGAATCATCCACAGTATTTACATTTATTCAATTAAGTTTCATTTGTATGTGCATAGATTGCTTTAAAAAGAAAAACTGAAACTCATAAATGATGGTGTTTAACCTGATGGTTAAAACCAGATGGTATTTCTGCTGCCCAATGGAATGGTTAGAAACCAGTAGTTTTAGAAAAACTAAGTGTAAATATCTTGCTTTGATGTTGATTATTGTATTAAAAATCATGAAATGCAGCATGAAAAAGCATTCAGTTAAATTTGCTGAAACCTGCATGAGCCCTGCAGGCAACACATGTTTTCCCTTAAATAACTTTTGTATGCATTTCCAAAGTTTGGATACAAATAAAAAAGTGTATAGGTAGCTGATTATAAAAGGTGTGTCAGAGTCTGTTACTTTAAATGTGCTTTATTAAGGCGACATTTACTGTTGTTCTGCCTCTTAACAATACATTTTAAAGAGAAAGGATGTTTTGTACGGGGCTATTTTCTGTCTTTCTGTTTAAATGTAATGTAGCCAGTTCAAAAACAACTGAGCAAAAGAACTATTTATGTAAAGCGTCTTTGAGTGTCCAAAAAAGCGCTATACAAGTTTGATGCATTATTACTATTATTATTATAATTAGAGTAAAAACCATCCGTCTCATCATTATGAAGTGGCTAAATACTGATTACTGGATCAGAATTCAGAAATGTCCCTCTCTATTATCCATGTGTAGATGACTTTACAAAGCCTGAGTAACACTGTATTCTCAGTGCCTCGTGCTGACTCACACGAGCTCCTCAGCTTCACTTTTATCACTGAAACTACAGTCCCCCGTGGCCTGTGCGTGTCTTTTCACTAGAACTAAACGGTGGTTGACTTTGAGCCTCAGTCGAGTCCTGGACAGACACTAGAGATGTCCCTGTCAGCAAAGACACAGACACAGCCTGAGCGTCTGGAGCTCAGTGAGTGAGAGCAGGAGAGAGAGAGCCTCACAACTTCACTCAGAGGAATACTTTGAATCAATACAGCCAGGGCTTGAACAAATGACTCGCACAGACGTCAAAAATAGAAGCCTGTTGTTGACAGCAGTGTGCTCTGACTGTTCACTCTTCTCACTCACTGACACATTGAGTGAAAAAACAGTCCTATGTCATCAGTCTGTCTGTAAACTGAATCAAATTGTTCTTTTCTAGAGAGTGTAAGCTTTAAAGCGAGGTAGAACATGTCCAGGTAGAATCCAAGTGTCCACAGGCCCTGGTTCACAATGAAATTAAACCTGGACTGGACCGTGATTAAACCAGAACTAGAACTGGACCAAACCAAGTCTGTATCTAAACCAGGCCCAGAAAAGTGTGAACACAACTTAAGTTTACAGCATCTTGTTTGTTCTTTTTATGTGAACACAGCCTTGAGCACATTCTCCTCTGCATTTTGGACACTTTGAGGTGTTTCTTTCCCAGAGGCAGTAGCATCCATCAGGCCCTGGTGCATGTGTGCTCTGCTGGGCCCCAAGCCTCCGTCATGGGCTGAACCTGAGACTCTGCTCTACGAAGAAATACATGTGGCATTACCTGCCGGAGGCGAGCCCTGCCCCCTGGAGTACCCGCCAGAGGTGGGCTCTGCCCCTTAGGAGCCCAGGTCCCCATTGGCTGCCTGCACCGCTGTCAGGCAATAAAAGTTTGTTCGCTGCTCTTCCTCTGCCTTCACACAAGTGCCCGCCCACCGACACGTTACTTCCGTATTTACCGGCGCCTCATGGCAGGTAAGAGCTCCTATGCCCTTGTCTGAATTGTAGCGATCCGTCCGCTAATTTATCAATCTATTTTTAGCACGGCCGCTCGCAAACTCATGCACGGACAGATGCCCTGTTGGTCATTTAGGACAGTAAGGGATCTCAATTGTATTTGGGTGTTAGCAGTCTTGCTGCCCTGCTTTCTCTGCTCTTTCGCCCGTGCCTGGCCTTCGGCGTTGAGCCACTGTGTGCCAAAAATTTTGAATGGACTATTGCACTGTGCGACTTTCACGCCCTCGTGGCGTGCATGCAGATGTCATTATTGTAATCGTAATTGATGTCTAAGTGTTGTGCCCTATGTAGCCTTGTTCTCCTTCCATAGGAGGCCAACAAGATCTTTTGTTTTCAGGAGCTGAGTGTCTTACCTGGTGTCGGTGTGTAAGAGATTTCTTATTAAGGGCTTGTCAAAATGACACATTTCTGGTAATAATAATGCATTTATAAGAATATGCTTACGTGTGAAATGCTAGCTACTAGAGAACCATATGCTTAGTGCAAACAATGTTGCTTTTAACCTTATATATGATGTTGTGCTTGACCTGTTTTCTGTTTCTCTTAATGGTCAAGAGCAGCTGTTGCTTCCTGCCCTGCGAGGTTGTCGGGGACAACAGGGGTATGTTAACATATACTGCAAGGTTTTCATATCTTGACCTATGTTTGTTTGAGACTGAATAAAAGGCAGGGGAGATGAGAGGCAAGTTGGAAGAGGCAGCAGAAAGTTGAACAGAGCGTCACTTCTGCTGGTGGGACGAGCCGATGCGCCACTTTCTCTCCCCGTGCACGTAAAAACTTGAGACCGGTGTCTGACAATTTGTTTAATTCTCAATTGGGTAGAAGGTTGTTCTCTCAGACTGTCTAGGTTTAATTGTCTGTGTGATAATTCCCTGACACGGTGGTGGTCCCTCTGGTGGTGGTAACCTTTTGTATATTTTCTTTGCAGTGCACGCTTTCATTTGTGTGTGGTGTTTTGTGTTGACATTTGTGTTTAGGTGTCCTCCCCAGTTGTCCCTCCCCCCGCCATCCAGCACGGCCTCAGCTCCCTGATTTACTTATTTGGAGTGAGTGTGAGTGTGTGTGTGTGAGTGTGTGCGTGTGTGCGTGCGTGCGTGTGTGCGTGCGTGTGTGTGTGTGCGTGCGTGCGTGCGTGTGTGCTTGCGTGCGTGTGTGTGTGTGCGTGTGTGGGGTGGGTTTTTATACATTGTCTAGACAGATTTTATATTTTAAGGTAGTATTTTCTAATAAAGTAAAACATTTTCTCTGTATTTTTTACCCGTTTACTTCAATAAATGAGGTAAATGGAACTTGTGTCTCTTTGCCTTATTAAGTGAAGCTTACCTGTGTGACTTTCAGTGGTTATATTCTCCAGGTGGAATTCCTGCGGTGGCGTTGTTGTTGTATCAACCAAATATTTAGTTTTGCTAAATCAACCCCATGGTGCTTGCCACATACATATTTAAAAAGATAAAGTTCTCTGCTAATTTAATTTTATAAGTCTTGAGTTGTTGTGCAGAGAAAACACTTAGCAACAACAAACACTGCAGACATTTGCGTCATTAACTTTTTGAATTCTCAACATAGTAACACTCATTATTTTACATTGACATTACTTATTAAAGGTGCACTATGTAACTGCAGAATGTCTGTCTTAGATCAGAGGGGCATGTGATGTGCAAACACAAGTCTAACACAGTTTGGAAACAGCTGATTGGATCTTTGACATTTTTATCATCAGAGCAGATCATAAGTGTGAGGGACACGGCGGAGGTGTTTTTGCTTCATCAGAAATGACATGAAGCTGATGCATGCAATCATTTCTGATGGTATCTCTTCTTACCGGTTAAATAAAATAGATGGAGTACTTGAAAAAATATTTTACTTGAACTTCTTATTTATTTTCCAAGTAACTTTTGTCAAAACTAACAGCACCTATTGTCCAAAGTAAATGTGCCATTTGGTCCAAAGTCTATCATTTTAAATAAATACAAAAAAACATGTATTAACAAATTCAAGAACTTGATTTACATTCTAGAATTTAAACATGAAAATATAGAACATTGTGAATGCCGAATGAAGCTGAATATAACGCATTATTAATACTAGAGTCTATTCTCATATTTATCATTTTATATAAACCTTAAATACAGTAAAGCACATCTGATGGTCTTTACAAAGAGCAGCAGATGCAGCTCTGTTGTGCTCATTAGAATCAAAACAGTAAAAACACTTTCTTAAACATTATGGAAAATGCCACTTTACAGCAAATTAAACAAAGAATAGTGAACAAAACACAAATCTATGTACAGTATATATTTCAAACCGGTCGCATTACAACATTTGGTCACATCAGACCATATTTTGAAGTAAGAAAACTTAAAATCATTCTGTTTTACACACTTGTGAATGTGAAGCCGAAAACAAACCACAGTCAAAGTTAAACCTGATCCAGCTCTGATTATCCAGTGCTGACATGATTTTATTCTTATCACTAAATAATGATCAAATATGCATATTCCCCCATAACTGCATTTACTTCACAATCTTCTCAGAATGCTTTGTGAGGAGATGTTGAAGTCAAATATTATTGATCGTCCTTTGAAATGTTTACAGCTCTGTGTGTTTACCTCGACCTCACCACAAACAAACACTCAGCAAGTTGTTCAAAGAATTCCCATAAACCTTTACAAGATCAAGAGACAGATCTATTTAATGCCAGCCTGTGGAACATTCCAGACACAGCTACAACATCTCCATGGAGACAGGTGGCAGAAATGTTACACAGTGCACCTTTGAGGATCAGGATTAAGAGGTCATGATATTTCTGATGAAAATATCACATGATGACTCAGGATGCTCAAAAAGAAGTCACAGTTGTCTGCACAGTTGTCCATTGCCCTCTAGTGGGCTGAAAAGACAAACAAGGACAAAAAAAGAAACATCATGTGATCTGCTGCTTCAGTTCTTGTTAAATTAAAGGCATGATTATAGCCTTATTGTAGTTCCTGCTTTAGTGCTGTTCTAATCCTTGTTCAGTCCTTGGTGTAGTCCTGGTCTGGTCTTCTTTTAGTCCTGTTTCTTACCTGACAGTAGAAGTACAGAGCAGTGGTGGAGAGGAGCAGGATGAGGACATGGATCCCGGCTCTCAGGAGCAGATGTGAGTCTGGGACTGTACACATATTTAACATAAATCATCAAAACAGAAAGAATCTTCAAATTAGAAATGAACTTTACCTCCAGGACCAATGTAAAGGGTCACGTTCTTAAGGATTTTACTTGTTTCAGATTCACTGTGACCACAGGTGTAGTCCCCTGTGTGGGCGGGACCAAATGCTGAGAACAGGAAGTGGGCGGAGTGATTGACAGCTGGCAGGGTGTAATTCAAACTTGGAGAAAACAGGTGGAAAAAGACAGGCTGAAACGGTTCAACTAAAGAGCAGGAGACGCTGAAGTTTGCACCGGACCTCACAAGAGCCCTGTGCACCAGGGACTGAGAAACTCCTTCAGAGGAGACTGTGATTCTGAGAGCAGGAAGGGCCTCTGTGGAGAGAGAGAAAGAGGGCAGTCAGCAAAGCCAGAGGTCTCAAATAATCTGCAGATGTTTTGGTTTGAAAACGATAAGAACATAGACCTTGTCATTAATATAAATGATCAATAGATATATATTTTTATTCCATTTTAAATGCCGTAGAAAAAACTGACCCCTGCTCCATCTGAGAGCTGGACAGCACTTTCTGCTGTCTGATGATACAGTATGAAGTTTTGGGAATATATTTAAAGGCCGTAATGAACCCATTTGGGTATTAGATCATGTGACTAATAGACTCATCAACATAGAGCACTTTACAATATATGGTGACTATCCAAATGTTGTGGCCCTTAAGAATTTATTAAGGTATCATTTCTTGTCTTACTTTTACAAATAAATGTTGTAATAATACAGACCTGAGCAGGTGAGTCTCAGACTGCCCATGTCCTGGGGTCTGTTGGAGTCGTGGATCAGGCAGTCTCTGAGGCCAGATCTCTGCTTCACACACTCAGGGTCCAGCTGCCAGAACGGACCGATTCTAGCAATATAATCAAAATCAACTGCAGAACCACAGCCCAAATGTTGACACAGAGCAGACCCAAAGTCCATGTCCAGATCCCGGTCTACAGTCTGCACTGGTCTCCACTGGTCCTCAAGCCTCATCCACACATAACCAAAACAGTTGAATCCACTGAGCCACAACGTCACATCATCTGGACACAAACAACATATGGTTAACATTAGATTTTTAGATGATGCACAGACAGACACATGGGATGTTAATTATAATACCCTTTACCCCTATAATCAAACGGCTTGAGGCAGATATTATGAATATTAAATTTAAAAAACAAAACAAGAAAAATACACCAGTAGAAAATGGACTAGAGAGACCACAGAGTACAAGAGTAACTTGGTGTTCATGATTAGTGGGTACATTGTAGTGGGGGAGGGGGGGTTGTTGTTGGCCCTGATTCACCTGAGCATCTGTCCAAGTCTGCTCCTAAACCCAGCCCATTACTCTCTCCCTGCGTCCCACAGAAAACAGAGAATGGAGGAGTGTTGTACGAACACTGCAGGGGGAGGTGCACGCGACAAACACCGCTCAGTGCACGAGCCCACAAATCTGTGGGTGACATAAATGTTAACGTAGGACTAGTGATTGAGTCTGACCTTTTTTATTTTATTTTTAATTTTTTTTACCATCACCATAGTGAGAACGTAAACAAGCTTTTGTCCATGGCAATATTCTCCTGGACTGTGTTTGCGAAGGGGAGAAGGCAAGACTACGGCTAAATTGCAACTAATCTGGAACTCAAGACAGTCACACCTTGAGGTGTTCAGGGTTTGTGTCACTTGTGTTTTCTAAAACCTGCCAAATGTGCTATAACTCTTGTATTGAAAAGCAATAGAATATAGAATGAAATAGAGGACAGCTGTGTCAAGCTCCGCCCCTTTTACCTGTGCAGGTGACGTTAGCAGCAGCTGAGCAGCGTGTCTCAAAGCTCTCACACTCCTTCAGAGCTGTCTCTGCTCCATTGCAGTGAAAGGACCTCCCCACAGCTGATCCCTCTGTGAACAGCGCCCCCTGTAGGTCAGACACACCTCCACAATCCAGCTCCCTGCAGACCACTTCAGCCTCTGCCCGACCAAAGTCCTCAGCACACACCGAGCTCCACATCTGGTCTATGTGCACCTCCAGAGAACCAGAGCACCGACTGGGACCACCGCTCAGTCGCACCCAGTCTGCACACAAACACAGGACAACTTAAGGGAGGGGCTGGAGGAGGAGTCTGGGGAGGGGGAGGAGCAGGAGGAGGTGTCTGGGGAGTGGGAGGAGCAGGAGGAGGTGTCTGGGGAGTGGGAGGAGCAGGAGGAGGTGTCTGGGGAGGGGGGGGCAGGATGTGTAAGAGTTGTACCCTGTGGTGTGGTCAGACGTCCGATCACAGGAAGACTCTGTCCAGACTCCTGTGCAGTGATTTTGATTTCATATGAGGTGTTGGGCCTCAGGTGTGGGATCTCTGTGGTCCTTTTGTGTCCCAGGACCCAGATAGTCCTTGGGTCAGGTTTTATGGACAGATAAAACCTTATCACACTGCTGTCACTGTAAGTCCAGGAGACTCGAGCTCTTCTTGGCTGAACATCAGAAAACCTCAGAGATTCAGGTCGTGCTGCATCTGAAGATAGAAGTGAAAATTGTTGTTACATTCCACTAGAATCTTAGCCTGACCAGCTATTCCCGCTATCTTCCAATATCTTTCAATTTTGAAGAAAGTGGATATGGGCATGATCGCTAAACCCCCTACTTCCTCTATTTTGCTGCAATGGAGCCAATCAGAGTCGCAAGAGGAGAATGTCACATCCCGTGTGCCGCGATTACAAGCAATAACAAGCAAGATGGACGTGTCGTAAAAACCACAGCGAGAGGAAGCTTTACAGCTACACGTCATTTTGGACTGACAGCCACAACTCTCTGCTGCCTTTCGTGCATAAACCGTACTTTCGTTGTGCTTTTGTCACGTCCACTATTCATCTGATTGACGCATGTCTGTCCCGCCCCGCTGAAGTCAAATTATGTGGTGCATCTAATCGACAGTATTAAATAATACATGGAGATTTGAATGGAGGCCATGCAACAAGAATCTACTACAGTCTCATGATTAGGCTGATACCAGTGCTGCTGATGTGAAGAATGAGTGATGATTTAGATGAATCTGCTGGTGGTTTTAATGGTGTTATTTAGTGTAAACGAGGTCACATGACTGTGATTAATTAGTATGCGTGCTGCATGGTTAAATACATGTGAATGTTTTCCATTTACACCTGGTTCAAAACCATAACTATATCAATTCTATTCTATAATAATTCTGTTATAACAGCTGTTGTTACTATTACACTATAACTGCAGATTTTTCAAACAATGTCGTATCCCCCCCTTCTCTTTAGTGTACACACTGCATGAGCCACCTTACGTCCTCCTGAGTAGTTCTGGTTCCAAATGAATGTGTCAGTCCTGGATCATCTGCAGCCTGTCCGCCCATGGATCTCTCTTTCACTGTGGTTCTCCCCAAGGTTTCTACTTTTTCCCACAGGGTTGTTTTTCTTTGCTTTGTTCTGGGACAGTTATCCATTTGCTAAATTCTCTTGAACATTGTTTATTCAAACTGCTTTCTACTTCTGACCCATTGAGGCACGGTAGTGACTTTGGGCGCAATAAAAATACATTGAATTTAACTTACCCAGCTTCTGTTTGTTCCAACGACACAAAGACTGAGTTAGCTCTTTCAGAATGTTTGGGAAACCATCAAAGTCTTCTACACTATAGACTTCGCGTCTATTAAGATAAATCTGAAAGTCTTTTAAGTCATTGTAATCTGCATCTTTAACTGCAACTATCCACATTTTCACATCTCTTTGTCTCAAACGTTCGACAGTCTTTCTGTTGATGCCTGATGAGTTTCTGTCGCTGATCAGAATCAGAGCATTAGGAGCATTGACTCTAGCTCCTCGATTTGTTTGGAAAATATTTTTCTGAACAAACTCCATATCGTCGCTGGTCAGGTCTCCAGGAGAAGGAGGACTTTGTGACAGCCTCTTGACTGCACTGACCACAGAGGGCACATCGTGATAGGTGTTCAGGTAAAACTCAATCTCAGGTTCTCCACTGCACTTCACCAGAGCAATCCGGACCGAATCAAGACCAACCACACCGAGGATCTGGACCAGAGCCGCCAGGAAATCTCTCACTTTGGAGAAGTCTTCTGAACTGATGTGGTTGAATCCATCCAGAAGCAGCAGCACATCAGCTCTGTGTTCCTCACTGAGAGGACACTCTGCAGGAGACAGGAGACAGTGAGAGGACAGACATGCAAACTCTAACCACCATCTAACTCACTTCTGCTCAACGACTCAGACAAGAAATGAAAAAAAAAGAAAATCTATTTACCAATCAAAATTAATGTTTAAGAAGTCCTATATACTTTTAAAAGTACACTGACCCTCCGCAGACGCAGAGAGACACTTCACACCTTGTATTGTCTTAAAGCTTCCCTGTTGACAATGTTCTTGATGGGAATGCAATTTACTCTGACTTTAGTCCTGTCATGTTTGATTTTAATCTGGGCAATGACATGGCGTTACCTGCTCCTGTGCGCAAGGGCCGTGCTATCAAGTCAGAAACACCCGATGTTTTTACTCCTTTTTACAGCCGAGGCGACAAATTGGGGTGTCTTATCAGATCCTTAAAGGTAACTGAAGAAATTCTTTTTTTTAAAGAGAGGGTATTATGCAAAGTAAACTTTTTGGAGCTTTCTACCATGTTATAACATTATTCCCTCATCAAAAACATGTCCGAGGTGGTTTTAAATGTGATCCTATTCTTGAACCGTAGTCGACGTGGGGAGGGGGAGAGCAGAGTCGTACCGTTGATAGTCGCTAACAGCTACAACACAGACTTATTTACGCTACTTTTCTCTCCGGCTTTTTATCGAAAATGTGTCAGACAGAAAGCGCATTTGGACGGACAGAGGACACACTTACTGTCACGCTTTCCAGTGACCAGGTGAGTCCGTGGAAAAAGTGGCGAGAGTTTGTTTCCGTGAAGAAAACCATCAGAGAAAATGTATTTTGTTTGTTACACCATTTTACTGAGGACTACAGCGTCTTCAATAAAAGCTCATGGATTAATTAAAACACAGACTCTACAGAAGGATTTCCTCCCGACAATAAAGAGAAGTTTGGTGAGTAAGTTGTAACAAAACAAATTTGGCTGTGATTCCTATGACACGGAAATAATTACGTTCTCTCTTTGCTCTCCTTTGTGTTTATTATACCTTTATTATTATTACCTTCATAAACCGTGTGTTCTTGTGCTGTGCTGTGTGTCGGCCCCAAATTCTGGGACGCCCTGCACCCCCCACATCCGAAAGGCCCCGACAGTGGAATGTTGTAAGTCTCTCTGAAGATCCACTTTTAGCTAGGACTTTAGAAACTGTTTATAAATGTGCTATGTAAATAAAGTAGATTGGATTGGATCCATGTGCCAAAGTAATCTACAATCTCTTAGTGACAGGTTCCTTGTGACAAGTAATAATGATGGCGTCGTGAAAAAATGTTTTTCAGTTTTAATTGGTGCAACGTTCCCGAAGTAAAAGTTTGAAAAGCAGAGCTTATCTACAATATTTAAAAAAGGAAATGCATCAGGAGTCAAACAAGCTCTCATAGTTACCCACTCTGTAACAAGCGCTGGCACACACTGGCTCTGGGATGGAGCCGGGCTCCCTGTTATACCTCAAAGCTCCTCCCACAAGTCAATTAACACAAATATTACAAGTTTCCACTATAAACCAAAAGTGTTTCTAATAGCAAAATAATACAAAAAATCAATAAAAATTCAACATCCATAAACCTTGTGTCTATGCGCCTGTAACATGCTCAAGGGAAATAATAAAATACATTTTGGTGCAGGAATCATTACTTTGCACCAGCGTTTCGCACATGACGCAATATAATTTTGTCATTTTTGGTTTGAGAGTATGGATTTGTGAATGAAGATGAGTAGTGGCAGAAAGTTTGTCACCGGAGGAGATTATGGATGTGGACAATTTCTCAGTATCCTAGTGTGCACCAAGACTACTGGGATGGATTTTGGATGGTGAAATAGGCAGAAAACAGAGCAGACGGACGGTGAGATGAATGAATGTGGTTAGCACGTGTGTGGGTGCGGGATGGGTGGCTCTGACGGGGCTATTCTGTCACAACCTGAAACTCTGATAAAGTTTTACATTAAATATTACATTAATGTTTTATGGTAATTCCCCGCCACCATCACTGCCAGTGTGTAATTTAGTGGTGCATGCTAGGACAGTGTGAGCACAACTACAGGAGCTCTGTAGACACATTTTATACAGCAGAAATGATCTCAGATGAGCAGATGAGATGTATGCTTTGGGTTTATGAGAAGGTACATGTAAGTGTCCAAAGAGGAGGGTATTTTATAAATATGACATATTCTCAAACCATTAGAGAACCAGAGCTGGGACTGCTGCCTCTACAAATCATCGTGGATTAGTAATAAGAGTCATGCGTGATAAGACTAACTGGATACAGCACCTACAGCATCTAAGGCCCAGATTTACTAAGGCAGGTGTGAATTTTCGATTACCACTAAAATTTGCACAATTTTGAGGGCGAGTTGCACCATATTTACCATCGGAAACTGCCCGTACTGTCAGTGGTGCAAATCTGATACGTAAATGAGCGGGTGTCTCTGCTGCTGCTTCTTTGGGAGAATGACACACGTGAGAAGTTATGATTATAAATGATGACAGTCACGACCTGTCTTCTCCAAGACTCCGTTCACAGAGGGCACAGTTCAAGGACATTAAAAGGATCTGGGACGAACTCCTGAAATCCATTTGAGCTTCTGTGAACTGATCCAGTTCAAAGTGACACAGATGAGACTCCAGGCCATATCGCAGGTAAAGTGTGTTTTTATAACCTCTTCCCTCAGAACAATACTAATATTTTTGTAGTTGGCCTATTTGTATTTGTAAATGAGCCATACACAATCATTTGAAACAGTTTTTAATGCCACACTGAGGTGTAAACTGCAACAGACTGCCCTGTTCTGCATATGCATGAGGTTTGCACTGAGGACTCAGAGAGATGCACACATCTCAACTGCACACGCTTCAAGCTCCAGTTTAGAGCACAACCCGTTTTGCACCAGCGCAAACCCTTAGTCAGTCTGGGCCCAAGTGTAGATGCAGAATTAAGAGTGGCTTCTTTCCCAACAAGTTCAACTCTATGACAGCGCATCACAATCATTTGAATAAATAAAGTTGTTGTTCTAGTGTTGTTTAAAGTTTTTCTGAGAAATGTTTCTACTTTTATGGGTAAAATAAGTTTATATTATGTTTGTAAACTTAGACTGAACATCATGTTGGACATAGAAGCCATAACCGCAGCATCCAGGCTCTTCTTGAATGTCGGTTATTTATTTTTAAGTTAGTTGATAACTTGATACATTTAACTTTCAGTACACGCCATATGCAAATGCAGCTCCCTTGTCTTTGGAAGAACACCATGAAACACAACATGTATGGAGGATTTTTAGGACCCCGGAATTAAGTAATAATAACGCATTTACTAAAAGAACATTTAAATGATGTTTCAAATGTAAAATTAATGACCAATTTATAAGTATTCATTAAATGTCAAATATAATGAAATATTTTGTAAACTATTATTAAATTGTGCATTTAAAACCAAAATGTGTTTAAGAAATTAATTTTTAAACTCATCAAATGAACAAATGTAACAATCGATTTAGAAATTCAGCTTTTAATAATACGTTTAATAAATACATTTTGAAAAATTGTTTAAAAAACAAACTGCTCTATGGATTCATAATTCTGCTATTTATACAATCTTTAAATTGTAATTTAATAGAGCAATTCGTTATTCCTTTTGCTTTTCCATTTGGCCTCTCACTTTAGTTTAAAGTTTAACCTGCTTTTTGGACGTACTCCACTTTCACACAGTTTTGCTCCTCATCCTCTTCATAAATCAAACAGCGCCCGTAAAACATTGCCATGTTCTGCACATTCATAAGGTCCCATGTGCTGAATTTGCACTGCAGACCGAGAGAAACAACTCTCAACTGCACACGCTTTAAGCTCCAGTTTAGTGCACTTAAACACTTAATACATCTGGGCCTTAATTGTGGCCATACTTTCTTGCCAAAGCCCAATCCCATCAGACCTTGGAAGCTAAGCAGGTGGGGCCTGGTGAGTACTTGGATGGGAGACCGCTGGAACATCAGCTGCCACAGTGGGACGACTGGAGGAAATGGCAAGGCACTTCACCCACATGGCCCAGTATGAGAGTGGTGTGTGTGAATGGTTGGCGGTGGTCGGAGGGGCTGATGGCACACACTGTCAGCCTCCCTTCTGTCAGTCTGCCCCAGGGCAGCTGTGGCTACAATAGTAACTTACCACCATCGAGTGTATAGTGAATGAATAATGCAACGTGTAGAGTCTTTGAGTGTCCAAAAAGAGCTGTATAAGTATAAAGCATTAAACTCATTCTCACGTCTCTACAGAGGCTCAGGCCCAAGAAAACAAATGTATGCATCGTATGCACTGAAATAGTCACTGGAACATGCTTTTCAAAGTGTCATCAAATCTTGATGTAAAAGTATTAAAAATATATATTAAAGAGGATTTTAATGCTAGGCATTAGGCCTTTTCATACAAACAGAAACTTTGTAAATTCAAGTGAACCAGGTCTAAACCAGGTTTTAAAACAGGAATATCCCTGGTTTTGAACAAGGCATTTTAATCTGAACCACAATTAGTTTCATGCAGTGAGTAGAGGTACCTGTTTGAGCGCTCGGAGTGTTCTGAGCCCAAGTCCCTGAAAAAACAAAACACAAATATACTCAAATACATCCACAAATAGATACCATCAGTTATTTAATAGATCCACTTTTCTAACTCGCTGCAGTAATGACTTTTTGACCCAAATTGACACAGAGGTGACAGTGACAAAAAAGAATATCTTGCTCTCAATATCTTCAGTTTGTCAAAGACAGAATGTGCTTACATTTCTTGATTAAGGTTCAAAGTATCAAAGAGAGATATGTTTCTTTTGACATTTTATATCTGTTTATAACTCCTCCACGTCCCGTCCAGAGGTTTGTAAGTTCGAACTCATTCAAATGTCATTAAAAGATAAACAAATAAACGTTTTACCTGAAGAGCAGAGGAACAGGACGAACACCAGACCTCCAGAATCCATGTGTGGAAGAGAAATAAGGCACAACTACCACGACCAAACAAAGACTGAACCAGGTCTAAACCAGGACTGAACCAGGTCTAAACCAGGACTAAACCAGGTCTAAACCAGGTCTAAACCAGAACTAAACCAGGTCTAAACCAGGACTAAACCAGGTCTAAACCAGGACTAAACCAGGTCTAAACCTGGTCTAAACCAGGACTGGCTATTCCCCTGTTATGAGCTGGTCTTATCTGAACTTCCTGTGTGTGGCATCTGAACCTAATCTTTAAAATGCATCGGAAACATTTTGTGCTTTTAACTTCAGATGTTACAAAAACATTCAGGTTTATATTATTTTAACTATGTGTCGACAAAATATAAGGGACATTTTTACTCTCATTATTGTTTTCAGTTCTTTTATAGTTTTGTCCATGCACTTGTGTAAACACATGCACAGTCTACATTAAAGGTGCACTATGGAACTTTTCTAGTGGAGGGTCCGCCACCTGCTTGGTTTGTTTTGCCTGGAATCATCCACAGTATGAAGTGCACGATTGACCCTCAAATGTTTGTGCATGTTTGCACAGGTTAAAAACCTAAAGCCGGTTTATGATGAAAACTTTGCACCAAACAGCACCGACCAAAAAATGATTAGTTAATTACAGGTACTGACAAATAAGGAGTTATTACTACCAAAAAATAAATAAATAAACAACACAACACCATCCACTAAAACCCTGATTGAAATCTTTATTAAGACAAATCAATCAAAACTTTCAAGGAGAATATCATCCAAATTATATAAATGCATCAATAATCTGAACAGATATGCAACAAAACTCGTCATTCTGCCCAACGGAATGGTTAGAAACCAGTAGTTTTAGATAAAACTGTAAATATCTTGCTTTGATGTTGATTATTGTATTAAAAATCATGAAATGCAGCATGAAAAAGCATTCTGTTTGATTTGCTGAAACCTGCATGAGCCCTGCAGGCAACACATGTTTTCCCTTAAATAACTTTGTATGCATTTCCAAAGTTTGGATACAAATAAAAAAGTGTATAGGTAGCTGATTATTAAAGGTGTGTCAGAGTCTGTTTAATCTTTAAATGTGCTTTATTAAGGTGACATTTACTGCTGTTCTGCCTCTTAACAGTACATTTTAAAGAGAAAGGATGTTTCTGTCTTTCTGTTTAAATGTAATGTAGCCAGTTCATAGGTGTAACAGAATAACAAGAAATGAGTAAAAGACAAGAGTAAAAAACATCCGTCTCATCATTATGAAGTGGCTAAATACTGATTACTGGATCAGAATTCAGAAATGTCCCTCTCTATGATCCATGTGTAGATGACTTTACAAAGCCTGAGTAACACTGTATTCTCAGTGCCTCGTGCTGACTCACACAAGCTCCTCAGCTTCACTTTTATCACTGAAACTACAGTCCCCCGTGGCCTGTGCGTGTCTTTTCACTAGAACTAAACGGTGGTCGACTTTGAGCCTCAGTCGAGTCCTGGACAGACACTAGAGATGTCCCTGTCAGCACAGACACAGACACAGCCTGAGCGTCTGGAGCTCAGTGAGTGAGAGCAGGAGAGAGAGAGCCTCACAACTTCACTCAGAGGAATACTTTGAATCAATACAGCCAGGGCTTGAACAAATGACTCGCACAGACGTCAAAAATAGACGGGAACTGCGAGCGTTTGGTCGCAGCCTGGATAACATTCTTTTTGATAGACTTCTACCATTGAAGTGAATTCACCAGCCTAAAGTCGCGGTCAGCATGAGCCAAATTATGTATCATATGTGTTTGTGTCTCATAATTCACATGCATTAACCATTAATGACTCTTTGCACAACTCACTGACATATTATTGTGGGTTCAGGAAACACAAGTTCATCCATAATCACTTTACAGAAGCCAGTGAGAGCACTAACAGGCAATGTTTGCACCTTTGTGGTAGCATTTCAGCAGCTAAACGCTAACATTTCCAACAGTCACCGCTCAGATAAATTACTCTCAGATTTCTTTCAACCCCGACTCCAAACGATTGTCCGTAGTGAGTAATCCAGCCTGTTGTTGACAGCAGTGTGCTCTGACTGTTCACTCTTCTCACTCACTGACACATTGATTGAAAAAACAGTCCTGTGTCATCAGTCTGTCTGTAAACTGAATCAAATTGTTCTTTTCTAGAGAGTGTAAGCTTTAAAGCGAGGTAGAACATGTCCAGGTAGAATCCAAGTGTCCACAGGCCCTGGTTCACAATGAAATTAAACCTGGACTGGACCGTGATTAAACCAGAACTAGAACTGGACCAAACCAAGTCTGTATCTAAACCAGGCCCAGAAAAGTGTGAACACAACTTAAGTTTACAGCATCTTGTTTGTTCTTTTTATGTGAACACAGCCTTGAGCACATTCTCCTCTGCATTTTGGACACTTTGAGGTGTTTCTTTCCCAGAGGCAGTAGCATCCATCAGGCCCTGGTGCATGTGTGCTCTGCTGGGCCCCAAGCCTCCATCATGGGCTGAACCTGAGACTCTGCTCTACGAGGAAATACATGTTTAAAAAGATAAAGTTCTCTGTATCTCCTCTGCTAATGATTTAATTCTATAAATCTTGTGTTGTTGTGAGAAGAAAACACTTGGCAACAACAAACACTGCAGACATTTACTTCATTACGTTTTTGAACTCTCAACACAGTGACTCTTATCAATGTTGTTCATTCATAGTGTAACATTCTGACATTATTATTAAAGGTGCACTATGTAACTGCAGAATGTCTGTCTTAGATCAGAGGGGCATGTGATGTGCAAACACAAGTCTAACACAGTTTGGAAACAGCTGATTGGATCTTTGACATTTTTATCATCAGAGCAGATCATAAGTGTGAGGGACACTGTGGAGGTGTTTTTCTTCATCAGAAATGACATGAAGCTGATGCATGCAATCATTTCTGATGGTATCTCTTCTTACCGGTTATTTCAATAAAACAGATGTAGTGCTTGAAAAAATATTTTACTTGAACTTGCAATTTATTTTCCAAGTAACTTTTGTGAAAAATAACAGCACCTATTGTCCAAAGTAAACGTGCCATTTGGTCCAAAGTCTATCATTTTAAATAAATACAAAAAACATTTATTAACAAATTCAAGAACTTTATTTACACTCTAGTTTAAAAACATGCAAATATAGAACATTGTGAATGCAGAATGAAGTTAAATCTAATGCATTAACACTAGTCTATTCTAATACTTATATAAACCTTAAATACAGTAAAGCACATTTGATGTTCTTTACAAAGAGCAGCAGATGCAGCTCTGTTGTGCTCATTAGAATCAAAACAGTAAAAACACTTTCTTAAACATTATGTAAAATGCCACTTTACAACAAATTAAACAAAGAATAAAGAACTAAACACAGATCTATGTACAGGATATATTTCAGATATGTAACATTACAACATTTGGTTGTACATTGATTTACATTTCATGCATAAAAGACTTGAATTTGTATTGTATTATAGACCATATTTTGAAGTAAGAAAAGTTAAAAAAATTCTGTTTTTCTCACTTTGACAAATGTGAACGTGAAGCCAAAAACAAACCACAGTCAAAGTTAAACCTGATCCAGCTGTGATTATCCAGTGCTGACATGATTTTATTCTTATCACTAAATAATGATCAAATATGCATATTCCCCCATAACTGCATTTACTTCACAATCTTCTCAGAATGCTTTGTGAGGAGATGTTGCAGTCAAATATTATTGATCGTCCTTTGAAATGTTTACAGCTCTGTGTGTTTACCTCGACCTCACCACAAACTAGGAGCCAAAACATAAGGGAATTATTCAAAGAATTCCCATAAACCTTTACAAGATCAACATATCTGAAGTGTGTTAGACGGAAAGACAGAACATATAAAAAGATTGTCCTAAATGTGTGGATTTTCCTTGATATTCAGTAACTCTTAATTTGAGCATAAAACTGTGGTTAGTTAACTGTGAGATAATTAGCCTGCTAGTAGTTATGAGTAATTTGCTCTTAGTAAAAGTTAAAGGTGCACAATGTAACTTTTCTGTTGGAGGGTACGCCACTTCCTTGTCTCCATGGAGATTATATTGTTTTCGCTGGAATGTTCCAGAGTATTAAACGTATCTATATTTCAGGAGTGGTTACTGCTTATTGTGAGTGAGCCTTTCCACAGACCTGGGGCCTCATTTATAAAGCTTGTTTACACACTGTGCGGTGCATATGCGCCCTCTGTGCCATCAGTGGTATCTATAAAACTTCCTCAAGGCACAGGATTCTGCTGATCTCTGGGCAAACTGAGACCCTCCTGTGAGCTCTACGCAAAGTCTGGAGACACGTGGAAACGACGCACAGCGGCTAAACGGTGAATAAGAAAGGGCTCACTCGCTCTCTCTCTCAGCGGAGGGCGCAGTGGTGGAGGGCGCTACGGAGACACGGGACTCCTGCTGACAGGTGTCGAGGCGCATGTGTGAGCGGGGGGGACACGGGAGAGAGAGACGGGCGGGACACGGGAGAGAGAGACGGGCGGGACACGGGAGAGAGAGACGGGCAGGACATGGGAGAGAGAGACATGGGCGGGACAGTGTCCCCCTGCCCGCCTCCACCGTTCTGCTGTGTTTAGTCTAGTTTGCATCATAAAGTCACAGAAAATGTTCAACCACATCTGTGATGTCAAGGTTTCCAGAAAAAATATATACTGATTTTTCTATAAATTGATAGAATTTCAGATGCTACTGACTGATGAACTGTTAAAAACACTATTAATCTGTTACTATTAATCACATACATTTGTGACAATTTAATCAACACTGATTTTTCAGCGTGAGAAATGCAGGTGTGTCGTGTGAGCGTGTGATGGAGGTGTGTGTGTGTTTCTCGGCCGATGCGTGACACTTGAGAGCCTGTTTACAGCATGAACCTCCTCTAGAGCTTCTATTTCTGCTTCAGTAAAGTTTCTCTTTCGGGATGCCATCTTTGTTGTACTGAAAGGCAGACGCGCAAAATCAGCTCATTTGAATCGTCCTGAATATATATGACTGGGCCATCTGCTTGTGTTGAGATTGATCTATTTAATGCCAGCCTGTGGAACATTCCAGACACAGCTACAATATCTCCATGGAGACAAACATGTGGCAGAAATGTTACACAGTATACCTTTAAGGATTAGGATCAAGAGGTAATGATATTTCTTATAAAAATATAACACGCTTGATTTAGATTGACTCAGGATGCTCAAAGAGAAGAGCAATCACAGTTGTCTGCGCCGTTGCCCTCTAGTGGCCTGAAAAGACAAACAAGGGCAAAAAAAGAAACATCATGAGACCTGCTTCAGTTCTTGTTAAATTTAAACCATGATTTTAGACTTATTGTAGTTCCTGCTTTAGTGCTGTTCTAGTCCTTGTTCAGTCCTTGGTGTAGTCCTGGTCTGGTCTTCTTTTAGTCCTGTTTCTTACCTGACAGTAGAAGTACAGTGCAGTGGTGGAGAGGAGCAGGATGAGGACATGGATCCCGGCTCTCAGGAGCAGATGTGAGTCTGGGACTGTACACATATTTAACATAAATAATCAAAACAGAAAGAATCTTCAAATTAGAAATGAACTTTACCTCCAGGACCAATGTAAAGGGTCATGTTCTTTAGGATTTTACTTGTTTCAGATACACTGTAACCACAGGTGTAGTCCCCTGTGTGGGCGGGACCAAACGCTGAGAACAGGAAGTGGGCAGAGTGATTGACAGCTGGCAGGGTGTAATTCCCACTTGGAGAAAACAGGTGGAAAAATATGGGCAGAAACGGTTCATCAAAAGAGCAGGAGACGCTGAAGTTTGCGCCGGACCTCACAAGAGCCCTGTGCACCAGGGACTGAGAAACTCCTTCAGACGAGACTGTGATTCTGAAAACAGGAAGGGCCTCTGTGGAGAGAGAGAAAGAGGGCAGTCAGCAAAGCCAGAGGTCTCAAATAATCTGCAGATGTTTTGGTTTGAAAACGATAAGATCATAGACCTTGTCACTAATATAAATGATCAAGATCAAGTTATTTTAATTTTATTTTAAATGCCAGAGAAAAACTGACTCCTGCTCCATCAGAGAGCAGGTCATCACTTTCTACTCTCTGATGATACAAGAAGATGCTTTAGGAATATATTTAAAGACAATAATAATTTGGGGAATTGAGGTTGAGGGTCATGGCTGCTGTGAGCAATGCAAACTGAGATTGATAGTGCTCTGTTAAACATTATTGAGAATGCTTCTATGTTGGTGGAAATTGGTTGTGAAATTGACTTTTTATTTATTTATTGACCTTTATTTAACCAGGAAAGTCCCAGTGAGATTAACAATCTCTTTTTCAGGGGAGTCCAGGCCCCAGAGGGGAGGAGCCTATTGTAGATGATTTTAGTGGTAGTGGAAACCGGAGCACATGTAGGAAACCTACGCAGACACGGGGAGAACATGCAACTCCACACAGAAAGGCCCCGAGTCAAACCCAGGACCTTCTAGCTGTAACTGCTGCGCTGCCGTGGTTAAAAACATGTGGTGCTCCTCTGGTCAAACATGCACCTCCTTCTAAGCACATGGCATCTCCTAAACACACACGTGATCCTGATGCATTTGGCTTAAATTTGCAAACATATTCTGACCAAAATGTCCAGCAAGAAAGTGCCCTTTTTAGAGATTAAAGCAATGGCCGTCTAAACGTTCTGTGTGCAAAACTGTTTGGTATGCTCCACAAAAAGATGATATTATGTCTTGTCTTACTTTTAGAAATAAATGTTGTAATAATACAGACCTGAGCAGATCAACAACAGCATGTACATGACCATGTCCTGGGAGCTGTTTGAGTCATGGACCAGGCAGTCTCTGAGGCCAGATCTCTGCTTCACACACTCAGGGTCCAGCCGCCAGAATGGATCAGTGCTACCAAAATACCCAACATCAACTGCAGAACCACAGCCCAGATGTTGACACAGAGCAGACCCAAAGTCCAAGTCCTGATCCTGGTCTACAGTTTGCACTGGTCTCCACTGGTCCTCAAGTCTCAGCCACAGGTCACCAAAACAGTTGAATCCACTGAGCCACAACGTCACATCATCTGGACACAAACAACATACAATTAACATAAAACTTTAAACATTCATCGTAGCTGTATTTTTAGGTGCCACTTTGGTGACGCGCACACACAGAAATATGGGATGTTCATTTTTATTGCTTTTAGCCTATAATTAAAAGGCTTGATGCAGACAGGACTTATATTTAATAACAAAAGAAAAAGAAAACTCACCCAAGGTCAGTGGAAAAGGGACTAAAGAGACCACAGAGTAACTTGGTGTTCATGATTGGTGGGTACATTTTAGTGGGGGAGGGGGGTTTGTTGTTGGTCAGTGGCCCTGGTCCACCTGAGCATCTGTCCAAGTCTGCTCCTAAACCCAGCCCATTACTCTCTCCCTGTGTCCCACAGAAAACAGAAAAAGGAGTGACAACTTTGTATGAACGCTCAGAGAAGTGACTATGGGGAAAGGAATGATGTAAAGTTTGAGCAGGTTTCTAAACAGAGAATAAGCAGAAAAGTACAGCGAGAATAATGACTGTTTCAGGAAGCTGCGCGCTCACTGTACATTTGGGTTAGAAGCATATGCTGCGTAATGTGTGTAGCCTCTAAGTGCACACATTGGAAGGAAAAAGAGAGTCTAGCAAAAGAGAATGGCTTTTGCTGGACAAAATCATTCTGTTTGGACATAATCTGCGATCCATGGGTGACATAAATGTTAATGTAGGACTGGTGTGGACATGTCCCCATGATAGAGTATGACCTTTTTTTTTTTTAGTTTGATTAAGTTTAGTGAGAGGGTAAACAGCCTCCACACGCCCCTTTTACCTGTGCAGGTGACGTTAGCAGCAGCTGAGCAGCGCGTCTCAAAGCTCTCACACTCCTTCAGAGCTGTCTCTGATCCATTGCAGTGAAAGGACCTCCCCACAGCTGATCCCTCTGTGAACAGCGCCCCCTGTAGGTCAGACACACCTCCACAATCCAGCTCCCTGCAGACCACTTCAGCCTCTGCCCGACCAAAGTCCTCAGCACACACCGAGCTCCACATCTGGTCTATGTGCACCTCCAGAGAACCAGAGCACCGACTGGGACCACCGCTCAGTCGCACCCAGTCTACACACAAACACAGGACAACTTAAGGGAGGGGCTGGAGGAGGTGTCTGGGGAGAGGGAGGAGCAGGAGGAGGTGTCTGGGGAGTGGAAGGAGCAGGAGGAGGTGTCTGGGGAGGGGAGGAGCAGCAAGAGGTGTCTGGGGAGAGGGAGGAGCAGAAGGAGGTGTCTGGGAAGTGGAAGGAGCAGGAGGAGGTGTCTGGGGAGAGGGAGGTGCAGGAGGAGGTGTCTGGGGAGGGGGAGGAGGTGTCTGGGGAGGGGGAGGAGCAGGATGTGTAAGAGTTGTACCCTGTGGTGTGGTCAGACGTCCGATCACAGGAACACTCGGTCCAGACTCCTCTGCAATGACTATGATTTCATAGGAGGTGTTGGGCCACAGGTGCTGGATCTCAATTGTCCTTTTGTGTCGCATGACCCAGACTATCCTCAGGTCAGGATGTATGAACAGACCAAACACCTCCAGACTGCTGCCACTATAAGTCCAGGAGACTCGAGCTCTTCTTGGCTGAACATCAGAAAACCTCAGAGATTCAGGTCGTGTTGTGTCTGAAGATAGAAGTGAATTGTTGTTATGTTCCACTAGAATCTACTACAGTCTCATGATTAGGCTGATACTGCTGCTGATGTTAAGAGACTTGGAAGTGATGATTTAGATGAATCTGCTGCTGTGTTTAATGCTGTAATTTAGCGTGGACGAGGTCACATGACTGTGATTAATTCGTATGCGTGCTGCATGGTTAAATACATGTGAATGTTTTAAATTTAAACCTGGTTCAAAACCATAACTGTTCCAAACTGTGCAACAGCAAACCAACTGATGATTAAATGTATTTATTATTATTACATACTAATTCTTCTGTTATAACACAGCTGTTGTTACGATTACACTATAACAGCAAAGTTTATGGCTCTCGGCTGCAGTGAATTGCCTCAGACTCAGTTCTCGTCCTCATGAGCTGCAAAGTTTCATATTATGAAAAAACAGGCCACTTTCCTTCTTTTTGGGGCAGTTTCTGGATGACGTGTGAGTAAAATCATGCCTTTTAGTCTTAACATAACCTTTTGAAGTAAACATCAAGTTCACAAATAATTGTACATTACCTACTCCATTAAACGTATGCTCCAATTGTTGTAAAACAGTCCTTTTTCAATTAAAAGAAACCATATTGTACAGCTGTGCACAATAAGTGCCCCATACAGTTTTAATGGTGGAGGGTCCACTACTTTCTTGTCTCTGGAGATGTTATTGCTTTACCTGAAATGTTCCACAGTAGGCATTAAATACACTTTGCATTTATTAAATTAGAGGTGTATTTATTGTTCAAAAATACCCTTTGGAAAATCCGCATTGTTACTGTTAGCAGGGTCACCCACCCACAGATCTGACTTGTAACTTGAGCTGATGGGCCCAACTACTTGTCTCCATGGAGATAAGCTGTACTGTGGAACATTCTAGGCAAGAGGTCAGTTTTATGGAGACGAACCTCCATGCAGAAAGATTAAAACCAGAACTCATAAAACACAATCCTGTTGATGTCAGTCACAGCTGAAAGTTAAATTATATTATATTTTATACATTTGGAGAACAATATTCATTATTACATTGATCACAATCTGGTCTTCAACCTGTGTGAAGCTGGCCCCCCGTAGTGTCCAGTTGAGCCCAAAATGGTGTCAAACATTTGTGCACACAATATCAGCGTTTGTACACACTTTATTTTTGAATTATTGATCATTTATAGGTTTTGGATTGGCCAAAGTTGGTGCTCCCCGGAGTGCCTGATTGACCCCAAAATGTCCGACTGACCCCAAACTGGCGTCAATCGTTTGTGCGTCGTTTGTGCAGACACAGGAGAAACATGAGTTCAGCCTGGGAGTTGAATCCACGACCCTCTGGCATGAGTGTGAGGCCAATCGGTGATCAGTATCTCCCAAACACTGATACTGTGTGCACAAATGACATTTTGGGGTCAATCAGACTTCACACTTTGGCCCATCAAAAACCTATAAATGATAATAACTCACAAACAAACTGTGCACAAATGATGCACAAACGTTTGACACCATTTTGGGTCCAATCGGACACTACGGGGGGCCAACTTCAATCTAAAGCCCGTCTCCTGCTCTTCCGACCCTCCGTTTCCTTCTCGTTCTAATAATAAACCCTTAAGTTCTGTGTGGGTTAGTCATACTGCCGACAGAAAAGCATGAATAAAACCATCAGAAAAGTCTGTGAGACACTGTTATAGATCGCTAATTAAGTTTGCGGTGAATTAATCTGCTGTTTTAAACATCATTCTCAATTCAAAACTTTAGCCTTTTTTTTTCTTTTCTTTTCTTTTTTTTAGGGAAAACAAGGATAGAGAAACAAAACAGTACAATAAGATGACAAAACAAATACTTAGACAGAGCATATACCATCTCCACAGAAAAGACAGAACCCCGTCCCACAGACAACAGAAAAGAATTAAAAACAAACATTTAGACACGTTACAATTACAATTATTAACAATTAATAACAAAACGCAACACCAGTCTCCCAGCATATGGCCTGGCTATATTACTAATTCATCCTTAAAAAAAAAAAAAATTAATTCATTCATTGTTTGTGTGTCATTTTAAACATATTTCATTCATCATTTTGTTTTATTATTATTCATTTTAATCACTAATTTAAATATTTCTATTACTTTTATCTTACATAAAGTATATCATCTTTTTAGGAAATTATATATTTTTTCCTTTTTTTAATGTTAAAATGATTGATTTTTCATATAATATTTAGGTTTTGGTTTACCTCATTACTTATTACCAAAACGTTAGCCCTTTGTATTTAAATGATTCTAGAATGGATTGAGATTCAGTAAAAAATCCCACTGAGCTAAAACTCTTAGAATTAGATTTCAAAAAGTCCTTCTGTTCATTTCATCTTGTCACTTGTTGAGTCCAGATTGTACAGTTTGGTGTAGGAGCTACTTTAAGGCTGATCTTTATGTCCCGAGGGAGAAAAATGCATTTTAAGAAAACGGCCTTTGAATTTTCAATGTCTCAGAGAAATCTATGGATGAAGTGGATTCAATGGAAGAATAAAACATTGTGAGGAGCAGATTGGACACGTTTGTTGTTTCCACATGAAAGTCGATATGTGAGAGAGAAAACTGACCAAAAAACTAAACATTGAAAAATTGAGTCTCGCCTGAAAACTGACCCATTTTACACATCTTCAACTCAACTATTTTGATATGGCACTTTAATTCCCATCTCTTCACCCGTGGAAGTTACTGGAATGCATGTTATGGAAGCTGATGTTTCCGTATCAGAGTTGATTTAATTAAAATGTTACCTGCTTTTGGTTAAAAATGTGATAAATGCGACGCGATGTAATAATGGCCATTGCCAGTGGAAGCTGCATAAAGATAATACTTTGTCGTGCGAAATATATGTATATAAATTGACGTACCGTATACTGAATGTTCCTTATTTTTCTGTATTTTCGGTCACACGTTTCACTCCATGTCATGTTTAAGGAGTCAACAGTAAAGATACAAAAGATGGACCTTGATGAGAAACTACTGAAGACCATACTTTTAACGACCATGTCACAAGGTCTCAATGTAAAGCATTTTATATTTATGTCTCTCCTCCAAGTCCCGTCCAGAGGTTTATTTATCAGTTATAAAAAATAAATTAATAAAACATTTTACCTGAACAGAGGAGAAACAGGACGAACACCAGACCTCCAGAATCCATGTGTGGAAGAGGAATAAGGCACAACTACAGAGACCAAAGTAAGGCTGAACCAGGTCTAAACCAGGACTGAACCAGGTCTAAACCAGGACTGAACCAGGCCTGAACCAGGACTGAACCAGGCCTAAACCAGGGCTAAACCAGGACTGAACCAGGCCTGGTGATTCACCTGTTATGAGCTGGTCTTATCTGGAGTTCCTTCCTGTGTGTGACATCTGAACCTAATATTTAAAATGCATCGGAAACATTTTGTGCGTCAAACTTTAGACGTTGCAAAAATGTTGCCGACAAAATATAAGGGACATTTTTAGTTATTTAGTATTTTCACTTGTGTAAAAACATTGTGTATTAAAGGTGCACCCTAGTGGAGGGTCCGTCACCTGCTTGGTTTGCTTTGCCCGGAATCTTCCACATTATGATGTTTATCTTACATTTATTCAGTTAAGTTTCATTTTTTATGTTTAGATTGCTTTAAAAAAAAGTAGAAAAACAAATTTGGTAAATTATTAGAATTAGAATTATTAGAATTATTAGAATGTAAAATAAAATCTAATGATAAGTTTTGATATGTAAAGAAATCCTTTAATTAGAGAATTTGCATTTCCAACCACATTTGGATCAGTTCTTATGTGACGAGGTAAGGGCCGGTGCTGATGATTGCGTCCTGTGGACGGTGGGTGGATCAGGGCCTCCTCTCGTTCCTTGGACCACTTGAAGCTGTCCGTGGTGAGCTTTGTGCAGGCCGGTGGCAGTTGGAAGATGTTAGACTCCAACAATGAGCACAAACTTGAGACGAAAGCCTTTTGGTTCCACTTGTGCAGTCTTTGGTTGAAGAATGGCTCCTTGGCCATCGTGCTCTCTGAGAGCAGGGCCTGCAGGAGCAAGTGGAGGGCCTGCACCCCAGGAGGGGGTCACAGCCCAGAGGCTGTTCTTCTCTTTTCTGTCTGGACCCTTCTGCTTCTACCTTCTTCTACTTAACTCTCTCATGCATCAGAAGTTCAGGCTGCTTTTGTCCTCTGAGGCATATGTAAACTGTGTGGGATGTGTCCATGAAAATTCCGTGGGATGTCCCATGCATAGTCATCTCAACTTTGTTTAATTAGTAATTATTGATTAATTATTGATAACTTTTCTAACATGATTTAACTAGCAAAGGGCATGTGTAACCTTAACAGAATGTAGCAACATTATATCAATTAATGCACACATCATTAGCAGGTATTAAGGAAACATACATTATGACTTAACATAACATTTCCAAACACAATTCACAAGGCATCATCACAAGGCTTTATAAGCGTCCCCATTCTCGTTGCCTCCCCCTTTACCCGCACGCATTTCCGGGCCTCTGTGTCGGCCGCTCGTCCTCCTGCTCCAGGTAGATATCGCTTACTCAATCAATCCATTTAGACTAAATCTCTTAACTTCAATGATTCTTGTAGTGTCGCTGTCTGGCTGCGCGCTCCGTACCACACAATTCTAAAATCTCTGTTCCTCATTGTGCGTCGTGTGAGCTCACCCAGTCGAGTCCTGGACAGACACTAGAGATGTCCCTGTCAGCACAGACACAGACACAGCCTGAGCGTCTGGAGCTCAGTGAGTGAGAGCAGGAGAGAGAGAGCCTCACAACTTCACTCAGAGGAATACTTTGAATCAATACAGCCAGGGCTAGAACAAATGACTCGCACAGACGTCAAAAATAGAAGCAAACTGCCAGCGTTTGGTCCCAGCCTGGACAACATTCTTTTTGATAGACTTCTACCATTGAAGTGAATTCACCAGCCTAAAGTCACGGTCAGCATGAGCCAAATTATGTATCATATGTGTTTGTGTCTCATAATTCACATGCATTAACCATTAATGACTCTTTGCACAACTCACTGACATATTATTGTGGGTTCAGGAAACACAAGTTCATCCATAATCACTTTACAGAAGCCAGTGAGAGCACTAACAGGCAATGTTTGCACCTTTGTGGTAGCATTTCAGCAGCTAAATGCTAACATTTCCAACAGTCACCGCTCAGATAAATTACTCTCAGATTTCTTTCAACCCCGACTCCAAACGATTGTCCGTAGTGAGTAATCCAGCCTGTTGTTGACAGCAGTGTGCTCTGACTGTTCACTCTTCTCACTCACTGACACATTGAGTGAAAAAACAGTCCTGTGTCATCAGTCTGTCTGTAAACTGAATCAAATTGTTCTTTTCTAGAGAGTGTAAGCTTTAAAGCGAGGTAGAACATGTCCAGGCAGAATCCAAGTGTCCACAGGCCCTGGTTCACACTGAAATTAAACCTGGACTGGACCGTGATTAAACCAGAACTAGAACTGGACCAAACCAAGTCTGTATCTAAACCAGGCCCAGAAAAGTGTGAACACAACTTAAGTTTACAGCATCTTGTTTGTTCTTGAGCCTTGAGCACATTCTCCTCTGCATTTTGGACACTTTGAGGTGTTTCTTTCCCAGAGGCAGTAGCATCCATCAGGCCCTGGTGCATGTGTGCTCTGCTGGGCCCCAAGCCTCCGTCATGGGCTGAACCTGAGACTCTGCTCTACAAGGAAATACATGTTTAAAAAGATAAAGTTCTCTGTATCTCCTCTGCTAATGATTTAATTCTATAAATCTTGTGTTGTTGTGAGAAGAAAACACAAATACTGCAGACATTTACTTCATTACGTTTTTGAACTCTCAACACAGTGACTCTTATCAATGTTGTTCATTCATAGTGTAACATTCTGACATTATTTTATTAAAGGTGCACTATGTAACTGCAGAATGTCTGTCTTAGATCAGAGGGGCATGTGATGTGCAAACACAAGTCTAACACAGTTTGGAAACAGCTGATTGGATCTTTGACATTTTTATCATCAGAGCAGATCATAAGTGTGAGGGACACTGTGGAGGTGTTTTTGCTTCATCAGAAATGACATGAAGCTGGTGCATGCAATCATTTCTGATGGTATCTCTTCTTACCGGTTATTTAAATAAAACAGATGTAGTGCTTTAAAAAATGTTTTACTTGAACTTGCAATTTATTTTCCAAGTAACTTTTGTGAAAAATAACAGCACCTATTGTCCAAAGTAAACGTGCCATTTGGTCCAAAGTCTATCATTTTAAATAAATACAAAAAACTTGTATTAACAAATTCAATAACTTTATTTACACTCTAGTTTAAAAACATGCAAATATAGAATATTGTGAATGCAGAAGCTAAATCTAATGCATTATTAATACTACAGTCTATTGTCATATTTATCATTTTATATAAACCTTAAATACAGTAAAGCACATTTGATGTTCTTTACAAAGAGCAGCAGATGCAGCTCTGTAACAGTAAACAGTAAAAACACTTTCTTAAATATTATGTAAAATGCCACTTTACAACAAATTAAACAAAGAATAAAGAACTAAACACAGATCTATGTACAGGATATATTTCAGATATGTAACATTACAACATTTGATCTACATCTCATGCATAAAAATGACTTTAATTTGTTTTGTATTATAGACCATATTTTGAAGTAAGAAAACTTAAAATCATTCTGTGTTTTTTTTTCACTTTGACAAATGTGAACGTGAAGCCAAAAACAAACCACAGTCAAAGTTAAACCTGATCCAGCTGTGATTATCCAGTGCTGACATGATTTTATTCTTATCACTAAATAATGATCAAATATGCATATTCCCCCATAACTGCATTTACTTCACAATCTTCTCAGAATGCTTTGTGAGGAGATGTTGCAGTCAAATATTATTGATCGTCCTTTGAAATGTTTACAACTCTGTGTGTTTACCTCGACCTCACCACAAACTAGGAGCCAAAACATACAGCAAGTTGTTCAAAGAATTCCCACAAACCTTTACAAGATCAACATATCTGAAGTGTGTGAGACGGAAAGACAGAACATATAAAAAGATTGTCCTAAATGTGTGGATTTTCTTTGATATTCAGTAACTCTTAATTTGAGCATAAAACTGTGGTTAGTTAACTGTGAGATAATTAGCCTGCTAGTAGTTATGAGTAATTTGCTCTTAGTAAAAGTTAAAGGTGCACAATGTAACTTTTCTGTTGGAGGGTATGCCACTTCCTTGTCTCCATGGAGATTATATAGTTTTCGCTGGAATGTTCCAGAGTATTAAACGTATCTATATTTCAGGAGTAGTTACTGCTTATTGTGAGAGGCCTCGCCTTTCCACAGACCTGGGGCCTCATTTATAAAGCTTGTTTACACACTGTGCGGTGCATATGTGCCCTCTGTGCCATCAGTGGTATCTGTAAAACTTCCTCAAGGCGCAGGATTCTGTTTATCTCTGGGCAAGAGCCTCCTGTGAGCTCTACGAAAGTCTGGAGACACGTGGAAACGACGCAGCGGCTAAACGGTGAATAAGAAAGCGCTTCACTTGCTCTCTCTCAGTGGGGGGCGCAGTGGTGGAGGGCGCTAAGGAGACACGGGACTCCTGCTGACAGGTGTCGAGGTGCATGTGTGAGTGGGCGGGACACGAGAGAGAGAGACACATGGGCGGGACACAGGAGAGAGAAACACGGGCGGGACACAGGAGAGAGAGATGGGTTCAGCTGTGTTTTCTGCGCCAAAGTCCTGTCTAGTTTGCATCATAAAGTCACAGAAAATGTTCAACCGCATCTGTGATGTCAAGGTTTCCAGAAAAAAATATATACTGATTTTTGTATAAATTGATAGAATTTCCGATGCTACTGACTGATGAACTGTTAAAAACACTATTCATCTATTACTATTAATCACATACATTTGTGACAATTTAACCAACACTGTGATTTTTCAGTGTGAGAAATGCAGGTGTGTGTGTGTGATGGAGGTGTGTGTGTGTGATGGAGGTGTGTGCGTGTGATGGAGGTGTGTGCGTGTGATGGAGGTGTGTGTGTGTGATGGAGGTGTGTGTGTGTGATGGAGGTGTGTGTGTGTGATGGAGGTGTGTGCGTGTGATGGAGGTGTGTGTGTGTTTCTCGGCCGATGCGTGACACTTGAGAGCCTGTTTACAGCATGAACCTCCTCTAGAGCTTCTATTACTGCTTCAGTAAAGTTTCTCTTTCGGGATGCCGTCTTTGCTGTACTGAAAGGCAGACGCGCAAAATCAGCTCATTTGAATCGTCCTGAATATATATGACTGGGCCATCTGCTTGTGTTGAGATTGATCTATTTAATGCCAGCCTGTGGAACATTCCAGACACAGCTACAATATCTCCATGGAGACAAACATGTGGCAGAAATGTTACACAGTATACCTTTAAGGATTAGGATTAGAGGTAATGATATTTCTTATAAAAATATAACATGCTTGATTTAGATTGACTCAGGATGCTCAAAGAGAAGAGCAATCACAGTTGTCTGCGCCGTTGCCCTCTAGTGGTCTGAAAAGACAAACAAGGGCAAAAAAAGAAACATCATGAGACCTGCTTCAGTTCTTGTTAAATTTAAACCATGATTATAGCCTTATTGTAGTTCCTGCTTTACTGCTGTTCTAGTCCTTGTTCAGTCCTTGGTGTAGTCCTGGTCTGGTCTTCTTTTAGTCCTGTTTCTTACCTGACAGTAGAAGTACAGAGCAGTGGTGGAGAGGAGCAGGATGAGGACATGGATCCCAGCTCTCAGGAGCAGATGTGAGTCTGGGACTGTACACATATTTAACATAAATAATCAAAACAGAAAGAATCTTCAAATTAGAAATGAACTTTACCTCCAGGACCAATGTAAAGGGTCATGTTCTTTAGGATTTTACTTGTTTCAGATTCACTGTAACCACAGGTGTAGTCCCCTGTGTGGGCGGGACTAAAGGCTGAGAAAAGGAAGTAGGCGGAGTGATTGACAGTTTCCAGGGTGTAATTCCCACTTGGAGAAAACAGGTGGAAAAATATGGGCTGAAACGGTTCATCAAAAGAGCAGGAGACGCTGAAGTTTGCGCCGGACCTCACAAGAGCCCTGTGCACCAGGGAATGAGAAACTCCTTCAGACGAGACTGTGATTCTGAGAGCAGGAAGGGCCTCTGTGGAGAGAGAGAAAGAGGGCAGTCAGCAAAGCCACAGGTCTCAAATAATCTGCAGAGGTTTTGGTTTGAAAACGATAAGAAAATAGACCTTGTCACTAATATAAATGATCAAGATAGATATTTTTGTTTTATTTTAAATGCCAGAGAAAAACTGACTCCTGCTCCATCAGAGAGCAGGTCATCACTTTCTACTCTCTGATGATACAAGAAGATGCTTTAGGAATATATTTAAAGACAATAATAATTTGGGGAATTGAGGTTGAGGGTCATGGCTGCTGTGAGCAACGCAAACTGTGATTGATAGTGCTCTGTTAAACATTATTGAGAATGCTTCTATGTTGGTGGAAAGTGGTTGTGAAATTGACTTTTTATTTCTTTATTGACCTTTATTTAACCAGGAAAGTCCCAGTGAGATTAACAATCTCTTTTTCTGGGGAGTCCTGGCCTCAGAGGGGAGGAGCCTATTGTAGATGATTTTAGTGGTAGTGGAAACCGGAGGAAACCTACGCAGACACGGGGAGAACATGCAACACCACACAGAAAGGCCCCGAGTCAAACCCAGGACCTTCTAGCTGTAACTGCTGCGCTGCCGTGGTTAAAAACATGTGGTGCTCCTCTGGTCAAACATGCACCTCCTTCTAAGCACATGGCATCTCCTAAACACACACGTGATCCTGATGCATTTGGCTTAAATTTGAAACATATTCTGACCAAAATGTCCAGCAAGAAAGTGCCCTTTTTAGAGATTAAAGTAATGGCCGTCTAAACGTTTTGTGTGCAAAACTGTTTGTTATGCTCCACAAAAAGATGTTATTATGTCTTGTCTTACTTTTAGAAATAAATGTTGTAATAATACAGACCTGAGCAGATCAACAACAGCTTGTACATGTCCATGTCCTGGGTGCTGTTTGAGTCGAGGATCAGGCAGTCTCTGAGGCCAGATCTCTGCTTCACACACTCAGGGTCCAGCCGCCAGAATGGACCACTGCTACCAAAATACCTAAGATCAGCTGCGGAACCACAGCCCAGATGTTGACACAGAGCAGACCCAAAGTCCAAGTCCTGATCCTGGTCTACAGTATGCACTAGTCTCCACTGGTCCTCAACTCTCAGCCATAGAAAACCAGCACAGTTGAATCCACTGAGCCACAATGTCACATCATCTGGACACAAACAACATACGATTAACATAAAACTTTAAACATTCATCGTAGCTGTATTTTTAGGTGCCACTTTGGTGACGCACACACAGAAATATGGGATGTTCATTTTTATTGCTTTTAGCCTATAATTAAAAAGCTTGATGCAGACAGGACTTATATTTAATAAAAAAAAGAAAAAGAAACATTTTAGTGGGGGGGTCAGTGGCCCTGGTCCACCTGAGCATCTGTCCAAGTCTGCTCCTAAACCCAGCCCATTACTCTCTCCCTGTGTCCCACAGAAAACAGAAAAAGGAGTGACAACTTTGTATGAACGCTCGGAGAAGTGACTATGGGGAAAGGAATGATGTAAAGTTTGAGCAGGTTTCTAAACAGAGAATAAGCAGAAAAGTACAGCGAGAATAATGACTGTTTCAGGAAGCTGCGCGCTCACTGTACATTTGGGTTTACAAGCATATGCTGCGTAATGTGTGTAGCCTCTAAGTGCACACATTGGAAGAAAAAAGAGAGTCTAGCAAAAGAGAATGGCTTTTGCTGGACAAAATCATTCTGTTTGGACATAATCTGCGATCCATGGGTGACATAAATGTTAATGTAGGACTGGTGTGGACTTGTCCCCATGATGAGTATCATTTTTTTTTTTAGTTTGATTAAGTTTAGTGAGAGAGTAAACAGCCTCCACACGCCCCTTTTACCTGTGCAGGTGACGTTAGCAGCAGCTGAGCAGCGCGTCTCAAAGCTCTCACACTCCTTCAGAGCTGTCTCTGATCCATTGCAGTGAAAGGACCTCCCCACAGCTGATCCCTCTGTGAACAGCGCCCCCTGTAGGTCAGACACACCTCCACAATCCAGCTCCCTGCAGACCACTTCAGCCTCTGCCCGACCAAAGTCCTCAGCACACACCGAGCTCCACATCTGGTCTATGTGCACCTCCAGAGAACCAGAGCACCGACTGGGACCACCGCTCAGTCGCACCCAGTCTGCACATAAACACAGGACAACTTAAGGGAGGGGCAGGAGGAGGAGTCTGGGGAGAGGGAGGAGCAGGAGGAGGTGTATGGGGAGGGGAGGAGCAGAACGAGGTGTCTGGGGAGTGGGAGGGGCTGGAGGAGGTGTCTGGGGAGGGGGAGGAGGAGGTGTCTGGGGAGGGGGAGGAGTCTGGTGAGGGGGAAGGGTGGAGGTGTCTGGGGAGGTGTCTGGGGAGGGGGAGGAGCAGGATGTGTAAGGGCTGTACCCTGTGGTGTGGTCAGACGTCCGATCACAGAAACACTCAGCGCAGACTCATATGCAGTGACTGTGATTTCATAGGAGGTGTTGGGCCTCAGGTGCTGGATCTCAATGGTCCTTTTGTATCCCAGGTCCCAGATCGTCCTCGGGTCAGGATATATGGACAGAAAAAACAACCCCAGACTGCTGCCATTATGAGTCCAGGAGACTCGAGCTCTTCTTGGCTGAACATCAGAAAACCTCAGAGATTCAGGTCGTGTTGCATCTGAAGATAGAAGTGAATTGTTGTTATGTTCCACTAGAATCTACTACAGTCTCATGATTAGGCTGATACTGCTGCTGCTGATGTTAAAAGACTTGGAAGTGATGATTTAGATAAATCTACTGGTGTTTTTAATGCTGTCATTCAGCGTGAACGAGGTCACATGACTGTGATTAATTAATCCTTCTTTTTTGGGCAGTTTCTGGATGAAGTTTGAGTAAAATCTTGCCTTTTAGTCTTAACATAATTTTTTGAAGTAAACATCAAGCTGAAAGTTAAATTATATTTATTTTATACATTTGGAGAACAATATTTACAATCTGGCTTTCAACCTGTGTGAACTTGGCCCCCCGTAGTGTCCAGTTGAGCCCAAAATGGTGTCAAACATTTGTGCACACTTTATTTTTTAATTATTGATCATTTATAGGTTTTGGTTTGGCCAAAGTTGGTCCCCCTGGAGTGCCTGATTGACCCCAAAATGTCCGACTGACCCCAAACTGGCGTCAATCGTTTGTGCGTCGTTTGTGCAGACACAGGAGAAACATGAGTTCAGCCTGGGAGTGGAATCCACGACCCTCTGGCATGAGTGTGAGGCCAATCGTGATCAGTATCTCCCAAACACTGATACTGTGTGCACAAATGACATTTTGGGGTCAATCAGGCTCTCCAGGGGGCCAACTTCACACTTTGGCCCATCAAAAACCTATAAATGATAATAACTCACAAACAAACTGTGCACAAATGATGCACAAACGTTTGACACCATTTTGGGTCCAATCGGACACTACGGGGGGCCAACTTCAATCTAAAGCCCGTCTCCTGCTCTTCCGACCCTCCGTTTCCTTCTCGTAATAATAATAAACCCTTAAGTTCTGTGTGGGTTAGTCATACTGCCGACAGAAAAGCATGAATAAAACAATCAGAAAAGTCTGTGAGACACTGTTATAGATCGCTAATTAAGTTTGCAGTGAATTAATCTCATTCTCAATTCAAAACTTTAGCCCTTGTTTTTCTTTTCTTTTTTTTTTAGGGAAAATAAGGATAGAGAAACAAAACAGTACAATAAGATGACAAAACAAATACTTAGACAGAGTATATACCATCTCCACAGAAAAGACAGAGCCCCGTCCCACAGACAACAGAAAAGAATGAAAAACAAACATTTAGACACATTACAATTACAATTATTAACAATTAATAACAAAAAGCAACACCAGTCTCCCAGCATATGGCCTGGCTATATTACTAATTCATCCTTAAAAAAAAAAAAAAAAAATCTGACTTATTTATTAATTGATTCATTGTTTGTGTGTCATTTTAAACATATTTCATTCATCATTTTATTTTATTATTATTCATTTTAATCGATAATTTAAATATTTCTATTACTTTTATCTTACATAAAGTATATAATCAAATTTTTAGGAAATTATATATTTTTTCCTTTTTTTAAGGTTAAAATGATTGATTTTTCATATTTAGGTTTTGGTTTACCTCATTACTTATTACCAAAACGTTAGCCCTTTGTATTTAAATGATTCTAGAATGGATTGAGATGCAGTAAAAAATCCCACTGAGCTAAAACTCTTAGAATTAGATTTCAAAAAGTCCTTCTGTTCATTTAATCTAAATCTTGTTGAGTCCAGATTGTACAGTTTGGTGTGGGAGCTACTTTAAGGCTGATCTTTATGTCCCGAGGGAGAAAAATGCATTTTAAGAAAACGGCCTTTGAATTTTTAATGTCCCAGAGAAATCTATGGATGAAGTGGATTCAATGGAAGAATAAAACATTGTGAGGAGCAGATGGACACGTTTGTTGTTTCCACATGAAAGTCGATATGTGAGAGAGCAAACTGACCAAAAAACTAAACATTGAAAAATTGAGTCTCGCCTGAAAAGTGACCCATTTTACACATCTTCAACTCAACTATTTTGATATGGCACTTTAATTCCCATCTCTACGTGGAAGTTACTGGAATGCATGTCATGGAAGCTGATGTTTCCGTATCAGAGTTGATTTAATTAAAATGTTTCCTGCTTTTGGTTAAAAATGTGATAAATGCGACGTGATGTAAAAATGGCCATTGCCAGTGGAAGCTGCATAAAGATAATACTTTGTCGTGCGAAATAATCTTACAACAATTGACGTACCGTATACTGAATGTTCCTTATTTTTCTGTATTTTCGGTCACACGTTTCACTCCATGTCATGTTTAAGGAGTCAACAGTAAAGATACAAAAGATGGACCTTGATGAGAAACTACTGAAGACCACACTTTTAACGAACATGTCACAAGGTCTCAATGTAAAGCATTTTATATTTATGTCTCTCCTCCAAGTCCCATCCAGAGGTTTATGTATCAGTTATAAAAAATAAATTAATAAAACATTTTACCTGAACAGAGGAGAAACAGGACGAACACCAGACCTTCAGAATCCATGTGTGGAAGAGGAATAAGGCAGAACTACCACGACCAAACTAAGACTGAACCAGGTCTAAACCAGGACTGAACCAGGACTGAACCAGGTCTAAACCAGGACTGAACCAGGTCTGAACCAGGACTGAACCAGGTCTAAACCAGGTCTAAACCAGGACTGAACCAGGTCTAAACCAGGACTGAACCAGGCCTGAACCAGGACTGAACCAGGACTGAACCAGGTCTAAACCAGGTCTGAACCAGGTCTGAACCAGGTCTAAACCAGGTCTAAACCAGGACTGAACCAGGACTGAACCAGGTCTAAACCAGGTCTGAACCAGGTCTAAACCAGGTCTGAACCAGGACTGAACCAGGACTGAACCAGGTCTAAACCAGGACTGAACCAGGTCTAAACCAGGTCTAAACCAGGTCTGAACCAGGTCTAAACCAGGACTGAACCAGGACTGAACCAGGCCTGAACCAGGCCTGGTGATTCACCTGTTATGAGCTGGTCTTATCTGGAGTTCCTTCCTGTGTGTGACATCTGAACCTAATCTTTAAAATGCATCAGAAACATTTTGTGCGTCTAACTTCAGACGTTGCAAAAATGTTGCCGACAAAATATAAGGGACATTTTTAGTTATTTAGTATTTGCACTTGTGTAAAAACATTCTGTATTAAAGGTGCACCCTAGTGGAGGGTCTGCCACCTGCTTGGTTTGCTTTGCCCGGAATCTTCCACATTATGATGTTTATCTTACATTTATTCAGTTAAGTTTCATTTTTTATGTTTAGATTGCTTTAAAAAGAAAAGTTGAAAAACAAATTTGGTAAATTATTAGAATTAGAATTATTAGAATGTAAAATAAAATCTAATGATAAGTTTTGATATGTAAAGAAATCCTTTAATTAGAGAATTTGCATTTCCGACCACATTTGGATCAGTTCTTATGTGACGAGGTAAGGGCCGGTGCTGATGATTGCGTCCTGTGGACGGTGGGTGGATCAGGGCCTCCTCTCGTTCCTTGGACCACTTGAAGCTGTCCGTGGTGAGCTTTGTGCAGGCCGGTGGCAGTTGGAAGATGTTAGACTCCAACAATGAGCACAAACTTGAGACGAAAGCTTTTTGGTTCCAGTTGTGCAGTCTTTGGTTGAAGAATGGCTCCTTGGCCATCGTGCTCTCTGAGAGCAGGGCCTGCAGGAGCAAGTGGAGGGCCTGCACCCCAGGAGGGGGTCACAGCCCAGAGGCTGTTCTTATCTTTTCTGTCTGGACCCTTCTGCTTCTACCTTCTTCTACTTAACTCTCTCATGCATCAGAAGTTCAGGCTGCTTTTGTCTTCTGAGGCATATGTAAATTGTTTGGGATGTGTCCATGAAAATTCCGTGGGATGTCCCATGCAGAGTAATCTCAACTTTGTTTAATTAGTAATTATTGATTAATTATTGATAACTTTTCTAACATGATTTAACTGGCAAAGGGCATGTGTAACCTTAACAGAATGTAGCAACATTATATCAATTAATGCACACATCATTAGCAGGTATTAAGGAAACATACATTATGACTTAACATAACATTTCCAAACACAATTCACAAGGCATCATCACAAGGCTTTATAAGCGTCCCCTTTCTTGTTGCCTCCCCCTTTACCCGCACGCATTTCCGGGCCTTTGTGTCGGCCGCTCGTCCTCCTGCTCCAGGTAGATATCGCTTACTCAATCAATCCAGTTAGACTAAATCTCTTAACTTCAATGTTTCTTGTAGTGTCGCTGTCTGGCTGCGCGCTCCGTACCACACAATTCTAAAATCTCTGTTCCTCATTGTGCGTCGTGTGAGCTCACCCAGTCGAGTCCTGGACAGACACTAGAGATGTCCCTGTCAGCACAGACACAGACACAGCCTGAGCGTCTGGAGCTCAGTGAGTGAGAGCAGGAGAGAGAGAGCCTCACAACTTCACTCAGAGGAATACTTTGAATCAATACAGCCAGGGCTTGAACAAATGACTCGCACAGACGTCAAAAATAGATTGGTCCCAGCCTGGACAACATTCTTTTTGATAGACTTCTACCATTGAAGTGAATTCACCAGCCTAAAGTCACGGTCAGCATGAGCCAAATTATGTATCATATGTGTTTGTGTCTCATAATTCACATGCATTAACCATTAATGACTCTTTGCACAACTCACTGACATATTATTGTGGTGGGAAACACAAGTTCATCCATAATCACTTTACAGAAGCCAGTGAGAGCTCTAACAGGCAATGTTTGCACCTTTGTGGTAGCATTTCAGCAGCTAAACGCTAACATTTCCAACAGTCACCGCTCAGATAAATTACTCTCCGATTTCTTTCAACCCCGACTCCAAACGATTGTCCGTAGTGAGTAATCCAGCCTGTTGTTGACAGCAGTGTGCTCTGACTGTTCACTCTTCTCACTCACTGACACATTGAGTGAAAAAACAGTCCTGTGTCATCAGTCTGTCTGTAAACTGAATCAAATTGTTCTTTTCTAGAGAGTGTAAGCTTTAAAGCGAGGTAGAACATGTCCAGGCAGAATCCAAGTGTCCACAGGCCCTGGTTGACACTGAAATTAAACCTGGACTGGACCGTGATTAAACCAGAACTAGAACTGGACCAAACCAAGTCTGTATCTAAACCAGGCCCAGAAAAGTGTGAACACAACTTAAGTTTACAGCATCTTGTTTGTTCTTTTTATGTGAACACAGCCTTGAGCACATTCTCCTCTGCATTTTGGACACTTTGAGGTGTTTCTTTCCCAGAGGCAGTAGCATCCATCAGGCCCTGGTGCATGTGTGCTCTGCTGGGCCCCAAGCCTCCGTCATGGGCTGAACCTGAGACTCTGCTCTACGAGGAAATACAGGTTTAAAAAGATAAAGTTCTCTGTATCTCCTCTGCTAATGATTTAATTCTATAAATCTTGTGTTGTTGTGAGAAGAAAACACAAACACTGCAGACATTTACTTCATTACGTTTTTGAACTCTCAACACAGTGACTCTTATCAATGTTGTTCATTCATAGTGTAACATTCTGACATTATTTTATTAAAGGTGCACTATGTAACTGCAGAATGTCTGTCTTAGATCAGAGGGGCATGTGATGTGCAAACACAAGTCTAACACAGTTTGGAAGCAGCTGATTGGATCTTTGACGTTTTTATCATCAGAGCAGATCATAAGTGTGAGGGACACGGCGGATGTGTTTTTTCTTCATCAGAAATGAAATGAAGCTGATGCATGCAATCATTTCTGATGGTATCTCTTCTTACCGGTTATTTAAATAAAACAGATGTAATACTTGAAATTTTTTTTTACTTGAACTTCTAATTCATTTTCCAAGTAACTTTTGTGAAAAATAACAGCACCTATTGTCCAAAGTAAACGTGCCATTTGGTCCAAATGGCACGTTTCATCATTTTAAATCAAATATCATCAAATATCATTTTAAATAAATACAAAAAACATTTATTAACAAATTCAAGAACTTTATTTACACTCTAGTTTAAAACATGCAAATATAGAACATTGTGAATGCAGAATGAAGCTAAATCTAATGCATTAACACTAGTCTATTCTAATACTTATATAAACCTTAAATACAGTAAAGCACATCTGATGGTCTTTACAAAGAGCAGCAGATGCAGCTCTGTTGTGCTCATTAGAATCAAAACAGTAAAAACACTTTCTTAAACATTATGTAAAATACCACTTTACAACAAATTAAACAAAGAATAAAGAACTAAACACAAATCTATGTACAGGATATATTTCTGATATGTAACATTACAACATTTGATCTACATCTCATGCATAAAAATTACTTGAATTTTTGTATTATAGACCATATTTTGATGTAAGAAAACTTAAAATCATTCTGTGTTTTTCTCACTTTGACAAATGTGAACGTGAAGCCAAAAACAAACCACAGTCACATTTAAACCTGATCCAGCTGTGATTATCCAGTGCTGACATGATATTATTCTTATCACTAAATAATGATCAAATATGCATATTCACCCATAACTGCATTTACTTCACAATCTTCTCAAAATGCTTTGTGAGAAGATGTTGCAGTCAAATATTATTGATCGTCCTTTGAAATGTTTACAGCTCTGTGTGTTTACCTCGACTTCACCACAAACTAGGAACCAAAACATAAGGGAAACCTTTACAAGATCAACATATTTGACGTGTGCGAGACGGAAAGACAGAACATATAAAAAGATTGTATCAAATGTGTGGATTTGTAACTGGGCCATCTGCTTGTGTTGAGATTGATCTATTTAATGCCAGCCTGTAGAACATTCCAGACACTGCTACAACATCTCTATGGAGACAAACATGCGGCAGAAATATTACACAGAGCACCTTTAAGGATTAGAATTAAGAGGTCATGATATTTCTGATCAAAATATCACACAATTGATTTAGAAAGACTCAAGGATGTTCAAAAAGAAGAGAAGTCACAGTTGTCTGCGCCGTTTCCCTCTAGTGGCCTGAAAAGACAAAAAAAAAAAAAAAACATCATGAGACCTAGTTCAGTTCTTCATTCTAAAATCTATTTTGTAGTTCCTGCTTTAGTGCTGTTCTAGTCCTTGTTAAGTCCTTGGTGTAGTCCTGGTCTGGTCTTCTTTTAGTCCTGTTTCTTACCTGACAGTAGAAGTACAGAGCAGTGGTGGAGAGGAGCAGGATGAGGACATGGATCCCGGCTCTCAGGAGCAGATGTGAGTCTGGGACTGTACACATATTCAACATAAATAATCAAAACAGAAAGAATCTTCAAATTAGAAATGAACTTTACCTCCAGGACCAATGTAAAGGGTCATGTTCTATGATTTCACTTGTTTCAGATTCACTGTAACCACAGGTGTAGTCCCCTGTGTGGGCGGGACCAAAGGCTGAGAACAGGAAGTGGGCATAGTGATTGACGGCTGGCTGGGTGTAATTCCAACTTGGAGACAACAGGTGGTAAAAGACAGGATTAAACGGTTCATCAAAAGAGCAGGAGACACTGAAGTTTGCGCCGGACCTCACAAGAGCCCTGTGCACCAGGGACTGAGAAACTCCTTCAGACGAGACTGTGATTCTGAGAGAAGGAAGGGCCTCTGTGGAGAGAGAGAAAGAGGGCAGTCAGCAAAGCCACAGGTCTCAGATAATCTGCAGATGTTGTGGTGTTAAATAATGTTAAAATAAAACAAATTAGACCTTGTCACTATTATAAATGATCAATATATATATTTTATTTATTCTATTTTAAATACCATAGAAAAACTGACTCCTGCTTGATCTGAGAGCAGGACATCACTTTCTGCTGTCTGATGATACAGTATGAAGCTTTGGGAATATATTTATAGACCGTAATAAGCCCATTTGGGTATTAGATCATGTGACTAATAGAGATTTAGTCATCAACGTAAATAACTTTCCTAGAGCCAGTTTCTGTGTCCGGAGATCTGGTCGTTCGAGGCCCCCGCCTATGACCACTGCCCAGATCTCTCTGCACCGACCCCTTATGGATCCTCCCGCAGGTGGTGGGTCCACGGGAGGACGGCCTCACGTTGCTCCTTCGGGCTGTGTCCGGCTGGGCTTCAGGGTGGGGCACTGGTAACGCCATTCCGGGGCGACGTAACTGGCCTTGTTCTTTGTAATATCATAAAGGGCTTCTGAACCGCTCTTAGTCTGACCCGTCACCCAGGACCTGTTTGCCATGGGTGACCCTACCAGGGCCATGAAGCCCCCGACAACATAGTTCCCAGGATCATCCGGGTACTCAAACCCCTCCACCACATTAAGGAGGCGGTTCAAGGAGGGGTACTGGAGAGGAGACTCCGACCATTAGTCAAACCTCAGATTCAGGAGGAGCAGTGTGGTTTTCATCCCGGTCGTGGAACACTGGACCAGCTCTATACTCTCCATCGGGTGCTCGAGAGTTCATGTGAGTTTGCCCATCCAGTCCACATGTGCTTTGTGGATCTGAGTATAGGGTCCGGGGCCCTTTGCTAAGGGCTGTCCGGTCCCTGTACAACCGGAGCAGGAGCTGTGTTCGCATTGCCGGCAGTAAGTCAGACCTGTTCCCAGTGCATGTTGGACTTGGTCCTGAGTGAGGGAAGGATGGAGCGTGAGATTGACAGGCGGATCGGTGCAGCGTCTGCAGTGATGCGGCCGCTGTATCAGATCATTGTGGTAAAGAAAGAGCTGAGTCGAAAGATGAAGCTCTTGATTTACCGGTCAATCTACGTTCCTATCGTCACCTGGTCATGAGCTTTGGGTAATGACCAAAAGGATGAGATTGCGGATACAAGCGGTCGAAATGAGCTTCCTCTGCTGGGTAGTTGGGTTGGCTCCCTTAGAGATAGGGTGAGGAGCTCAGTCACACGGGAGGAGCTCGGAGTAGAGCCGCTGCTCCTCCACGTCGAGAGGAGCAGCTGAGGTGGCTCGGGCATCTTTTCCGGATGCCTCCTGGACGCCTCCCTCGTGAGGTGTTCTGGGCATGTCCCACCGGGAGGAGGGACTATGTCTCTCGGCCTGGGAACGCCTTGGGATCCCCCCGGAGGAGCTGGAGGAAGTGTCTGGGGTGTGGAAAGTCTGGGAGTCCCTGCTTAGACTGCTGCCCCCGCGACCCGGCCCCGGATAAGCAGAAGAAGATGGATGGATGGATGGTAAATAACTTTACAATATATGGCGACTATCCAAATGTTGTGGCCCTTTTAGAAATAAATGTTGTAATAATACAGACCTGAGCAGGTCAGTCGCAGACTGTCCATGTCCTGGGAGTTGTTTGAGTCATGGACCAGGCAGTCTCTGAGGCCAGATCTCTGCTTCTCTGCCACACACCCAGGGTCCAGAAACCAGAATGGACCACTGACTCCACCATAACTAACATCTACTGCAGAACCACAGCCCAGATGTTGACACAGAGCAGACCCAAAGTCCATGCCCAGATCCCGGTCTACAGTCTGCACTGGTCTCCACTGGTCCTCAAGCCTCATCCTCACATAACCAAAACAGTTGAGTCCACTGAGCCACAATGTCACATCATCTGGACACAAACAACATATGGTTAACATTAGATTTTTAGGTGCCGCTTAAATGATGCACAGACAGAAACATGGGATGTTAATTATAATACCCTTTACCCTTATAATAAATAATTAAATAAAATAAAAAAAAAAACAAAACAAGGAAAATACACAAAGATCAGTGGAAAAGGGACTAAAGCCACCACAGAGTACACAAGTGACTTGGTGTTGATGATTGGTGGGTACATTTTAGTGGGGGAGGGGGGTTTGTTGTTGGTCAGTGGCCCTGGTCCATCTGAGCATCTGTCCAAGTCTGCTCCTAAACCCAGCCCATTACTCTCTCCCTGCGTCCCACAGAAAACAGAGAATGGAGGAGTGTTGTACGAACAATGCAGGGGGAGGTGCGTGCGACAAATACGCCCGTCCTGTGCACGTGCCCAGCTGAAATCAAACGTGGACGGATTATTACAAATTACAAAAAAAAAAAAAAAAAAAAAAAAAAAAAAAAATATATATATATATATATATATATATATATATATATATATATATATATATATATATATATATATATATATAATAAAAAATAACCATCTTTAAATTATAACATAAAATGGGATTAAAATGGTAAATGGTCACTTTAAGCGTTTTACATCAAGGAACCATTCACACATTCACCCAGTGTGTCTTGCCCGAGGGCATAACGACAGCATTCATCAGAGGGATGCACCGCCAAATACAGGTCAGTAGATCTGACCGCTCAGGATGTTTATGTCCGGAGAAGGATTTGAACCACTGACCTTCGCATCAGAAGACAATCCCTCTGCCACCTGAGCTACAGCTGCAGAAACACCATAATGTTCCGGACCCTGCCTTGGAAAAAGCATCTGTGTCCATGTGTGCTGTGTGTGTTCTCCATGTGTGCTAAGCAGGTGGGGCCTGGTCAGTATTTGGATGGGAGACCGCTGAAACACCAGGTGCCACAGGGGGGTGACTGGAGGACGAAATGTCGCTGTGTCCTGAGGCAAGACATTTCACCCACATTTCTCACTATGAGAGTGGTGTGCGTGTGAGTGATTGGTGGTGGTTGGAGGTGCCGATGGTAGCCTTGCTTCCGTCAAACTGCCACAGGGCAGCTATGGGTACAGTCATGTGTGGAGGGAGTGCATAATGCATTGTCAAGTTGCTTTGAGTGTCCAGACAACCTTGGTGAAAGTTTAATAAGCTGCTAACATTCAAAATTCCCACAGAGATTTTTCAGCGTGGTTTGAGGCTGTGTTGTCCTTAGTGCACATGCGTAAACCTCTAAAACAAACTGCTGTCTGCCGAGGAGTTAATAGTAGGTAGATAGTAGGTAGAGAGATGATCATGACGGGCGTGCACTCAGTCAATTTGTGTGTGCACACATGGAAAGCAAGGTTGTTGCAGTCTGCTCAGTGGCCTGTAGAGGCCTCTAAAACCCACCGTGACTTCCAGCCAAGCTCCAGGAGGCAGAAGTAAAAGGCTTATTTGGATCTGTTTCAGAACAATTTAATTATAGTTTTGGTATAGTAGAATAGAATAGTATTTGCTATAGTTTTTAGCTTTTATTGGTCAATCACTGTTTGCCTTGCTTTCCTTGACCTGCTACTGCTAACCACAGAATAAGCACTAAAGTACAGCGGGAGTGATAACTGTATCAAGAAGTTGTGCGCTTGGAGTGCAGTTAGTGTTACAAGGACCTGCTGCATAATATGTGTGCACAATGGAAGAAATAAAGAGGATGCTTTTGTTGGACAAAATCTTGCTTCCTTGACATATTCTGCAATCTATGGGTGACATAAATGTTAATGTAGGACTATTAATAGAGTATGACCTTTTTATTTATTTATTTAACCATAACCATAGGGAGGAGGTAGAGGTAAACAACCTTTTGTCCATGTCAGTATTCTCCTGGACTGTGTTTGTGAAGGGGAGAAGGCAAGACTCAAGACAATCACACCTTGAGTTATTTAGGTTTTGTGTAACTTGTATTTTCCAAAACCTGCCAAATGTGTTATAACTCTTGAATTGAAAAGCAATAGAATATAGAGCGAAAGCTCCGCCCCTTTTACCTGTGCAGGTGACGTTAGCAGCAGCTGAGCAGCGCGTCTCAAAGCTCTCACACTCCTTCAGAGCTGTCTCTGATCCATTGCAGTGAAAGGACCTCCCCACAGCTGATCCCTCTGTGAACAGCGCCCCCTGTAGGTCAGACACACCTCCACAATCCAGCTCCCTGCAGACCACTTCAGCCTCTGCACGACCAAAGTCCTCAGCACACACCGAGCTCCACATCTGGTCTATGTGCACCTCCAGAGAACCAGAGCACCGACTGGGACCACGGCTTAGTCGCACCCAGTCTGCACACAAACACAGGACATCTTAAGGCAGGGGCTTGAGGAGGAGTCTGGGGAGAGGGAGGAGCAGGAGGAGGTGTCTGGGGAGTGGGAGGAGCAGGAGGAGGTGTCTGGGGAGAAGGAGTCTGGGGAGGAACAGGAGGAGGTGTCTGGGGAGAGGGAGGAGGTGTCTGGGGAGGGGGAGGAGCAGGAGGAGGTGTCAGGGGAGAGGGAGGAGGAGGTGACCGGGGAGTGGAAGGAGGAGGTGTCTGGGGAGAGCGGGAGCAGGAGGAGGTGTCTGGGGAGAGGGAGGAGTAGGATGTGTAAGAGTTGTGCCCTGTGGTGTGGTCAGATGGCTGATCTCTGGAACACTCACTCCAGACTTGTATGCTCTGATTTTGATTTTATAGGAGGTGTTGGGCCTCAGGTGCTGAATCTCAATGGTCCTTTTGTGTCCCAGGACCCAGACCGTCCTTGGGTCAGGTTTTATGGACAGATAAAACCTGCTCACACTGCTGCCACTATAAGTCCAGGAGACTCGAGCTCTTCTCGGCTGAACATCAGAAAACCTCAGAGATTCAGGTTGTGTCATGTCTAAAGATAGAAGTGAATTGTTGTTACATTCCACTAGAATCTAGTACAGTCTCATAATTAGGCTGATACTGCTGCTGGTGGTATTTACCATGAACGAGGTCATATGACTGTGATTAATTCGTCTGCGTGCTGCATGGTTAAATACATGTGAATGTTTTCAATTTAAACCTGGTTCAAAACCATAACTTTAATTTTTAATTGTTCAACAACAAATCAATTGATGGTTTAATGAATGTATTGTTATTACTTTTGTGGACTTATTTGTTACTAATTCTTCTGTTGTGACAGCTGTTGTTACTATGACACTTTAACCACAGATTTTTAAAACAATGGCTCATCCCCCATGTTGTCGGGGGCTTCATGCCCCTGGTTGTGTCACCCATGGCAAACAGGTCCTAGGTGACGGGTCAGACCAAGAGCGGTTCAGAAGGCCTTTATGATGAGTCAACCAACGAGGCCAGTTATGTTGCCCAGAATGGCGTCACCGGGGCCCCACCCTGGAGCCAGGCCTGGGGTGGGCGCTTGACGGGGAGCGCCTGGTGGCTGGGCCTCTCCTTCACTGTGGTTCTCCCTGAGGTTTCTTTTTTGCCAAGAAGAACAGTCTTGGACAGGGGATACTCTGGGACAGTTATCCATACACTAAACTGCGTTGAAAATTGTTTATTTAACCTGCCTTCTACCTGTGACCCCTAGAGGCAACTGTTGTGATTTTGGGTGCAATAAAAATACATTTATTTTAACTTACCCAGCTTTTGTTTGTTCCAACGACACAAAGACTCAGTTAGCTCTTTCAAAATGTTTGGGAAACCATCAAAGTCCTCTACAGTATAGACTTCACGTCTATTAAGATAAATCTTAAAGTCCTTTAAGTCATTGTAATCTGCATCTTTAACTGCAACTATCCACATTTTCACATCTTTTCGTCTCAAATGTTCAACAGTGTTTCTGTTGATGCCTGATGACTTTCTGTCACTGATCAAAATCAAAGCATCAGGAGCATTGACTCTAGCTCCTCGATTTGTTTGGAAAATCGTTTTCCGTACAAAATCCACATCGTCGCTGGTCAGGTCTCCAGGAGAAGGAGGACTTTGTGACAGCGTCTTGACTGCACTGACCACAGAGGGCACATCGTGATAGGTGTTCAGGTAAAACTCAACCTCAGGTTCTCCACTGCACTTCACCAGAGCAATCCGGACCGAATCAAGACCAACCACACCGAGGATCTCGACCAGAGCCTCCAGGAAATCTCTCACTTTGGAGAAGTCTTCTGAACTGATGTGGTTGAATCCATCCAGAAGCATCAGCACATCAGCTCTGTGTTCCTCACTGAGAGGACACTCTGCAGGAGACAGGAGACAGTGAGAGGACAGACATACAAACTCTAACCCCATCTAACTCACTTCTGCTCAACGACTCAGACAAGAAATGAAAAAAAAAAAATCTCTTTACCAATCAAAATCCATGTTTTGGAAGGCCTATATGCTTTTAAAAATACAGCATAACGTTGATAATCATGCAACTCTGTTCATTGTAAATAGCCTATTAACAGGAACTGGTCCACTGGCTTTTGCAAAAATTCTAAACTAAAGGTTGCTCTTCTTACAAGTTGTAGCAAGCAGTGGATTTTCATTTCCATGTTTTTAATGTGAAGTAGGCAGGGATATGGGGAAGATGAAAACTGATATTTTCTGAGCCCTAAAGCCTCAAATGCTGGACAGGATTACTCGGTTGCTGCAAGATTACACAAACATGCATCAATCAATAATAATAAATATAAAAAAAGCTAATGATGCAGGAACACTGCTATAACACTGTCAAGTTTATATTATGTCCCCTTTAATGAGAAATTTTGGAGAATAGAGCGTGACTACCATGTGACTAAATTGGTTGAGGTGCCATTATTGCAGGGAAGATACAACAGTAATGAATGGCATTGCGTCTAAATGTAGCTTTAGCAGTTCATTTTTGTTAAGCAGCAAATTTCAATACCCCCTAAAAACGAATCATATTTTACATTAGCAATCCTTATGTGGCACGATTGTGATTCACTTTAGATATTCTAATGTCATCAAAAAGTGTCACTGAAGATGTTTGAGAGAAAAGCACTTATAATGCTATATATAATACATTATAATGCTCATTATAATGAAGTGAAGTGCATTATTTTAATCAGACCAGAGAGTTGAGGTGGGACTGTTATACCAAGATATTTAATACATTTCTGTGGCCAGGAGAACATGTCAGTCAGAAAGAGAGTTTTAGGACAGTAAGCAGTGAGTGGTAGGGCCTCCGACTTCGTCCAATTTACTTTGTAGCCCAAGATATCTGAAAATGTACTAATTAGAGAGAGCAGAGCAGGATGGGAGTTCTGAGGATCTGACACAAACAAGAGAATGTCATCTGCATACAACATTAGTTTATGACAACTTTGCTCTATTGAAATACCTGAGAATTTTGCTTCTTTTCTAATAGCCACTGCCAATGGTTCAAGAGCAAGGGGAAAAAAAAGGGGGGACAATGGGTCGCCCTGTGTAGTGCCTCTCCCCAGTTCAAATGATAGATTATACCATTTGTGAGTACAGACGCTCTTTGATTTGTATATATACGTTGTATCCAATTGATGAAATTGCTGCTGAAGCCAAAGCATTCCAGGGCAGTGAACAAATATTGCCATTAAACCCTGTCGGATGCCTTTTCAGCATCCAAAGAGATGGCGGCCATAGGGGTTTGACAATCCTTAACTGCCCACTGAATATCCACAAGCCTCCTAATATTGTCAGCTGATGAGCGCGACCGTATAAAACCAACCTGATCCGGATGGATCAAAGAAGTTATGACCCAATCTAATTGATTGGCTAGAATCTTTGATAAAAAGATGCTATAGGGCGATAGTTTCGACAATCAGAAGGGTCCTTATCTTTTTTCAAAATGAGAGTGATAATAGCCTCTGATAAGGAGGGCGGCAGAGTTTATTTCTGAAATGATTCATTGTATGTGCTTAGGAGTATTGGAGTCAATTCCTCAGGAAAAGATTTATAAAACTCTGCTGTAAAACCGTCCAAACCAGGGGCCTTAGCAGAGGGAAGATGTTTAATAACGCCAGTTATTTCTTCAATAGTAATGGATGAATCCAAACCCTGAAGCTGGTCCTGAGTAACCTTTGGAAGATTTAGATTCTGCAAAAAAATTGGTGACGTTCTCCCTTGAGGCACGAGACTCTGAACTATAGAGAAGAAATCTGTGAATGCAGCATTGATTTTTAAGGCCTCCGAAAGAAGCTGACCATTGTCATCTCTAATAGCAGAAATAGCACTCACAGCTTCTCTTTGCTTTATGTATCTGGCAAGAAGCCTTCCCGCCTTATCTCCTTCTTCAAAGTATTTTTGTCTGGCAGGAAACAGACTAAATTCAGCTTTTTGCGACATTATTGTGTTATACTCGTATTTTAGTTTTGTGAGATTGTTCAAATTAAATGTGGAAGAGAATTTTTTAAACATGGACTCAGCCATTTCAATTTGTTTTTCCAAACTGACAGTTTTTTTTAATGTTTTCTTTCTTTTTAAAGGAGGCATGTTGGATAATGTAGCCCCTCAGGAATGCTTTCAGTGCCTCCCATGCCACTCCAGCAGAGGGAGCTGAATGAATGTTCATTTCTATGTATAAAGTAATTTGTGATTTAAGAGAGCCTCTGAATGCATCATCCAATAAAAGACTAGAGTTCAATCTCCATCTGGGGCTTCTAACAACAGAATGAAATGCAATCAAGCTAACATAAATTGGACTATAATCAGACAGTGTCATATTACCAATGCTGCTTGCTGCAACTGCTGGCATTAAAATCTGGGATATTAGAAAAAAATCTATTCTCGAAAAGGATCCATGCGGGGATGAGTAAAATGTGTAGTCTCTTCCTGAAGGATTTTGCATCCGCCAAACATCTGCAAGAGCACAGGCTTCCAACATTCCTTTAAGTGCTGTATTTGCCTTAGATGTGCGCAATGAGCGAGTGCTACGGTCTAATGTAAAGTCTATAACCTCATTGAAGTCACCACCCAAAATAATCCGATAATCCCCCAGATCAGTCATCGTCCTCTCTAACTGACCAAAAAAGGAAGGATCGTCGACATTTGGGGCATAGACATTCGCCAAAATTATTTTTGTGCCTTGGATCTCACACAGCATAAGCAACATCCTGCCTGCCTCATCTTTGCTCTGCTTTAGGCATTTAAACTGCAAGCTTTTATTAATTAGCGTTGCAACACCTCTACTTTTACTATTGTCACAGCTGGCACCCACAAAACCCACCCAGCCAAAACAAAGCCTTTGAGACTCTTGTGGGGATAAGTGAGTTTCCTGAATGTAGACAATGTCACATTTTTTGGATTTAATAAAGGATAAAATCTTCCTTTTCTTCACAGCGTCGTTAAGGCCCTTAACATTCCAGCTCATTAGACTCAAGTTATTATTACTAAGTGTTATCATTAAAATACATGTATAGCTGATATTGTTGTAAACAAATCTGTATTGGCATCAAATAACAAATCAAACATAAAACAAATTTGGAAAAGTAACAACCCACAACATAATAGAACAAACCCTTCAAAACACCCCAGGAACATCCCTTACTAAGGTCAGTGAACATACACTTAACTGACGCTGCCCCCAAGCCCCCCAAGCCCTCCCCACACCTAAATCTGTGTAAATTGCTAGTTCTCTCACACCCCTAGTAAAACTGTAAACGACAACAAAAAAGCTATTAGCAAATTAAATATAACTTAGTCCAGCCATACATATTTATCCCATAAAGAATTAAAATAAAATAACTAGGGGTGCACGGTGGCAGAGCGGTTAGAGCTTCTGCCTCCCAGCAAGGAGATCGTGGGTTCGAATCCTGGACCACCCCAACATCACATGATCTCTCTGGAGTCTACATGTCCTCCCCGTGTTACCGTGGGTTCTCCGGCTTCCTCCCACCGTCCAAAGACTCACCTCCTTAAATGACCCAATCCACACACCTGAAAGTCCACAAGTCCACGTTTGCAAAAGTGTATGGTGGTGGATGCAAATAAAAGTCAAAGTAACATTAGGTGTCTATTCACCTCCAACCCCGCACGACGTCCCTCATGCAGTCAAGCGAAATAGACTTAGTCCAGGGAGCGAATGAATGAATGAAAGGGCCTTTTTGTGATCATCGAACCCCTTGTGCCGTCTGCACCAATAGCACCGCTGGATAGTTCAGGGAGAACCGGATATGTTTATCATGTAGAAGCTTCTTGCAATCATTAAACTTCACCCGTTTATCATTCAACAGCTTGAAATAGTCCGCAAAGACCATAATGCGGCATCCATTCCATACAACATTTTCTTTTTTCCGTGCAGCCTCGGTGATACGTTTACAGTCCTGAAATCTCAGGAATCTAGCTATAATGGCTCTCCGACTGGGCGGCCGCTCCCCGTCTTCTCGGCAAGACCCCGAGTCTGTGCGCATTCTCGATCTCCAGCCCTTTGGGAAAGGCGATTTCAAAAAGTGTTGGTATGAGCTCTTCCAAAAATGACACTGCGTCATCCTTCTCGCAGCCCTCAGGGAATCCCACAAACCAAAGGTTATGCCTGCGCTCCCTATTTTCCACGTTGTCCAGCTTCTGTCTCAGCGTTTCTACTTCAGCGCAAGAGGCTGGGGGATTAGCCTCTAGCTTTTCGTTCTCGTCCTCCAAAAAAACCCAAGCGGCTCTCCACAGTACTGATCCGGACGATCTCGGCAAGTTTATTCTCCGTGGCACTTGTGATGGTGCGTATCTCCTCAAATTTTTTGTTGTGACTCTTAGACGTTTCCACAATAAGGGCTGTGAGTTTAGCCAGCTCCGTGGCCACCTCGCCAGGTACGTTCGGCGCGTTCGCCATGCCCGGTGGAGTATTAGCATTAGCTTGAGTACAGCTAGCCCCATCGTAGTTTTTACTTCCTCCGGCAACGCCGGGTTTGACGGAACTTCTAGTGTTGTTCGGCATACTAACATCAAAGTGGTGCTAATATGGCGTAGAATTCTTAGCTCTTTGTTGCATTAAGGTGTCAAATAAGGTGCAGGGAGAGGCGTAGAGCGCTCCTAAGCAGCCATACTCGCCAAGCGCGTCACGTGACTCCCCATCCTTGATGCTTTTAATTTGACTCATGTCACTGGATCTACGCAGACGTACGGACACACTGTAGACCTTGTATTGTCTAAGGGCTTCCCTCTTGACAATGTTCTTGATGGGAATGTAATTTACAACCATAGTGCTGTCATGTTTGAATTTAACCTGGGCAATGGCCGTTACCTGCTCCCGTGCGCAAGGCCCGTGCTCTCAAGTCAGAAACACCCGATGCTTTAGCTCCTCTTTTTACAGCCTCTGTGCAAAGTGCTCCATGGGTACGGGGCAATTAATGGATGTATTTATGTCTACTTGTATTGATGTCTTAAGGTGAGACACTGCAGGTGAATGGGAAAAAAATCTTGAATTTAAAGATATAAATTTGAAACTTCCCCTGTAGTTTAGTCACATAAATGTAAGAATGTTGTAATGTAGTATAAGTTAATGCATACAATGTAATGTATAAGTTAATATAAGTAAATGTAGTATACGTTTTTCATTATGTAATGTTTCCATGTAAAAATTATGCATTTTATGGGTAAAAAATAGCCAAAAATACACATATTTAGGACATTTAAATCTGAAAAATGGACAGAACCAGGTTAAAATGTTTTAGTTCATTTGGTACACATATTAATTACAAAAAAAATTACAGAGGGGATTTTAAATATCTAGTTATTAGATTGTTAGTTGTTATTCTAATAGTAGAATATCTATTTAGTTTTTAAGTTAACTAGATTGTCAAAAAAAATCAAATTTTGACTCTTTTTTTTTTTTTTTTTTTAATTAAAAGTTCAATAAATCAGTTTTAAAATTAGATATAAAAAAATGCTGTAGCTCCCTTGAAAACCATGCTCCCCAAATCTTAGCAAGATCTATGGCTTAACGACACAACACGCGCAGCACGGCGTGAGTGCCGCAGAGCTGAGCGCAGATGGCAAGCCTTGTTGGAGGTGTCTTAGAGAGGAAGTTGGAGAAACCATCAGCGTGTTGTTAAACAGAGGGTATTATGCAAAATCAACTTTATGGAGCTTTCTACCATGTTAGAACGCTATTCCCTCATCAAAAACATGCCCAAGGTGGTTTTAAATGTGGTCCTATTCTTGAACCAAGCTCAAGCGCTCCGCCCACGCGCTCAGCTCCTCCCATCATGTATTTGATGAGGGGAGGGGCTAACAGATACAACACGGACTTGTTTACCTTACTTTTCTGTTCGGCTTTTTAATGAAAACATGTCCAGAAAGAATGTGCATTTGAAAAGGCAGAGGACACACTTATTTTTACGCTTTCCAGGGAAGAGGTGAGTCGGGGAAAACTGGAAAGTGTTTGTTTCAGTGAAGCACACTATCGGAGAAAGTGTATTTTATTTGTTACACCATTTTACTGAGGACTACAGCGTCCTCAACAAAGGCATGTTTGCTAATGGACTACCTAAAACACAGACTCTAAAGAGGGATTTCCTCCCAACAATAAAGAGAAGTTTGGTGAGTACGTTTTGGAAAACAAATTTGGCTGTGATTCGTATGACACGGAAATAATTAAATTCTGTCTTTGCTCTCCTTTGTGTCTATTATACCTTTATTATTATTACCTTCATAAACCGTGTGTTCTTGTGCTGTGCTGTGTGTCGGCCCCAAACTCTGGGACACCCTGCACCCCCCACATCCGAAAGTCCCCGACACTGGAATGTTGTAAGTCTCTCTGAAGATCCACTTTCGTTCTCTGGCTTCAGTTCTGTTTCTGTGCAGCACTTTGGAAACAGTTTGTAAATGTGCTATATAAATAAAGTGGATGGGATCCTGGTGCAAAAATAATCTACAATCTCTGAGTGACAGGGTTCTTGTGACAAATAATGACGTCTCCCACAAGTCAATTAACACAAAAATTACATATTTCCACTAAAAACAACCTTTGTTTCTAATCACCAAAATAGTTCAAATATCAACAAATATTCACCATCTAAAATACTGTCTATGCGCCTGTAACATGCTCAAGGGAAATAATAAAATACATTTTGGTGCAGGAATCATTACTTTGCACCAGCGTTTCGCACGTGATGCAATATCATTTTGTCATTTTTTAGTTTGAGAGTATGGATTTGTGAATGGAGATGAGTAGTGGTAGAAAGTTAGTCACCGGAGGAGATTATGGACGTGGACAATTTTGCAGCAGCCTGGTGTGCACCAAGACCACTGGGATGGATTTGGATGGTGAAATGGACGGAAGTGGTCTGCTCTGTAGACTGACACAGACTAGACAGCAGAAATGATCTCAGATGAGCAGATGAGATGTATGCTTTGGGTTTATGAGAAGGTACATGTAAGTGTCCAAAGAGGAAGGTATTTTAGAAATATGACATATTCTCAAACCATTAGAGAACCAGAGCTGGGACTGCTGCCTCTGCAAACTATCATGGATTAGTAATAAGAGTCATGCATGATCAGACTAACTGTATACAGCACCTACAGCATCTAAGGCCCAGATTTACTAAGGCAGGTGTGACTTTTCAATTACCACTAAAATTTGCACAATTTTGAGGGCGAGTTACACCATATTTACCATCGGAAACTGCCCGTACTGTCAGTGGTGCAAATCTGATACGTAAATGAGCGGGTGTCTCTGCTGCTGCTTCTTTGGGAGAATGACACACGTGAGAAGTTATGAATATAAATGATGACAGTCACGACCTGTCTTCTCCAAGACTCCGTTCACAGAGGGCACAGTTCAAGGACATTAAAAGGATCTGGGACGAACTCCTGAAATCCATTTGAGCTTCTGTGAACTGATCCAGTTCAAAGTGACACAGATGAGAATCCAGGCCATATCGCAGGTAAAGTGTGTTTTTATAACCTCTTCCCTCAGAACATCCATCCATCCATCCATCTTCTTCCGCTTATCCGGGGCCGGGTCGCGGGGGCAGCAGTCTAAGCAGGGACTCCCAGACTTCCTCACCCCAGACACTTCCTCCAGCTCCTCCGGGGGGATCCCGAGGCGTTCCCAGGCCAGCCGAGAGACATAGTCCCTCCAGCGTGTCCTGGGTCTTCCCCGGGGCCGCCTCCCGGTGGGACATGCCCAGAACACCTCCCGAGGGAGGCGTCCAGGAGGCATCCGGAACAGATGCCCGAGCCACCTCAGCTGGCTCCTCTCGACGTGGAGGAGCAGCGGCTCTACTCCGAGCTCCTCCCGTGTGACTGAGCTCTCACCCTATCTCTAAGGGGCGCCCAGCCACCCGGCGGAGGAAGCTCATTTCGACCGCTTGTATCCGCGATCTTGTCCTTTCGGTCATTACCCAAAGCTCATGACCATAGGTGAGGGTCGGAACGTAGATAGACCGTAATCGAGAGCTTCGTCTTCGACTCAGCTCTTTCTTTACCACAACGGTTCGATACAACGCCCGCATCACTGCAGACGCTGCACCGATCCGCCTGTCAATCTCACGCTCCATCCTTCCCTCACTCGTGAACAAGACCCCGAGATACTTGAACTCCTCCACTTGAGGCAAGGACTCTCCACCCACCCGAGAGGGCAAGCCACCTTTTTCGGTCGACAACCATGGCCTCGGATTTGGAGGTGCTGATCCTCATCCCAGCCGCTTCACACTCGGCTGCAAACCGTCCCAGTGCATGTTGCAGGTCCTGGTTTGAGGAAGCCATCAGGACGACATCATCTGCAAACAGCAGAGATGAGATCCTGTGGCTCCCAAACCGGACCCCTCCACGCCCTGACTGGCGCCTAGAAATTCTGTCCATAAAAATTATGAACAGAACCGGTGACAAAGGGCAGCCCTGGCGGAGTCCAACATGCACCGGGAACAGGTCTGACTTACTGTCGGCAATGCGAACGCAGCTCCTGCTCCGGTCGTACAAGGACCGGACAGCCCTTAGCAAAGGGCCCCGGACCCCATACTCCCGGAGCACCCCCACAAGGCGCCCCGGGGCACACGGTCGAATGCCTTCTCCAGATCCACAAAGCACATGTGGACTGGTTGGGCAAACTCCCATGAACCCTCGAGCACCCGATGGAGAGTATAGAGCTGGTCCAGTGTTCCACGACCAGGACGAAAACCACACTGCTGCTCCTGAATCCGAGGTTCGACTATCGGTCGGATTCTCCTCTCCAGTACCCTGGAATAGACCTTACCGGGAGGCTGAGAGTGTGATCCCCTGTGGTTGGAACACACCCTCCGGTCCCCCCTTCTTATACAGAGGGACCACCACCCGGTCTGCCAGTCCAGAGGCACCGTCCCGACTGCCACGCGATCTTGCAGAGACGAGTCAACCAATACAGTCCCACAACATCCAGAGACTTAAGATACTCAGGGCGGATCTCATCCACCCGAGCCTTGCCACCAAGGAGCTTGCCAACCACCTCAGTGACTTCAGCCAGGGTGATGGACGAGTCCGCCTCCAAGATCTCAGCCTCTGCTTCCTCCTCGGAAGACGTGACAGTGGGATTGAGGAGATCCTCAAAGTATTCCTTCCACCTTCCGACAACATCCCCAGTCGAGGTCAACAGCTCTCCACCCGCACCGTAAACGGTGTTGGTGAAGCACTGCTTCCCCCTCCTGAGGCGTCAGATGGTTTGCCAGAATTTCTTTGAGGCCGACCGATAGTCCTCCTCCATGGCCTCCCCGAACTCCTCCCAATCCCGAGTTTTTGCCTCTGCGACAGCCCGGGCTGCAGCACGCTTGGCCTGCCGGTACCTGTCAGCTGCTTCAGGAGTCCCACGAGCCAGCAAGGCCCGATAGGACTCCTTCTTCAGCCTGACGGCATCCCTTACTTCCGGTGTCCACCACCGGGTTCGGGGATTGCCGCCGCGACAGGCACCAGAGACCTTGCGACCACAGCTACGAGCCGCCGCATCGACAATGGAGGTGGAGAACATGGTCCACTAGGACTCAATGTCTCCAACCTCCCCCGGGATCTGGGAGAAGTTCTCCCGGAGGTGTGAGTTGAAGACCCTGCTGACAGAGGGCTCTGCCAGCCGTTCCCAGCAGACCCTCACGATACGCTTGGGCCTGCCGAGTCTGTCCGGCTTCCTCCCCCGCCAGTGGATCCAACTCACCACCAGGTGGTGATCGGTTGACAGCTCGCCTCTCTCTTCACCCGAAAGTGTCCAAGACACGCCGTCAAGGTCAGATGACACGACAACAAAGTCGATCATCGACCTCCGGCCTAGGGTGTCCCTGGTGCCACGTGCACTGATGGACACCCTTGTGCTTGAACATGGTGTTCGTTATGGACAAGCTGTGACTAGCACAGAAGTCCAATAACTGAACACCGCTCGGGTTCAGATCGGGGGGGCCGTTCCTCCCGATTACCCCTCTCCAGGTGTCACTGTCGTTGCCCACGTGGGCGTTGAAGTCCCCCAGTAGAACAACGGAGTCCCCAGGCGGTGCACTGTCCAGTACCCCTCCCAGGGACTCCAAGAAGGTCTGGTACTCTGCACCGCTGTTCGGCCCGTAGGCCGACACAACGGTGAGAGACCTGTCCCCACCCGGCGGAGGGATGCGACCCTCTCGCTCACCGGGTAAACTCCAACACGTGGCGGCTGAGCTGTGGGGCTATGAGCAAGCCCACACCAGCCCGCCGCCTCTCCCCGCGGGCAACGCCCGAGAACTGGAGCGCCCAGCCCTCTCGAGGAGACGGGTTCCAGAGGCCAGGCTGTGCGTGGAGGTGAGGCCGACTATATCTAGTCGGAAACGCTCGACCTCCCGCACAAGCTCAGGCTCCTTCCCCCCCAGCGAGGTGACATTCCATGTCCCCAGAGCTAGTTTCTGTGTCCGGAGATCTGGTCGTCGAGGCCCCCGCCTTCGACTGCCGCCCAGATCTCTCCGCACCGGCCCCCTATGGATCCTCCTGCGGGTGGTGGGTCCACGGGAGGACGGCCCCACGTCGCTCGTTCGGGCTGGGCCCGGCCGGGCCCCGTGGGGAAAGGCCCGGCCACCAGGCGCTCGCCGTCGAGCACCCACCCCAGGCCTGGCTCCAGGGTGGGGCCCCGGTGACGCCAATCCGGGCGACGTAACTGGCCTTGTTGATATACTAGTCATAAGGGGCTTTGGAACCGCTCTTGGTCTGACCCGTCACCCAGGACCTGTTTGCCATGGGTGACCCTACCAGGGGCATGAAGCCCCCGACAACATAGCTCCCAGGATCATTCGGGTACTCAAACCCCTCCACCACGTTAAGGTGGCGGTTTGTCCCTCAGAACAATACTAATATTTTTGTAGTTGGCCTATTTGTATTTGTAAATGAGCCATACACAATCATTTGAAACAGTTTTTAATGCCACACTGAGGTGTAAACTGCAACATACTGCCCTGTTCTGCATATGCATAAGGTCCCATGTGCTGCATTTGCACTGAGGACTCAAGCTTCAAGCTCCAGTTTAGAGCACAACCCGTTTTGCACCAGCGCAAACCCTTAGTCAGTCTGGGCCCAAGTGTAGATGCAGAATTAAGAGTGGCTTCTTTCCCAACAAGTTCAACTCTATGACAGCGCATCACAATCATTTGAATAAATAAAGTTGTTGTTCTAGTGTTGTTTAAAGTTGAAGTTTTTCTGAGAAATGTTTCTACTTTTATGGGTAAAATAAGTTTATATTATGTTTGTAAGTAAAATAAGTTTTATGAGAAAACTTAGACTGAACATCATGTTGGACATAGAAGCCATAACCGCAGCATCCAGGCTCTTCTTGAATGTCGGTTATTTATTTTTAAGTTAGTTGATAACTTGATACATTTAACTTTCAGTACACGCCATATGCAAATGCAGCTCCCTTGTCTTTGGAAGAACACCATGAAACACAACATGTATGGAGGATTTTTAGGACCCCGGAATTAAGTAATAATTACGCATTTACTAAAAGAACATTTAAATGATGTTTCAAATGTAAAATTAATGACCGATTTATAAGTATTCATTAAATGTCAAATATAATGAAATATTTTGTAAACTATTATTAAATTGTGCATTTAAAACCAAAATGTGTTTAATAAATTAATTTTAAAACTCATCAAATTAACAAATTTAACAATCGATTTAGAAATTCAGCTTTTAATAATACGTTTAATAAATACATTTTGAAAAATTGTTTAAAAAACAAACTGCTCTATGGATTCATAATTCTGCTATTTATACAATCTTTAAATTGTAATTTAATAGAGCAATCCGTTATTCCTTTTGCTTTTCCATTTGGCCTCTCACTTTAGTTTAAAGTTTAACCTGCTTTTTGGACGTACTCCACTTTCACACAGTTTTGCTCCTCATCCTCTTCATAAATCAAACAGCGCCCGTAAAACATTGCCATGCTCTGCACATTCATAAGGTCCCATGTGCTGAATTTGCACTGCAGACCGAGAGAAACAACTCTCAACTGCACAGGCTTTAAGCTCCAGTTTAGTGCGCTTAAACACTTTTACCTTAAACCACAATTAGTTTCATGCAGTGAGTAGAGGTACCTGTTTGAGCGCTCGGAGTGTTCTGAGCCCAAGTCCCTGAAAAAACAAAACACAAATATACTCAAATACATCCACAAATAGATACCATCAGTTATTTAATAGATCCACTTTTCTAACTCGCTGCAGTAATGACTTTTTGACCCAAATTGACCCAGAGGTGACAGTGACAAAAAAGAATATCTTGCTCTCAATATCTTCAGTTTGTCAAAGACAGAATGTGCTTACATTTCTTGATAGAGGTTCAAAGTATCAAAGAGAGATACGTTTCTTTTGACATTTTATATCTGTTTCTAACTCCTCCAAGTCCCGTCCAGAGGTTTGTAAGTTTGAACTGAATCATTAAAAGATAAACAAATAAACGTTTTACCTGAAGAGCAGAGAAACAGGACGAACACCAGACCTCCAGAATCCATGTGTGGAAGAGAAATAAGGCAGAACTACCACGACCAAACAAAGACTGAACCAGGACTAAACCAGGACTGAACCAGGACCAAACCAAGACTGAACCAGGACTGAACCAGGACTAAACCAGGTCTAAACCAGGACTGAACCAGGACTGGCTGTGCCCCTGTTATGAGCTGATCTTATCTGAACTTCCTGTGTGTGACATCTGAACTTAATCTTTAAAATGCATCGGAAACATTTTGTGCGTCCATGTTACAAAACATACAAAAACTTTCAGGTTTATATACAAAATATAAGGGACATTTTTACTCTCATTATTGTTTTCAGTTCTTTTATAGTTTTGTCCATGCACTTGTGTAAATACATACACAGTCTACATCAGTGGTCACCAACCTTTTTCAGCCAAAGATCTCCATGCTCAGTCTTAGAGCAGAGTAAGATCTACCAACCTGAACGTAAATAACAACCACAAAAGTAATGTTTCGTAATATGAGACTGCTTTAATTTATTTTACACTCATTACAGTGCATACAGAAGCATTTTTTTTTGTTATTAACTGTTTTTTGAGAACTAAAATAACATACAGTGCACATAACCAGACTAGTGCCAATCAGACAACAAAACATCAATAAGAGTGTTGTATCAGAAGATTAATGAGAGAGTATTTTTATTAAACTCAATGTGATGGCTGAGACTGAACTTCTTCTGACAATGCTTTGAAGTTTGGTTTATAACTGCAGACTGCTAATCTGAGACTATCTGTAAGGTGCTTATCAGTCAGACTGTTTCTGTACTTGGATTTTATGATTTTCATTTGTGAAAATGCCATCTCACACAGATAAGTTGAACCAAAGTAAGCCCTCACTTTTAGTGCACATTTAGTTAGAAGAGGAAACCTTACATTGCTCACAAGTCCCCAAAAGTCATTGTCCCTGGATCTTGCTTTAAGCTCAATGTCATTTTGCAAATCAATAATTTCCATGTCAACTCCACTTGGCAAAGAAAATACATTCTGAAATGTTGCTGCTACCTGCTCAACATCAATGACCATAAATGGGTTTGACACAAACGCAGCAATATCTTCCATGGTGCGCAACTCACCAAAACGCCGGTTGAACTCAGTACATAATTTCTCCAGGTGGCGGCAGTACTGCTCAGGGTGAAAAGTATCCTTGTTCTTAACGCCCTGTAACATGTTCTCCAGGTTGGGAAAGTGTGCCAGTCTCCCGTTCTTCATGTGTATTGCCCAAACATCCAGCTTGGCTTTAAAAGCGTTCACAGAGCTGATCATGTGAGGCAATTGTCTGTTTTTTCCCTGGAGCTCCAGATTCAGTGCGTTTAGTTTGGCAGTTATGTCTGTTAGGAATCCTAGGTCCAGTAGCCACTCATCATCCGACAGTTCCTCGTACTCTTCATTTTTTGTAGACAAGAACGTCTTTATCTGAGGCAGTAAGTCCACAAACCGCTGCAGTACTTTGCCTCGACTCAACCAGCGGACATTTGCGTGGAGGAGCAGGTCTCCGTACGCGGCGTTAAGCTCCTCCAGTTAGGTCCTAAATAAGCGGTGCTGAAGTGCCTTCGCCCGAATAGAGTTCACGACTTTGACCACCAGTGTCATTACATGAGAAAAGTCCACAGCTTTCCCAGTAAGGGCTTGTTGATGGACCACACAGTGATAATTCACAAAGTCCGGGAAATCTGGATCATTGCGGCACCGTGCGATGAAACCATTGTGCACGCCACACATCACAGGAGCCCCGTCTGTAGTAACTGCCACAAGTTTATGAATGGGGATGTTGTTGTCAACCACATACTTTTTAAACTCGTTGTAAATGTCTTCTCCTCTCGTCCTCTCTTTTAAATGGAGCAATGTGAGGAAATCCTCTTTCGTTGATGAATCGGAAAATGCCATTCTCACAAACAAAACAAGCTGCGTTGTATCTACAATATCCACAGATTCGTCCAGCTGAAGGGAGAAATATTCACACAATGATATGTCTTTTAGCACTTATTGATCCACGTTCTCTGACAGTGACTCAATCCTTCTGGTTACTGTTGTGGCCCCGAGAGGGACAGATCGCAATGCATTACGAATGTCATTCTTGTTTTTAAAATCATTAAAAAGCGTCTCAGAGGTAATGAGCATGGCTTCTTTGAACAGTGTGCCATCTGTAAATGGTTTCTTGTGTTGCGCCAACAGGTGACTTACACGGAACGATGCTTCTGTAAGAGCCACAGTTTGAGTTGAAGGTCTTGTGAAACAGAGCTGCTGGGTTTTCAATGCTTGTTTCAGTTCGGCAACTTTTCTCTGTCGGATAGCGCTCTTTGGTGGATAGTTGTCCTTAAACTTTTGGTGGTTTGTCTCGTAATGCCGTTGCAGGTTCCCTTTCTTCAAAAATGCTTGAGTTTGGTGACACAGCATGCAGACACACTTGTCCTTTACCATGGTAAAAATAAATTCCTCTTCCCATTCAGGATGAAAGTGGTAAAGTTTTGCCTTTTTTACCTGTGCATATGCCATAGTTGCGAACTATTATATTAGCTTTCCTGTTCCAAATCTGGGCGCATTTTCATCCTTTCTTCTTCGCTGTTTGTGTTAAAATGAGGACAGTGCCACCCGCCCAATGCCAACACATGTGGTGGTCAATCCTTGAAGTGCAGCTTGACTGTGTATCTCGCAAATTCAAGTTGGCCACTTTGCAGTCACACATTTTTGCCCTTAAGCTGAAGATCTACCGGGGACACGGCAAAGATCGACCTGTCGATCGCGATCGACGGGTTGGTGACCCCTGGTCTACATTAAAGGTGCACTCACCTCAAAATGTCCAATTGACCCTCAATTGTTTGTGCATGTTTGAACAGGTTAAAAACCTAAAGCCGGTTTATGATGAAAGCTTTGCACCAAACAGCACCAACCAAAAATGATTAGTTAATTACAGGTACTTACAAATAAGGAGTTATTACTACCAAAAAATAAATAAACAAACAACACAACACCATCCACTAAAACCCTGATTGAAATCTTTATTAAGACAAATAAATCAAAACTTTCAAGGAGAATATCATCCAAATTATATAAATGAATCAATAATCTGAACAGATATGCAACAAAACTCGTCATTCTGCTCAATGGAATGGTTAGAAACCTGTAGTTTTAGATAAAAGTGTAAATGTCTTGCTTTGATGTTGATTATTGTATTACAAATCATGAAATGCAGCATGAAAAAGCATTCCGTTTGATTTGCTGAAACCTGCATGAGCCCTGCAGGCAACACGTGTTTTCCCTTAAATAACTTTGTATGCATTTCCAAAGTTTGGATACAAATAAAAAAAGTGTATAGGTAACTGATTATAAAAGGTGTGTCAGAGTCTGTTACTTTAAATGTGCTTTATTAAGGCGACATTTACTGTTGTTCTGCCTCTTAACAATACATTTTAAAGAGAAAGGATGTTTTGTACGGGGCTATTTTCTGTCTTTCTGTTTAAATGTAATGTAGCCAGTTCAACAAGAACTGAGCAAAAGACAAGAGTAAAAACCATCCGTCTCATCATTATGAAGAGGCTAAATATGTTTACTGGATCAGAATTCAGAAATGTCCCTCTCTATGATCCATGTGTAGATGACTTTACAAAGCCTGAGTAACACTGTATTCTCAGTGCCTCGTGCTGACTCACACGAGCTCCTCAGCTTCACTTTTATCACTGAAACTACAGTCCCCCGTGGCCTGTGCGTGTCTTTTCACTACAACTAAACGGTGGTCGACTCTGAGCCTCAGTCGAGTCCTGGACAGACACTAGAGATGTCCCTGTCAGCACAGACACAGACACAGCCTGAGCGTCTGGAGCTCAGTGAGTGAGAGCAGGAGAGAGAGAGCCTCACAACTTCACTCAGAGGAATACTTTGAATCAATACAGCCAGGGCTTGAACAAATGACTCGCACAGACGTCAAAAATAGATTGGTCCCAGCCTGGACAACATTCTTTTTGATAGACTTCTACCATTGAAGTGAATTCACCAGCCTAAAGTCGCGGTCAGCATGAGCCAAATTATGTATCATATGTGTTTGTGTCTCATAATTCACATGCATTAACCATTAATGACTCTTTTCACAACTCACTGACATATTATTGTGGGTTCAGGAAACACAAGTTCATCCATAATCACTTTACAGAAGCCAGTGAGAGCACTAACAGGCAATGTTTGTAACTTTGTGGTAGCATTTCAGCAGCTAAACGCTAACATTTCCAACAGTCACCGCTCAGATAAATTACTCTCAGATTTCTTTCAACCCCGACTCCAAACGATTGTCCGTAGTGAGTAATCCAGCCTGTTGTTGACAGCAGTGTGCTCTGACTGTTCACTCTTCTCACTCACTGACACATTGATTTAAAAAACAGTCCTGTGTCATCAGTCTGTCTGTAAAACTGAATCAAATTGTTCTTTTCTAGAGAGTGTAAGCTTTAAAGCGAGGTAGAACATGTCCAGGTAGAATCCAAGTGTCCACAGGCGCTGGTTCACAATGAAATTAAACCTGGACTGGACCGTGATTAAACCAGAACTAGAACTGGACCAAACCAAGTCTGTATCTAAACCAGGATCAGAAAAGTGTGAACACAACTTAAGTTTACAGCATCTTGTTTGTTCTTTAGTCTTTTTATGTAAACACAGCCTTGAGCACATTCTCCTCTGCATTTTGGACACTTTGAGGCGTTTCTTTCCCAGAGGCAGTAGCATCCATCAGGCCCTGGTGCATGTGTGCTCTGCTGGGCCCCAAGCCTCCGTCATGGGCTGAACCTGAGACTCTGCTCTACGAGGAAATACATTTTTAAAAAGATACAGTTCTCTGTATCTCCTCTGCTAATGATTTAATTCTATAAATCTTGTGTTGTTGAGAAGAAAACACAAACACTGCAGACATTTACTTCATTAAGTTTTTGAACTCTCAACACAGTGACTCTTATCAATGTTGTTCATTCATAGTGTAACATTCTGACATTATTTTATTAAAGGTGCACTATGTAACTGCAGAATGTCTGTCTTAGATCAGAGGGGCATGTGATGTGCAAACACAAGTCTAACACAGTTTGGAAACAGCTGATTTGATCTTTGACATTTTTATCATCAGAGCAGATCATAAGTGTGAGGGACACTGCGGAGGTGTTTTTGCTTCATCAGAAATGACATGAAGCTGGTGCATGCAATCATTTCTGATGGTATCTCTTCTTACCGGTTATTTAAATAAAACAGATGTAGTGCTTTAAAAAATGTTTTACTTGAACTTTATTTTTTGGGCAATTTATTTTCCAAGTAACTTTTGTGAAAAATAACAGCACCTATTGTCCAAAGTAAACGTGCCATTTGGTCCAAAGTCTATCATTTTAAATAAATACAAAAAACATGTATTAACAAATTCAAGAACTTTATTAACACTCTAGTTTAAAAACATGCAAATATAGAACATTGTGAATGCAGAATGAAGCTAAATCTAATGCATTATTAACACTACAGTCTATTGTCATAATCATTTTATATAAACCTTAAATACAGTAAAGCACATCTGATGGTCTTTAGAAAGAGCAGCAGATGCAGCTCTGTAACAGTAAACAGTAAAAACACTTTCTTAAATATTATGTAAAATGCCACTTTACAACAAATTAAACAAAGAATAAAGAACTAAACACAGATCTATGTACAGGATATATTTCTGATATGTAACATTACAACATTTGATCTACATCTCATGCATAAAAATGACTTTAATTTGTTTTGTATTATAGACCATATTTTGAAGTAAGAAAACTTAAAATCATTCTGTGTTTTTTTTTCTTCACTTTGACAAACGTGAACGTGAAGCCAAAAACAAACCACAGTCAAAGTTAAAGCTGATCCAGCTGTGATTATCCAGTGCTGACATGATTTTATTCTTATCACTAAATAATGATCAAATATGCATATTCCCCCATAACTGCATTTACTTCACAATCTTCTCAGAATGCTTTGTGAGGAGATGTTGCAGTCAAATATTATTGATCGTCCTTTGAAATGTTTACAACTCTGTGTGTTTACCTCAACTTCACCACAAACTAGGAGCCAAAACATACAGCAAGTTGTTCAAAGAATTCCCATAAACCTTTACAAGATCAACATATCTGAAGTGTGTGAGACGGAAAGACAGAACATATAAAAAGATTGTCCTAAATGTGTGGATTTTCTTTGATATTCAGTAACTCTTAATTTGAGCATAAAACTGTGGTTAGTTAACTGTGAGATAATTAGCCTGCTAGTAGTTATGAGTAATTTGCTCTTAGTAAAAGTTAAAGGTGCACAATGTAACTTTTCTGTTGGAGGGTACGCCACTTCCTTGTCTCCATGGAGATTATATTGTTTTCGCTGGAATGTTCCAGAGTATGGCATTAAACATATCTATATTTCAGGAGTGGTTACTGCTTATTGTGAGAGGCCTCGCCTTTCCACAGACCTGGGGCCTCATTTATAAAGCTTGTTTACACACTGTGCGGTGCATATGCGCCCTCTGTGCCATCAGTGGTATCTGTAAAACTTCCTCAAGGCGCAGGATTCTGTTTATCTCTGGGCAAGAGCCTCCTGTGAGCTCTACACAAAGTCTGGAGACACGTGGAAACGACGCAGCGGCTAAACGGTGAATAAGAAAGCGCTTCACTCGCTCTCTCTCAGCGGGGGGCGCTGTGGCGGAGGGCGCTAAGGAGACACGGGACTCCTGCTGACAGGTGTCGAAGCACATGTGTGAGCGGGCGGGACACGGGAGAGAGAGACGGGCGGGACACGGGAGAGAGAGACGGGCGGGACACGGGAGAGAGAGACATGGGCGGGACACGGGAGAGAGAGACGGGCGGGACACGGGAGAGAGAGACGGGCTGGACACTGGAGAGAGAGACTGGGGCGGGACACGGGAGAGAGAGACGGGCGGGACACGGGAGAGAGACACGGGCGGGACACGGGAGAGAGAGACGGGCGGGACACGGGAGAGAGAGACGGGCGGGACACGGGAGAGAGAGACGGGCGGGACACAGGAGAGAGAGACGGGCGGGACACGGAGAGAGAGACACGGGCGGGACACGGGAGAGAGAGACGGGCGGGACACGGGAGAGAGAGACGGGCGGGACACGGGAGAGAGAAACACGGGCGGGACACAGGAGAGAGACACGGGCGGGACACGGGAGAGAGAGACGGGCGGGACACGGGAGAGAGAAACACTGGCGGGACACGGGAGAGAGAGACGGGCGGGACACAGGAGAGAGAGACATGGGCGGGACACGGGAGAGAGAGACATGGGCGGGACACGGGAGAGAGAGACATGGGCGGGACACGGGAGAGAGACAATCAGGCGGGACACGAGAGAGAGACGGGTGAGACACGAGAGAGAGACGGGCGGGACACGGGAGAGAGAGACGGGCGGGACACAGGAGAGAGAGAGACGGGCGGGACACGGGAGAGAGAGACATGGGCGGGACACGGGAGAGAGACAATCAGGCGGGACACGAGAGAGAGAGACGGGTGGGACACGGGAGAGAGACGGGCGGGACACGGGAGAGAGAGACGGGCGGGACACAGGAGAGAGAGACAGGCGGGACACGGGAGAGAGGCACACAAACGGGACACGGGAGAGAGAGATGGGCGGGACACGGGAGAGAGAGACGGGCGGGACACGGGAGAGAGAGACGGGCGGGACACAGGAGAGAGAGACGGGCGGGACACGGGAGAGAGAGACATGGGCGGGACACGGGAGAGAGAGACATGGGCGGGACACGGGAGAGAGACAATCAGGCGGGACACGAGAGAGAGAGACGGGTGGGACACGGGAGAGAGACGGGCGGGACACGGGAGAGAGAGACGGGCGGGACACAGGAGAGAGAGACATGGGCGGGACACGGGAGAGAGAGACATGGGCGGGACACGGGAGATGAATTCCGGAAGCTGACGTCACATCCGGTGAGTCTATTCTGCGTTTGCGAGTGATCGTTCTCCACACTTTATTGTTAATCCACGAATTATACAAAAACTATCTTACCCTCCTACACATAATTGAAAGTTTAATTGCTCCCTAAACAACCCGGAGCCTCATTTAGCTCACTTTGTTCAGTATTTCGTGGATTAAATCCCCCCTGCCCGCTAGCATCAACCGGAGCTAGCCTAGCCGACTAGCGCCATGGCTGGCCTATCCTCCGCCTCTTTCGCCCTTACCTGTTCAAGCTGTCATATGTTGAGTCAGAACCCTGCTTCTTTCACTGACGACAGGGAGAGTTGCGTGAAGTGTAGCGTAGTGGTAGCTTTGGAAGCCAGGGTTACAGAGTTAGAAGCGCGGATCCGCATTGTGGAGGAGCTAAAGTCTAGCTATAGCCAGGTCGTAGCATCAGGTTTACCGGACCGCGCCGCAGGTAGCAGTGTTAGCATAGTTAGCAGTGTTAGCGGTAGCAAGGCTAAGCCTCAGGATAAGACCAGCCCCCCAGCGCCTCCGCGCGGCCAGGTCCAGACCAGGAACAAGACAGGGATAGATTTGTGACAGTTAGAGGGATCGATGCGCTAAACGCCAGCCTTTAGTGCACCATAAGCTTCCCGTCTGCAATAGGTTTGCCCCACTCGGCGATCACACGCCCGCCGAACGTGACACTCTGGTGATTGGAAGTTCCATAGTCAGAGACGTGAAGCTGCCAGCAGCCTCAGTTAGGTGTTATCCGGGGGCCAGAATGGGTGACATCGAAGGAAACCTTAGGCTTTTAAAACAGAGTAGTCAGAGGTTCCGTCGTATCGTGATTCACGGAGGTGGTAATGACACCCGGCGGAGACAATCAGAAGTGCTCAAATTGCAGGTTGGAGCGGTGTGTGAATTGGCGAAGTCGATGTCAGATACCGTAATATTTTCTGGTCCCTCCCCAATCGGGTCAATGCTGAAATGTACAGCCGCTTTTCAGCATTCAACTGCTGGTTGTCTAGTTGGTGCCCCCAAAACAACGTAGTCTTTGTTGACAATTGGAGTGCGTTCTGGGGAAAGCCCGGGCTCATACGCAGGGATGGCATCCATCCGACTAAGGAGGGTACATCTCTTTTATTTCGAACTGTGGCCGATAGCCTTAGTCGCCTAAAGTGACGCTCTAAATATGAGTCCCGGGTGCAGAGTCTCTTCTCTGTCGCTAAGCTCTCGCCCGCGCTGTCACAGATCAAGTGTTCAGAGTCAAAGCAAATAGAGACTGTGCGCGTCCCTCGTGTAAATAACGCCAATAAGTCAGATCCAAATACAGATAATTTAGGTGTCAGACCAAATAACTTAATACAAATAATCCCTACACATGATACAAATAAACTAATAAATAAGCATGTAAAATGTGGATTGCTAAACATTAGGTCAATTTCCTCCAAATCACTTTTAGTTAATGAATTAATTAACGATTATAATATTGATCTTTAGCTTTAACTGAAACTTGGCTTCAACAAGATGATTATGTCCAGATTAAATGAGGCCACCCCACAGAGTCATGTTAACTTTCAAGCTGCCAGGAGCTCAGGCCGGGAGGTGGGGTGGCAGTAATTTCACATTCTAGTTTACTCCTGAGTCCTAAAATTAATAAAATTAATAATGAGTCTTGCTCATTTGAAAGCCTTATCCTATCAATCACCTGCCCAAACTGGAAAAACCAAAAAGCTGTTTTGCTCATAATAATCTATCGACCTCCCGGTCCTTACTCGCTGTTCTTAACAGAATTCTTTGACTTCCTATCAAATTTAGTATTAGACTGGGAAAATATTGTGGTGGTTGGGGATTTCAACATTCATGTGAATGAAAATAATTGCCTCAGTAATGCCTTTAGCGCTTTATTAGATAGCATTGGTTTCACTCAAAATGTAAATAAACCAACCCACAGTCACCAGCACACTCTGGACCTGGTTCTAACTTATGGAATAGAGATTAGTGACCTAAATGTCTTCCCCCAAAACCCAATAATGTCAGATCACTTCCTAATTACCTTTCAGTTTATTCTTAAGGACTATCCAGCTCCTCAGACTAAAACTATAATGAAAAGGACAATATCTGAAAAATCTATTTTAAAGTTCAGAGAAATAATAGAACCAATATTTAATATTACGTCATGTGATCCTGTCGTTAACAGCGCCAGTCCCAGTGCTATTGATAACTCTGTTGACTCAATGGTCAACTCTCTAAAATCTGCTCTTGATGTTGCAGCTCCACTTAAACAGAAAGTAATCAGGCCAAAACGAGCCTCCCCCTGGTACAATGAAGAACTACGTTCTCACAAACAAAGGGTAAGAAAACTAGAGAGATCCTTACGCCGCTCCCACACAGAAGAATCCCTGAAAGAATGGAAAACTTGCCTTCTGTCTTATAAGCAGGCTCTGCGTAAGGCTCAAACCAGATATTATTCAAATTTAATAGAAGTAAATAAAAATAACTCTAGATTTCTCTTCAGCACTGTAGCCAGGCTGACAAACTGTCACAGCGCAGTAGAACCCTCAATACCAGTTACTCTAAGCTGCAATGACTTTCTTTTATTCTTTAGCAGCAAAATCACAACTATTAGAGATAAACTAAATGCAATTACTCCCACTATCAGTACTGAGCAAGCCCAGACTGCAAAGCTAGTGTCCCATACAAATCCTTCAGTAATACTAGATAGGTTCACTGCTGTTGATCAGGCAGAGATAACTTCAGTCATTATGTCCTCCAAAACATCAACTTGTATTTTAGACCCAATCCCAAGTAGACTCCTCAAAGAAATTCTCCCCTAATTATAAATCCCATTCTTAATATAATAAATACTTCACTAGAAAGCGGTTATGTCCCTCAGTCCTTCAAATATGCAGTGATTAAACCACTTTTGAAAAAGCCTAATCTAGACCCCGACATACTGGCAAACTATAGACCTATTTCTAATCTGCCCTTTGTCTCTAAAATCCTTGAAAGAATTGTGATTAAACAGCTTTGTCGCCACCTACAGGACAATAATTTATTTGAAGTTTTTCAGTCAGGGTTCCGTGCGTACCACAGCACTGAAACTGCACTAGTTAAAGTCACAAATGATCTGTTATTAGCTGCTGATGATGGACAGGTCTCAATCCTGGTTCTGTTGGACCTCAGCGCAGCGTTTGATACCACTCCGACCACAACATTCTACTGCAGAGGTTAGAATGTGATATAGGTGTCAGTGGAACCGCCTAAGCTGGTTTAAATCCTATCTATCTGATAGGTACCAGTTTGTTAATGTAAACCAGAGATCTTCCCCATGTTCTAAAGTAACCCACGGTGTGCCGCAGGGTTCAGTACTCGGTCCAGTTCTGTTCACACTTTATATGCTGCCCTTAGGTATGATCATCAGAAAGCATGGCATTAACTTCCACTGCTATGCAGATGACACTCAGCTTTATTTATCAATGAAACCTGATCAGACCCATCAAGTAGACAGACTTAGTGCCTGCGTGAAAGACATAAAAACTTGGATGACTCTTAATTATCTGCTCCTTAACCCTGAAAAAACCGAGGTAATTCTGCTGGGCCCTAAGCACCTGCGAGACTCTTTATCTGACCAGATAGTTTCTCTGGACAATATCACTGTAGCCCCCAGCTCTACTGTAAGAAACCTTGGGGTCCTATTTGACCAAGATCTCTCGTTCAAAGCACATATAAATCAAGCCTGTAAAACAGCCTACTTTCATTTCGTAACATAACCAAAATTAGAAAAATCCTGCCCAGAGATGATGCCGAAAAACTCATCCATGCATTTGTCACATCCAGATTAGACTATTGTAACGCCCTGCTTATAGCGTGTCCTAAAAGCTCTATAAGAAGCTTTCAACTGGTTCAAAATGCAGCAGCAAGATTATTAACAGGTACTAGAAAAAGAGATCATATTTCACCAGTGTTAGAGTCTCTTCACTGGCTTCCTGTTGAGTTTAGAATCAAATTTAAAATCCTCCTCCTGACTTATAAAGCTTTAAACAATATGGCCCCATCCTACCTCAAAGATGCAATAGTAGCGTACCATCCAAACAGAGCTCTTCGTTCTCAAAATGCTGGACTATTGTTAGTCCCCAGAGTCTCTAAAAGCACAGTAGGAGGTCGAGCATTTAGCTACCAAGCTCCTGTGTTATGGAACCAGCTCCCTGTTCATGTAAAAGAGGCCGACACAGTCTCTACATTTAAGACCAGGCTCAAAACGTTCCTCTTTGAAATAGCTTATGGTCAGGCCAGTTAGGAACAGAAATAAAAACCTACAGTTTTAGCTACGCTGCCCTTGGAGCAATTCTGCTGGGGGAAGTATGGCAGCTTGAACACTATCCTCTGGTTCTTCCTACTTTACCTATCAACAATATTTAATATTACTTCAACTGTAGTCTGTTCATTGCTGTTCACATGTTTCTCTTTCTCTCCACTTCCCCCGGGGAGTGGAGACTGTTTCAGGCACTGCGGCGGCTGCTCCAGTGACGACCCCCCCACCCCCACCAGTCTGGACGATCTATGCGCCACCCGCCTGGACAGCTGGATTAGCCACACCTCGTCTGCCTGGACGAACTCCTTCTACTTTAGATGAACTGTTCCTCATCTCCTGCTGGAGGATCTCTCTACACTGGTGGACTGCTCCTCGTCCGCCTGGAGGAACTCTTTAAAGCCACCTCCCTCTTGAGTGGTTCTGGCTCCACAGTCCAAGTGGATGCGTCAGTCCTAGTTCATCTGCAGCCTGTCCGTCCGTGGGAGTAGGATCTCTCCTTCACTGTGGTTCTCCCCGAGGTTTCTACTTTTTCCCATGGGGTTTTTTGTAGTTTTTCCTCGCCGCGAAGGAGGGTCAAAGGACAGGGGCATTCTGGGACAGTTATCTGAACTGCTTTTACCTGTGGCCCATCGAGGCAACTGTTGTTGTGATTTTGGGCATTATAAAAATAAATTGATTTGATTTGATTTGATTTGACACGGGAGAGAGAGACGGGCGGGACACAGGAGAGAGAGACGGGCGGGACACAGGAGAGAGACACAAGCGGGACAAGGGAGAGAGAGACACAAGCGGGACAAGGGAGAGAGAGACACAAGCGGGACACGGGAGAGAGACACATGGGCGGGACACGGGAGCGAGAGACACAAGCGGGACACGGGAGAGAGACACACTGGCGGGACACAGGAGAGAGAGACACATGCACGGGCCATTGGAGAGCGGGTGGTGCTGCAGCAGCAGGTGTGATCTGTCCCTTTGCCCGCCTCCACTGTTCAACTGTGTTTTCTGCGCCAAAGTCCTGTCTAGTTTGCATCATAAAGTCACAGAAAATGTTCAACCGCATCTGTGATGTCAAGGTTTCCAGAAAAAATATATACTGATTTTTCTATAAATTGATAGAATTTCCGATGCTACTGACTGATGAACTGTTAAAAACACTATTCTATTCATCTATTACTATTAATCACATACATTTGTGACAATTAACCAACACTGTGATTTTTCAGCGTGAGAAATGCAGGTGTGTGTGTGTGTGATGGAGGTGTGTGTGTGTTTCTCGGCCGATGCGTGACACTTGAGAGCCTGTTTACAGCATGAACCTCCCCTAGAGCTTCTATTTCTGCTTCAGTAAAGTTTCTCTTTCGGGATGCCGTCTTTGCTGTACTGAAAGGCAGACGCGCAAAATCAGCTCATTTGAATCGTCCTGAATATATATGACTGGGCCATCTGCTTGTGTTGAGATTGATTTATTTAATGCCAGCCTGTGGAACATTCCAGACACAGCTACAATATCTCCATGGAGACAAACATGTGGCAGAAATGTTACACAGTATACCTTTAAGGATAACACACTTGATTTAGATTGTCTCAGGATGCTCAAAGAGAAGAGAAATCACAGTTGTCTGCGCCGTTGCCCTCTAGTGGCCTGAAAAGACAAACAAGGGCAAAAAAAGAAACATCATGAGACCTGGTTCAGTTTTTGTTCAATTTAAACCATGATTTTAGACTTATTGTAGTTCCTGCTTTACTGCTGTTCTAGTCCTTGTTCAGTCCTTGGTGTAGTCCTGGTCTGGTCTTCTTTAAGTCCTGTTTCTTACCTGACAGTAGAAGTACAGTGCAGTGGTGGAGAGGAGCAGGATGAGGACATGGATCCCGGCTCTCAGGAGCAGATGTGAGTCTGGGACTGTAGACATATTTAACATAAATAATCAAAACAGAAAGAATCTTCAAATTAGAAATGAACTTTACCTCCAGGACCAATGTAAAGGGTCATGTTCTTTAGGATTTTACTTGTTTCAGATTCACTGTAACCACAAGTGTAGTCCCCTGTGTGGGCGGGACCAAAGTCTGAGAAAAGGAAGTGGGCAGAGTGATTGACAGCTGGCAGGGTGTAATTCCCACTTGGAGGAAACAGGTGGAAAAATATGGGCTGAAACGGTTCATCAAAAGAGCAGGAGACGCTGAAGTTTGCGCCGGACCTCACAAGAGCCCTGTGCACCAGGGACTGAGAAACTCCTTCAGACGAGACTGTGATTCTGAGAGCAGGAAGGGCCTCTGTGGAGAGAGAGAAAGAGGGCAGTCAGCAAAGCCAGAGGTCTCAAATAATCTGCAGATGTTTTGGTTTGAAAACGATAAGAAAATAGACCTTGTCACTAATATAAATGATCAAGATAGATATTTAAATTTTATTTTAAATGCCTTTTTCAGGGGAGTCCTGGCCCCAGATGGGAGGAGCCTATTGTAGATGGTTTTAGTGGTAGTGGAAACCAGAGGAAGCCTACGCAGACACGGGGAGAACATGCAACTCCACACAGAAAGGCCCCGAGTCAAACCCAGGACCTTCTAGCTGTTACTGCTGCGCTGCCGTGGTTAAAAACCATGGATGTATTAAATGAACTGGATAAGGCACGCCCCCTCTGTCTGTGGTCCCAGATTGATTTGTGGCCGTGTGAGGTACTGCAGCCTCTTGGAACCAGCCTTTTTCTAAAATTGCACATTATAATTGCAGACAGTACTGAATTATTATCGGTATTTAAATAAAATAGAAGGAAATGTTCTTTTCTACCGTTTCTAAAATCACCGAAATTACCGTTTTTATATGAAGTGGGGGATTGTCGTCACGTGGCGCCCTAAAACAAAGATGGCAGCCTCCGTTTCAGGAAGTAAAACAAAGATGGCAGCCATCGTTTCAGGAAGTAAAACAAAGATGTCAGCCGCCGTATCAGGAAGTAAATGCGGAAGTAAGAAACTTTTTTGGGGTCATGCGCCAATGAGCACTCTCCATAGGGATAAACAGGACGGCCATCTTGGATTCATCTTCCAGGTTTTATTATAGTTCTATGTTAAAAACATGTGGAGCTCCTCTGGTCAAACATGCACCTCCTTCTAAGCACATGGCATCTCCTAAACACACACGTGATCCTGATGCATTTGGCTTAAATTTGAAACATATTCTGACCAAAATGTCCAGCCCTTTTTAGAGATTAAAGCAATGGCCTTCTAAATGTTCTGTGTGCAAAACTGTTTGGTATTCTCCACAAAAAGATGTTATTATGTCTTGTTTTACTTTTAGAAATAAATGTTGTAATAATACAGACCTGAGCAGATCAACCCCAGCTTGTACATGTCCATGTCCTGGGTGCTGTTTGAGTCGTGGACCACGCAGTCTCTGAGACCAGATCTCTGCTTCACACATTCAGGGTCCAGCCGCCAGGATGGACCAGTGCTACCAAAATACCTAAGATCAACTGCAGAACCACAGCCCAGATGTTGACACAGAGCAGACCCAAAGTCCAAGTCCTGATCCTGGTCTACAGTATGCACTGGTCTCCACTGGTCCTCAAGTGTCAGCCACAGAGAACCAAAACAGTTGAGTCCATTGAGCCACAATGTCACATCTGGACACAAACAACATACAATTAACATAAAACTTTAAACATTCATCGTAGCTGTATTTTTAGGTGCCACTTTGGTGACGCACACACAGAAATATGGGGTGTTAATTTTTATTGCTTTTAGCCTATGATTAAAAGGCTTGATGCAGACAGGACTTATATTTAATAAAAAAAAGAAAAAGAAACATTTTAGTGGGGGGGTCAGTGGCCCTGGTCCACCTGAGCATCTGTCCAAGTCTGCTCCTAAACCCAGCCCATTACTCTCTCCCTGTGTCCCACAGAAAACAGAAAAAGGAGTGACAACTTTGTATGAACGCTCGGAGAAGTGACTATGGGGAATGATGTAAAGTTTGAGCAGGTTTCTAAACAGAGAATAAGCAGAAAAGTACAGCGAGAATAATGACTGTTTCAGGAAGCTGCGCGCTCACTGTACATTTGGGTTTACAAGCATATGCTGCGTAATGTGTGTAGCCTCTAAGTGCACACACTGGAAAAAAAGAGAGTCTAGCAAAAGAGAATGGCTTTTGCTGGACAAAATCATTCTGTTTGGACATAATCTGCGATCCATGGGTGACATAAATGTTAATGTAGGACTGGTGCCATGATAGAGTATGACCTTTTCTTTTTTTTTATTTTTTTTTTTTTAGTTTGATTAAGTTTAGTGAGAGGGTAAACAGCCTCCACACGCCCCTTTTACCTGTGCAGGTGACGTCAGCAGCAGCTGAGCAGCGCGTCTCAAAGCTCTCACACTCCTTCAGAGCTGTCTCTGATCCATTGCAGTGAAAGGACCTCCCCACAGCTGATCCCTCTGTGAACAGCGCCCCCTGTAGGTCAGACACACCTCCACAATCCAGCTCCCTGCAGACCACTTCAGCCTCTGCCCGACCAAAGTCCTCAGCACACACCGAGCTCCACATCTGGTCTATGTGCACCTCCAGAGAACCAGAGCACCGACTGGGACCACGGCTCAGTCGCACCCAGTCTGCACACAAACACAGGACAACTTAAGGGAGGGGCTGGAGGAGGAGTCTGAGGAGAGGGAGGAGCAGGAGGAGGTGTCTGGGGAGTGGAAGGAGCAGGAGGAGCTGTCTGGGGAGGGGGAGGAGCAGGAGGAGGTGTCTGGGGAGAGGGAGAAGTATGAGGAGGTGTCTGGGGAGGAGCAGGAGGAGGAGTCTGGGGAGAGGGAGGAGGTGTCTGGGGAGGAGGAGGAGCAGGATGTGTAAGAGTTGTACCCTGTGGTGTGGTCAGACGTCCGATCACAGGAAGACTCGGTCCAGACTCATATGCAATGACTGTGATTTCATAGGAGGTGTTGGGCCTCAGGTGCTGGATCTCAATGGTCCTTTTGTGTCCCGGGACCCAGGTCACGATATATGGACAGATAAAACCTCTCCACACTGCTGCCACTATAAGTCCAGGAGACTCGAGCTCTTCTTGGTTGAACATCAGAAAACCTCAGAGCTTCAGGTCGTGTTGTGTCTGAAGATAGAAGTGAATTGTTGTTACGTTCCACTAGAATCTACTACAGTCTCATGATTAGGCTGATACTGCTGCTGCTGATGTTAAAAGACTTGGAAGTGATGATTTAGATAAATCTACTGGTGTTTTTAATGCTGTTATTCAGCGTGAACGAGGTCACATGACTGTGATTAATTAGTATGCGTAGTGCATGGTTAATCCTTCTTTTTGGGGCAGTTTCTGGATGACGTGTGAGTAAAATCTTGCCTTTTAGTCTTAACATAATTTTTTGAAGTAAACATCAAGCTGAAAGTTAAATTATATTTATTTTATACATTTGGAGAACAATATTCACAATCTGGTCTTCAACCTGTGTGAAGCTGGCCCCCCGTAGTGTCCAGTTGAGCCCAAAATGGTGTCAAACATTTGTGCACACAATGTCAGCGTTTGTGCACACTTTATTTTTGAGTTATTGATCATTTATAGGTTTTGGTTTGGCCAAAGTTGGTCCCCCGGAGTGCCTGATTGACCCCAAAATGTCCGACTGACCCCAAACTGGCGTCAATTGTTTGTGCGTCGTTTGTGCAGAAACAGGAGAAACATGAGTTCAGCCTGAGAGTTGAATCCTCGACCCTCTGGCATGAGTGTGAGGCCGATCGGTGATCAGTATCTCCCAAACACTGATACTGTGTGCACAAATGACATTTTGGGGTCAATCAGGCTCTCCATGGGGCCAACTTCACACTTTGGCCCATCAAAAACCTATAAATGATAATAACTCACGAACAAACTGAGCACAAATGAAGCACAAACGTTTGACACCATTTTGGGTCCAATCGGACACGACGGGGGGCCAACTTCAATCTAAAGCCCGTCTCCTGCTCTTCCGACCCTCCGTTTCCTTCTCGTAATAATAATAAACCCTTAAGTTCTGTGTGGGTTAGTCATACTGCCGACAGAAAAGCATGAATAAAACAATCAGAAAAGTCTGTGAGACACTGTTATCGATCGCTAATTAAGTTTGTGGTGAATTAATCTGCTGTTTTAAACATCATTCTCAATTCAAAACTTTAGCCCTTGTTTTTCTTTTCTTTTTTTTTTTAGGGAAAATAAGGATAGAGAAACAAAACAGTACAATAAGATGACAAAACAAATACTTAGACAGAGCATATACCATCTCCACAGAAAAGACAGAACCCCCGTCCCACAGACAACAGAAAAGAATTAAAAACAAACATTTAGACACATTACAATTACAATTAATAACAAATAATAACAAAACGCAACACCAGTCTCACAGCATATGGCCTGGCTATATTACTAATTACTAATTCATCCTTAAAAAAAAAAAAAAAATCTGACTTATTTATTAATTGATTCATTGTTTGTGTGTCATTTTAAACATATTTCACTCATCATTTTATTTTATTATTGTTCATTTTAATCCATAATTTAAATATTTCTATTACTTTTATCTTACATAAAGTATATCATCTTATTTTTAGGAAATTATATATTTTTTCCTTTTTTTAACGTTAAAATGATTGCTTTTTCATATAATATTTAGGTTTGGTTTACCTCATTACTTATTATCAAAACGTTAGCCCTTTGTATTTAAATTATTCTAGAATGGATTGAGATTCAGTAAAAAATCCCACTGAGCTAAAACTCTTATTTTGTCTAAATCTTGTTGAGTCCAGATTGTACAGTTTGGTGTAGGAGCTACTTTAAGGCTGATCTTTATGTCCCGAGGGAGAAAAATGCATTTTAAGAAAACGGCCTTTGAATTTTCAATGTCTCAGAGAAATCTATGGATGAAGTGGATTCAATGGAAGAATAAAACATTGTGAGGAGCAGATTGGACACGTTTGTTGTTTCCACATGAAAGTCGAGATGTGAGAGAGCAAACTGACCAAAAAACTAAACATTGAAAAATTGAGTCTCGCCTGAAAACTGACCCATTTTACACATCTTCAACTCAACTCTTTTGATATGGCACTTTAATTCCCATCTCTACGTGGAAGTTACTGGAATGCATGTTATGGAAGCTGATGTTTCCGTATCAGAGTTGATTTAATTAAAATGTTTCCTGCTTTTGGTTAAAAATGTGATAAATGCGACGTGATGTAAAAATGGCCATTGCCAGTGGAAGCTGCATAAAGATAATACTTTGTCGTGCGAAATAATCTTACAACAATTGACGTACCGTATACTGAATGTTCCTTATTTTTCTGTATTTTCGGTCACACGTTTCACTCCATGTCATGTTTACGGAGTCAACAGTAAAGATACAAAAGATGGACCTTGATGAGAAACTACTGAAGACCATACTTTTAACGAACATGTCACAAGGTCTCAATGTAAAGCATTTTATATTTATGTCTCTCCTCCAAGTCCCATCCAGAGGTTTATTTATCAGTTATAAAAAATAAATTAATAAAACATTTTACCTGAACAGAGGAGAAACAGGACGAACACCAGACCTCCAGAATCCATGTGTGGAAGAGGAATAAGGCACAACTACCACGACCAAACTAAGACTGAACCAGGTCTGAACCAGGACTGAACCAGGTCTGAACCAGGACTGAACCAGGTCTAAACCAGGACTGAACCAGGTCTAAACCAGGACTGAACCAGGACTGAACCAGGACTGAACCAGGCCTAAACCAGGGCTAAACCAGGACTAAACCAGGACTGAACCAGGACTGAACCAGGACTAAACCAGGACTGAACCAGGTCTAAACCAGGTCTAAACCAGGACTGAACCAGGACTGAACCAGGTTTGAACCAGGTCTAAACCAGGACTGAACCAGGTCTAAACCAGGACTGAACCAGGACTAAACCAGGACTGAACCAGGACTGAACCAGGACTAAACCAGGACTAAACCAGGACTAAACCAGGACTAAACCAGGACTAAACCAGGACTGAACCAGGACTGAACCAGGACTAAACCAGGACTAAACCAGGACTAAACCAGGACTAAACCAGGACTAAACCAGGACTGAACCAGGACTGAACCAGGACTAAACCAGGACTAAACCAGGACTGAACCAGGACTGAACCAGGACTAAACCAGGACTAAACCAGGACTAAACCAGGACTGAACCAGGACTGAACCAGGACTGAACCAGGACTAAACCAGGACTAAACCAGGACTAAACCAGGACTGAACCAGGACTGAACCAGGCCTGGTGATTCACCTGTTATGAGCTGGTCTTATCTGGAGTTCCTTCCTGTGTGTGACATCTGAACCTAATCTTTAAAATGCATCTGAAACATTTTGTGCGTCTAACTTCAGACGTTGCAAAAATTTTGCCGACAAACTATAAGGGACATTTTTAGTTATTTAGTATTTGCACTTGTGTAAAAACATTGTGTATTAAAGGTGCACCCTAGTGGAGGGTCTGCCACCTGCTTGGTTTGCTTTGCCCGGAATCTTCCACATTATGATGTTTATCTTACATTTGTTCAGTTAAGTTTCATTTTTTATGTTTAGATTGCTTTAAAAAGAAAAGTTGAAAACAAATTTGGTAAATTATTAAGCTGGATGGTTTATGACCAAAACTTTGCACCGACCAAAGATTCAAGGTCTGGACAAGAATGTAAAATAAAATCAAATGATAAGTTTTGATATGTTAAAGAAATCCTTTAGTTAGAGAATCAGGACTTTTACAGGTACTTACAACCAAAGAACAACAGCACCCACTGTAATCCTGATTGAAATGTTTATTAATGCAGATTAAAATCAGAACTTTCAAGGAGAATAATATTTAAATGATATAAATGCATCAATAATTTGAACAGATACGCTACTAAATGCATTAAAGGTCTATTCTAAGGGCTTTGTTGATAAAATTTTGCTTTGTGCAATATCCATAACATAACAGTTTCCAAAAAACTCCCATTTCTTGGACTGGCCCCCCTCCTTGCAAAAGCAAACGGCTTACTCAGAGATCTAACCCCCCCGAACAGAGAGCAGGCTGCCTCCCGCCCAACCCGCGCGCCTCCCCCTCCCAACCTGTGACGAAGCCTAGAGCGGAGATGGTGCGCATGCGTCGTGTGCTCCGGTAAACAGAGATACACAAACACGGGAATAAACCTTTTATCGTCCTGACGGTGTGTCGTGCTGAGTCCTACGTCCTGGATCTGACCTGGAGTTTGACGTGCTCCAGTACCTCGACGACGGACTTTGCCGTTTGGTAAATAACAAGCTAACTCTTCTATCTGTCGTATCCATCGTGTAATTACTGTGTAGCATTAGCATTAGCTGTTTTTATTCTTGCGGCTGCGCGCTTCCTGGAGGCGTGGCTTAAACACCGTGTCATCCTAGTGAAGCCGCGTCATCCTTGTGAGGAGCCCCCGTCTGCCTGCTCACCCGAGGGTGACGGAAAAGACAGTTCTCTAGCGAAAACATGCGGGAATCAATCAAAAAACCACTTTGGGCACAACATACGAGGCCCAAATAGCACTGTAGGAAGGTTAAAACCTCTGAAAAGTCGATTTTGCATGTTATGGGACCTTTAAAAATAAGAGGGGAGGAAAAGGACATTTTGTCTTTACTATTTAAATATACATCCTTCACAATGGAAGACGACAAAATCACATGTTTGGAGGGAGTTCTGTTGGAAAAGTCTGTCACATTTTCATGTCAAAGTGCTCATTATTCACAGGGAAGGACAAACTGCTGGAGAAACTATGGCTGCCAGGTGGCCCATCATTACCATGTGGTTTGGGACTGTCCTGCAGCTCAGAAATATTGGACACAAAAATAAGGCCTTAAAATGCTGTGAAAAGCATCAAATTCAGCCCCCACATAAATGACAAAAAAGTCTGTATCAGAATAAATCTGATCTAATCCATCTATTGTAGGAAACCTTAATTGATATTCACCCTCATCCGTGAGCACCAATAACACTGTAGTATTTTAGTGTTGCCTCCCCCACGGAGGGTGCCAATAGTGTGTAGTGTTACTACACAAAAATCAATAAACCAGGGTCATTTTGGATGGTTCAATAAAAGAAAAATATCAAAGCAATTCAACATTTTACATTTTCACCAGGCTGACCTGGGGTTCAACTTAGTTACAGTCAACGCACAAGATTAGGGAAACCTCAGCTCTCATGTGCCAGCCCTGCATTTCCGACCACATTTGGATCAGTTCTTATGTGACGAGGTAAGGGCCGGTGCTGATGATTGCGTCCTGTGGACGGTGGGTGGATCAGGGCCTCCTCTCGTTCCTTGGACCACTTGAAGCTGTCCGTGGTGAGCTTTGTGCAGGCCGGTGGCAGTTGGAAGATGTTAGACTCCAACAATGAGCACAAACTTGAGACGAAAGCCTTTTGGTTCCACTTGTGCAGTCTTTGGTTGAAGAATGGCTCCTTGGCCATCGTGCTCTCTGAGAGCAGGGCCTGCAGGAGCAAGTGGAGGGCCTGCACCCCAGGAGGGGGTCACAGCCCAGAGGCTGTTCTTCTCTTTTCTGTCTGGACCCTTCTGCTTCTACCTTCTTCTACTTAACTCTCTCATGCATCAGAAGTTCAGGCTGTTTTGTCTTCTGAGGCATATGTAAATTGTGTGAGATGTGTCCATGAAAATTCCGTGGGATGTCCCATGCAGAGTAATCTCAACTTTGTTTAATTAGTAATTATTGATTAATTATTGATAACTTTTCTAACATGATTTAACTAGCAAAGGGCATGTGTAACCTTAACAGAATGTAGCAACATTATATCAATTAATGCACACATCATTAGCAGGTATTAAGGAAACATACATTATGACTTAACATAACATTTCCAAACACAATTCACAAGGCATCATCACAAGGCTTTATAAGCGTCCCCTTTCTTGTTGCCTCCCCCTTTACCCGCACACATTTCCGGGCCTCTGTGTCGGCCGCTCGTCCTCCTGCTCCAGGTAGATATCGCTTACTCAATCGATCCATTTAGACTAAATCTCTTAACTTCAATGATTCTTGTAGTGTCGCTGTCTGGCTGCGCGCTCCGTACCACACAATTCTAAAATCTCTGTTCCTCATTGTGCGTCGTGTGAGCTCACCCAGTCGAGTCCTGGACAGACACTAGAGATGTCCCTGTCAGCACAGACACAGACACAGCCTGAGCGTCTGGAGCTCAGTGAGTGAGAGCAGGAGAGAGAGAGCCTCACAACTTCACTCAGAGGAATACTTTGAATCAATACAGCCAGGGCTTGAACAAATGACTCGCACAGACGTCAAAAATAGATTGGTCCCAGCCTGGACAACATTCTTTTTGATAGACTTCTACCATTGAAGTGAATTCACCAGCCTAAAGTCGCGGTCAGCATGAGCCAAATTATGTATCATATGTGTTTGTGTCTCATAATTCACATGCATTAACCATTAATGACTCTTTTCACAACAATTATTGTGGGTTCAGTAAACACAAGTTCATCCATAATCAAGTAAGCAGGACAGAGGCACTCATGGGATTTTAGAAAATTAAAAAAGCCTTTAATAAATCATGGCTGAAAAATATTTTTTAAAAACGGCAACGCATTTCGGCCTTAGTTGGGCCTTTTAGGTCATAGAAGAGGTGTTTGACATCTATCGACTGTGTAGTGTTTGAATCAAACAGTGAGTCTGACACTATGATGCTTTCACCTTCTTCATTTGGATAGGAAAAGTAAGTTGATGTCATTTTGGTGGAGCAAATCTCATGTAGATGTTTTACCCAGGTGCTCTTCTGGTTGAGGATGAGTCTTGTACCAAGTAAGCAGGACAGAGGTACTCATGGGATTTTAGAAAATTAAAAAAGCCTTTAATAAATCATGGCTGAAAATATTTTAAAAAACGCCAACGCGTTTCGGCCTTAGTTGTAATCACTTTACAGAAGCCAGTGAGAGCACTAACAGGCAATGTTTGCAACTTTGTGGTAGCATTTCAGCAGCTAAACGCTAACATTTCCAACAGTCACCGCTCAGATAAATTACTCTCAGATTTCTTTCAACCCCGACTCCAAACGATTGTCCGTAGTGAGTAATCCAGCCTGTTGTTGACAGCAGTGTGCTCTGACTGTTCACTCTTCTCACTCACTGACACATTGAGTGAAAAAACAGTCCTGTGTTGTTACTTTCGTAGTCTGTGCTGAATGTAATTTCAATGGTCAGAGCTGCATTCAGGTGCACTGCGGCATCTCAGACCCACAAACTACCAGATCGACACTGATAAATATGCTCTTAATGTTAGGGCATCAGTCTGTCTGTAAACACATTTCAAGTCAAGTCAAATTTTTGAACTCTCAACATAGGCAAGGCAAGTTTATTTGTAGAGCACAATTCGTACACAAGGCAATTCAAAGTGCTTTACAGAACAGGAAAAGTTGCATTAAAATCACAAAACACAAAAAAGACATACAGAATCATTTTAAAATAAAGTGCTTTAAAATAAAAGATAGATCTTTCAGTCATATGCACATCTAAACAGAACTGTTTTCAGCCTGGATTTAAAGATTGAGTGGAGGACTGTCTCACATCTTAAGGGAAACTGTTCCAGATTTTAGCTGCAAAAAACTGAAATGCTGATTCCCCATGTTTAGTCACATCTCACGACACATCACACGTCCGACCAACATAGTGACTCTTATCAATGTTGTTCATTCATAGTGTAACATTCTGACATTACTTATTAAAGTTGCACTTTGTAGCTGCAGAATGTCTGTCTTAGATCAGAGGGGCATGTGATGTGCAAACACAAGTCTAACACAGTTTGGAAACAGCTGATTGGATCTTTGACATTTTTATCATCAGAGCAGATCATAAGTGTGAGGGACACGGCGGAGGTGTTTTTGCTTCATCAGAAATGACATGAAGCTGATGCATGCAATCATTTCTGATGGTATCTCTTCTTACCGGTTATTTAAATTAAACAGATGTAGAAAAAAGTGTTTTACTTGAACTTCCCATTCATTTTCCATGTAACTTCTGTGAAAAATAACAGCACCTATAGTCCAAAGTAAACGTGTGTAGAACCCATAAGGTGAACTATCGTTAACCTCAAGAATCTTGCCTCTGCAGCACAGAGCAGGATGCACTGGGTCATGACCTTATCAGCCCTGCCCCCTTTCTAAACGCCCTTCTAACCACATTCCAAGCTTTGCTGGATAGTAAAATAGTACTTTGAAGCTGGATTAAACTTTGCAAAAATAATTGTTTTCTATTTTGAAAATTGATTAAAATGAACTCCATTAAACATTTTCAGAGAAAAGGAATCCAAACACAGATAAATCTGTTTGACTGAATAACTTCAACATGTTATTCATCAACGGACTGTTACAGGATGAATTTACAATGTTGTGTTATTTTGTTAATGTTCTTTTGTGGATTCAAATGTTTTTGAATCGTCTTGTGAAAATTTTAGTGTTGAAATATGCATTTCAACAGACAATGAAAATGAACTTTATCTTGGGTTAATGGTCACACAGTGGAGGCCTGTTTAATGACCAACCCTGACCCTTTAGTCATAAATTCTGCCACACACACACAAAGTCAAGACTATAAAGTCCCTTATTGGCTGAAAGTTAGTGCCAAAGCCTGAGGTGCTGACTAGCAAAAACCCCATGCACCAAGCGTCGACACACAAGTCTTCTTCTTGTTCTTCTTTGGGGAGACCTTTTCTTTGGAGCATAAGGTCCAAGGAGCTGACTCCCCTCTTCTCCAAGATCTGCGACCGTCTTTTGACGTGATTTCGACTGCACACATGCATTTTCAAGCAAAGGACCTTTTTGCGATTCTTCAGTCTACAACAACAACCTTCGGGTTTTAATCTGTGACCATTTGCTGCCGGACCCAGACGCTCAACAGAGAAGCGTCCCCTTCTTCCTCACGTCTTCACAGGAGGCATCTACAGGGAAACTCTTCAGCCGCAGCCGTGTCCCTCTCAGCTCCAGACCCGACGCTCTGCAGCATCTGACCCTCAGGTCACGATATGGACACAAGACTGGAGAAACTCTTGGGTCCTACGCGCACAGATTTCACAGACACAAACTGGCTTTAATACATTTGAATTGTTAAATTGAACTCAAACACATTACTAGTTAGATCCAGAACAACCTTGTCTAGTATACGTCTCTTTAATTTACAAAATTCTCACTAGTTAATCATTTCAGTATTTATCTCTACTGTATGTTTTGCTATGTATTTAATCACCATATTTATCTGTTTGTGTGTTATTAAATCTCCATAATATACAGTTGGTAAAGTGTTCTTTTATGTCCAGAAAGTCAATGTCACGGTTACGTTCTTACAACCTTCAGACCGAGCAACGTTTAATTACGGTATTAGTAATAATCAATGTACAACTGTTTATTTATGATTATTATTTTTGATATTTGATTGGGAAATTGGTAATTTGCTATATTAATAATTAAATTAACTTAGTCACAAACTCACCAAGGGCTGTGTGACATGCTTTAAATTCAATCCAATTCCTTAATCAGTATCACTATTTCCTCTCATCCTCCTCAGGTTCGGGGGGCATGATAGCACCACATGTTTGGTGTGAGGAGATACTCAAACTTACTTTATATTCTACTACACGTGCTATTTGGTCCAAAGTCTATCATTTTAAATAAATACAAAAAACATGTATTAACAAATTCAAGAACTTTATTTACACTTAAACATGAAAATATAGAACATTGTGAATGCAGAATGAAGCTAAAGCTAATGCATTATTAACACAACCGTCTATTCTAATATTTATCATTTTATATAAACCTTAAATACAGTAAAGCACATTTGATGTTCTTTACAAGAGCAGCAGATGCAGCTCTGTTGTGCTCATTAGAATCAAAACAGTAAAAACACTTTCTTAAACATTATGTAAAATACCACTTTACAACAAATTAAACAAATAATAAAGAACTAAACACAAATCTATGTACAGGATATATTTCAGATATGTAACATTACAACATTTGGTCACATTGTTTGTACGTCTCATGCATAAAAATGACAAGTGCAGACCATATTTTGAAGTAAGAAAAAATAAAATAATTTTCTCACTTTGACAAACGTGAAGCCAAAAAGAAACCACAGTCAAAGTTAAACCTGATCCAGTGCTGACATGTTTTCATTCTTATCACTAAATAATGATCAAATATGCATATTCCCCATAACTGCATTTACTTGACAATCTTCTCAGAATGCTTTGTGAGGAGAAGTTGGAGTCAAATATTATTGATCGTCCTTTGAAATGTTTACAACTCTGTGTGTTTACCTCGACTTCACCTCAAACTAGGACCCAAAACATTCAGCAAGTTGTTCAAAGAATTCCCACAAACCTTTACAAGATCAACATATCTGAAGTGTGTTAGACGGAAAGACAGAACAAATAAAAAAGATTGTCCTAAATGTGTGGATTTGTAACTGGGCCATCTGCTTGTATTGAGATAGATCTATTTAATGCCGGCCTGTAGAACATTCCAGACACAGCTACAACATCTCCAAGCAGGTGGCAGAAATATTACACAGTGCACCTTTGAGGATTAGAATTAAGAGGTAATGGTATTTCTGATGAAAATAGCACATGATTGATTCAGAATGACTCAGGATGCTCAAAAAGAAGAGAAGTCAAAGTTGTCTGCGCCGTTGCCCTCTAGTGGCCTGAAACAAACAAACAAGGAAAAAAAAAAGAAACATCATGAGAACTGGTTCAGTTATTGTTAAATTTTAAGGAAAAATGTTATGCATTTGTTGCATTGTTTTTAGCTTTTAAACATGCTCTTGCGTATCTTTAATTTGACCTCTCATGTTATGAAACAAACAAAAAAATCTTTATTATTAAATAATCATGTTCTCTTAAGGAGTCTGGAAAGACACTTAGTTAGTGTATCTATCCAGTAGATGGCACCAAGCACTCTATCAGTATCTCTATCAGTGAATGTGCTAAAGGTAATAATCTAGCTAGCAGTGTGTGTTAAAATGGAAGAAATGGTCAGAACGAGTTTTCCAATGATTCGAAACTATGTCAGAAAATCCAGGAAGTTCAGCACGAAGTGTGTCTGAAGCTTGGAGGGGGTAGGATTTTCTAATAAACATTCCTCAAAACAGCTTGAATGCAACTGAATGCTACTTCAGGTGTGTTTTTGATGACCTTGTGTGATGACACACATTATTAGAACATAGTGAAAAGCTCAAAAAAGTCACTGTAGCAGAACGTGTCCTTTATACCATATTATTGTAGTGCAGTTCTAATCCTTGTTCAGTCCTTGGTGTAGTTCTGGTCTGGTCTTCTTTTAGTCCTGTTTCTTACCTGACAGTAGAAGTACAGTGCAGTGGTGGAGAGGAGCAGGATGAGGACATGGATCCCGGCTCTCAGGAGCAGATGTGAGTCTGGGACTGTACACATATTTAACATAAATAATCAAAACAGAAAGAATCTTCAAATTATAAATGAACTTTACCTCCAGGACCAATGTAAAGGGTCATGTTCTTTAGGATTTTACTTGTTTCAGATTCACTGTAACCACAGGTGTAGTCCCCTGTGTGGGCGGGACCAAAGGCTGAAAACAGGAAGTGGGCAGAGTGATTGACAGCTGGCAGGGTGTAATTCCCACTTGGTGAAAACAGGTGGAAAATAATGGGCAGAAACGGTTCAACAAAAGAGCAGGAGACGCTGAAGTTTGCGCCGGACCTCACAAGAGCCCTGTGCACCAGGGACTGAGAAACTCCTTCAGACGAGACTGTGATTCTGAGAGCAGGAAGGGCCTCTGTGGAGAGAGAGAAAGAGGGCAGTCAGCAAAACCAGAGGTCTCAAATAATCTGCAGATGTCGTTGAAAATATAGGAAATAGATGGTAAGTTGACTTCCGGGTGGAAAGCGAATCAAGATGGACGCATAGTTGATAGCTGCGTGAAGTCGGTTATTAAAAATACCTCCAGGTGATTAAAATACTTCCAAAGATCATTGTGAATTATACCACAACGGAGGAAGATGCCCCCTAAAAATAGGACTGACAAGAAACCGCCGAGACAAAGCGAGGCAACCGAAGAGATTGGAGGAGCTAGCGACGATGAAGCTAACATGGATGGAGAAGCTAGCCCCGCCATCGAACATAATAAACTCCTGCAGAGTATTGCAACTCTTACTGGCGAACTACAGGTTTTCAAAAAAGACATTGAAATCGAACTGGGAGAAATAAAAGACGAAGTAAAGAAGACAATGAAGGAAGATTTCAGACAGTTTAAAGAAGAGTTGCTGCAAGAAATTCAGAAACAGAAGGACGAAATAGCGGAAACACAAACGCGAGTTGCTAAGTTGGAGACCGCTTGCCTGGACATGAAGGAGACTTTAATTTTCATGATGAAACAAAACTCTGAAATGCATAACAAGATTGTGGACCTAGAAAGTCGTGGGTGCAGAAATAATCTCCATATTTACGGAGTCCCGGAAGAAACGGAAGGCAAATCTGTTCACGAATTTGTCGCGGATATGCTTAAAGCTCACATCAAGCTTCCCGAGGGAGTTCAACTACAAATACAACGGGCACATAGAGCACTGATTCCTAAACCACCTCCTTCAGCGGCACCAAGATCTATCATTGTTAATTTCCTTCAGTTCCAGGTCAAAGACTTTGTTTTGAAGAAGGCTTGGCAACAGAAAATAGAGGTGGATGGCAAACGCCTTTATTTTGATAATGACTATGCAGCCGAAACAATGGAAAAAACGTAAAGCGTATGGCCCAATCAAGGCAGCACTAAAAGCTAAGGGCATATGATTCAACACGCCATACACTAAGATGAGGGTGTTCTGGGAGAACGGGATTCGTGCCTATGACAGCGCGGACGAAGCGGGACAAGACCTGGTCAGGAGGGGACTCTTATCAACCTGGTCGGGGAGAATCGACAAACGAAGGGAGGAAAGGCTGGAAGAGCTGATGCCGTGGAAGCGTGTCAGTACCAAGGACGTCGCAGGACAACGTGCGAGGGAGAAGCTCACGGAATCTTGGAGGGAAGCTATTATAACTGTAATCCCAAAAAAGAAACAAAGTGAGACATGTGCAGATTTTCGACCAATATCTTTACTTAATGTGGATTATAAAATCTATACCTCAATTATTGCAAAACGATACGAGCAGTTTATTGGCGATATTATTGACGAAGACCAAACAGGATTCATTAAGGGACGACAAACCAAAGATAATATTAGAAGAACACTTCATATTGTTGATCAAATAGGAGAGAAGAAAATGAGAGCTGCTTTGGTAGGGTTAGATGCCGAGAAGGCTTTTGACAGCGTCAGCTGGGCTTTTTTGTATCAGGCTCTCCAGAAATTCGGCTTCAATGAAAAGGCGGTACAATGTATCAAAACACTATATCAGCACCCCACTGCAAGGATCAAAATTAATAATAATGTAACCGAAAGAATTAAACTTGAACGTTCAACTCGCCAAGGATGTTACCTATCTCCAACTCTTTTTGCTATTTTCATTGAACCATTAGCCCAATTTATTAGGCAAAATGATGACATCAAAGGTATCCAAATTGATAATGATTCACATGCGGTAGGTCTCTTTGCAGATGATGTAATATGTTACTTAGGAGATCCAGACTCATCTCTACCGGCTCTAATTCATGGTTTAGAAAAATATGGGTTTTACTCCGGTTATAAATTAAACATGTCAAAAACACAGATATTAGCAATTAATTATTCTCCATCCGAGGCTGTACGTGAAAAAAATATAACCTTAACTGGAATTCTAAAAATATGTCCTATCTGGGGGTAACGATAACTAAAAAAATTGACAAATTATATAAAAGTAATATTAATAAGGTAGACCTAGAGATTCGGAGGAATATGGGAAGATGGGAAACTTTGATTTTAGATTTTAGTTCCAGAATTGAGATTATAGAAATGAATATATTGCCCCGTCTCTTGTACATCTTTCAGGCCCTTCCTATTGAAATACCAGAAAAGCAGTTTAAAACATGGGATAAGCTAGTATCAAGATTCATTTGGAATGGTAAACAATCTAGGATAAAATTTGAAAAACTACAATTTGGGAAGGACAAGGGGGGGATGGCATTACCAAATTTTAGGGAATATTACCATGCTGCTCAAATAGGCCCCATAGTTAACTGGTGTGACGTAATGGAAAAATATTGAAAAGACGATACAGGGGAGGGAGATCTCAAGTATCATAGGAGATTTAAGTACCACAAAATGTATACTTGCTCAAGTTGATGCAGTGACTCACAATGGAAAAGTGGCTTTATGTGGTACGTAAATACAAACTAGAAAAATAACTTCCTTTATTACAATGGCCAGCCTACATTAAGAATTTTGGTCCAAATATTCAGGATACAACATTTAAACAGTGGATTAATAATGGTTTAACAGCCTTAATAAAGGATGGTAATTTTAAAAGCTTTCAACAATTTAAGGAGGAATATAATCTGACAAATCAGGATCACTTTCGGTTCTTGCAATTAAGGGAATACTACAGTAAAGAAATAAGAAATAAAATTGACACTAATAACAAGGAGATTGTACAAATGCTTATGGGAGTATACAATTGTAAAAAATATAAAATAGTTTCAACTCTATACAAACACTTAATGGGAAGAAAGAAATGTAATACATTGGATGTAAAATTAAAATGGGAGAAAGAATTGGGAATTGCAGTTTCGGATGGAGAATGGTTTAACATTTTGAAAACTCAGCATACCACAACTACATCCAGAGGTTGGAGGGAGCATTGTTGGAAAAATGTAATTAGATTTTTTTATCACACCCAGAATTACAGACATTACAGACTGGGATGTGTTCAAAACTGCCACGGATGGTTTGGATGAGTACACGGACACTGTGACGTCATACATCCAGTTCTGTGAGGACAGTATCATCCCCACACGCACCAGGGTGATTTATAACAATGACAAGCCCTGGTTCACACCCAAACTGAGGCAGCTCAGGCAGCAGAAGGAGGCAGCTTTCAGAGCAGGGGACAGAGAGAGCTACAAAGGTGCTAAGTACAGATTTAGCAGGGAGGTGTCAAGAGCTAGATCTCTGTACAACACTCGCCTAAAGCAGTCTTTCTCTGCTAACAACGCCTCGGCGGTTTGGAGGGGACTTAGGCAGATCACCAACTACAAGCCCAAAGCCCCCCATGCTGCTGACGACCAGAAACTCGCTGAACAGCTCGCCTCCTTCTATTCACGATTCGAAATCTCAACCCCCTCCCCCACCTATCTCACTACAATAGACATTTCTGCCAATCACACCCCGGGTCCCCCCCCCTCCCCCCCTGGCCTTTCACTACCCAGGGGCAAGGGAAGGAAACAGTTTCGAAGTCCAACCCCGGAAAGCTGCTGGACCAGACGGTGTCTCCCCGCCACCCTGAGCCACTGTGCGGACGAGCTGACTCCTGTCTTCACAGACATTTTTAACACCTCCCTGGAGTCATGCCATGTCCCAGCCTGCTTCAAGTCGTCCATCATCGTCCCTGTTCCCAAGAAGCCCCGGATCACTGGACTTAATGACTTCAGGCCTGTGGCGCTGACGCCTGTCGTCATGAAGTCCTTTGAGCGCCTGGTCCTGCCCCATCTCAAGTCCTTCACCTCCTCCGCCCTGGACCCACTGCAGTTCGCCTACAGAGCCAACAGATCTGTAGACGACGCCATCAACCTGGCCCTCCACTTCATCCTGAAGCATCTGGACTCCCCGGGAACCTACGCCAGGGTCCTGTTTGTGCACTTCAGCTCTGCATTCAACACCATCATCCCTGGTCTGCTCCAGGACAAGCTCTCTCAGCTCCACGTGCCTGACTCCATCTGCAGGTGGATCACTGACTTCCTGACGGACCGGAGGCAGTGCGTGCGGCTGGGGAAGAATGTCTCAGAGACTCGGACTATCAACACAGGAACTCCACAGGGCTGTGTACTTTCTCCTCTGCTCTTCTCCCTGTACACCAACTGCTGCAACTCCAGCCACGACTCTGTAAAACTGAGCACGTTTGCAGGCGACACCACCCTCATCGGACTCATCTCGGACGGCGATGAGTCTGTCTACAGGAGGGAGGTGGACCGGCTGGTGTCCTGGTGCAGCACCAACAACCTGGAGCTCAACGCCCAGAAGACAGTGGAGATGATCGTGGACTTCAGGAAAGTCTCAGAACCCTGCCCCCCCTCGCCCTGACAGACTCTCCCATCACCACCGTAGACTCTTTCCGCTTCCTTGGCACCACCAACACTCAGGACCTCAAGTGGGAGCCGACCATCAGCTCCATCATCAAGAAGGCCCAGCAGAGGATGTACTTCCTGCGGCAGCTGCAGATGATGGTGCAGTTCTACACGGCCATCATCGAGTCCATCCTCACCTCCTCCATCACCGTGTGGTACGCTGGAGCCACAGCCAGGGACAAACAGAGACTACAGCGCATTGTGCGCTCTGCTGAGAAGGTGATCGGCTGCAGCCTTCCATCTGTCCAGGACCTGTGTCTCCAGGACTCGGGGACGAGCAGGTCGGATCACAGCTGACCCTTCTCACCCTGGACACGGACTATTTGAGCCACTCCCCTCGGGCAGGAGGCTACGGTCCATCTGCACCAGAACCTCCCGCCACAAGAACAGTTTCTTTCCCTCTGCCGTTGGACTCATGAACACTTTGTAACACCTGTCACTTCAACAATAATACTATTTAAGAACAATCTATTTGCACTACTCATTTGCACATTGCACTATCTGCCAACTGTACATTCTGTATATAGTCTATCTTAGTCTATTTTATTCTTAATTTTATGCATGCCTTTTTATATATTTTTTATATTTTATCCTTTGCTTTATGTTGCACCTACGCCGAAGCAAGTTCCTACGTTTGTGAATTTCACTGACAATGGCAATAAACAATTTCTGATTCTGATTCTGATTCTGATTACAAGTACATATATGTCCAGAGTGCAACCTTGTTGGAGAGAATGTGGAGATTTTCAAGTAAATCACTCGCATGTCTTTTGGCTATGTCCAAAAATTGTAACGTTTTGGGATGACCTATACTCAGTAATAGTGAAAGTGCTGGGATACGCGATCCCCAAGACATGTTTGGTTATGTATCTAGGGCATATTTCTGCTAATATGGTATTTAAGGACGACATTTATTTGTTCAAAATACTTCTTGCAGCCTGCAAAAAGTCCATAACGAAAAAATGGTGTAAACCAGAGATGCCTACATGTGAGGAATGGGAACAACTGGTGAACAAGATATTTGAAATGGAAATTTTGACACATAGACTGAAGACTCAGGAAGAACTGTGTCAAGAGAAATGGACAAAATGGACAACCTACATATCAGCGACAAATGTTAACTAAATCTAGAAGTCATATTATACTTTGCTGTTATAACTCATCCCATGTCTGTGTTGTTCGATGTTTGTTGAAAATGTGAAAAAAGACAATAAAAAGAAAGTTACAAAAAGAAAGAAAATATAGGAAATAGACCTGGTAACAAATATAAATGATCAAGATAGACATTTTTATTAAATTTTAAATACCATAGGAAAACTCATGCACATGTGAGAGTAGGACATCATCACTTTCTACTGTCTGATGATACAAAATTAATTTTGAGAAAATAATAATTTGGGGAATTGAGGTTGAGGATCATGGCTGCTGCGAGCAACGCAAACAGATTGATTCCCACTCATGTCCCAGATTACGACTTAATCTAAAACAACAGTGCTCTATTGTGGCACTATATTAGTCCTTATTGAGAATGCTTCTATGTTGGTGGAAATTGGTTGTGAAATTGACTTAATACACACGTGTGATGCTTCGTTCTGAGAACTAAAGAGAGTGGACACAGAGTTTGTCTATTGTTTGAACTGCGACCATGCCAAAAGGAGGATCTTTGGGGAAGCTTTTGTATTTGGGAACAACTGTGCCAACATTTACCCCTGTGGATCGGAAAATGTTGCAGAATGTCAACAACTTACTAAACTGGACGTTTCGGACAAACTAAAGTCTGATGTCGCTAATCGGAAAAAGTAAGTTGAGTATAATAATGCACTGGATCCAGGAAATGGGAAAAGAACAGGGGATATTAAAAGAGGTAACGACTAAACAAACTTGACTAGACAACTGCATCCTCTCAGTTCACTCTGGAGATGGACATTGTAATAATGGAAAATGCTGCATTTTCAATTTAGGGGGTACATGTTTTTATGTTTGTGTATATATATTTTTTTTTTTGTACAGTAGTGCAACACTCATTTATGAAAATGTTTGTAAATCGAGAGATTTAATAAAATGTGCAGTGATCACTTTCAGTAGTCATGGTTAACAGATCCAAGATGGGGATGGCCCAATTTTCTTCTCACATGGCCATAGAACTGTAAAAGATATTCATATTTACATAGCAGCATTTTAATTTTAAATTATGTTTAATGGAAAAAGATGTTTAAGGAACGCTGGGTTATTCTTAACGTAATAATCCAGAGTCAAAGGGCGTGTTTGTTGAATCTGTGTGGGCCAAATGCAGATGAAGCTTCCCTTTTTATGAGATGTGGACCAAACTACAAGAACAACAAGGGGAAGACTGGAGACTTTAATGTTGCTTTAGATAAAGTGTTGGATCAAAAATAAATACATCATTAAATTATCATTGTCAAGCCAAATATGTTCTGGATGCATTTGATTTAACTGATACCTGCAGACTAAAAAAACCTAAACTTGTTGGTCAGTCTCCATGATAAAGAAAGCAACAGAAATATCAATATCAAACTATGTTCTGACCATAAGGTTAAAAGTCTAACATTTGAAATGGAAGAAAACATACGAAAGACCTGGATGTTGGAAATGTAATCAAATGTTGCTACAGGATGATGAATTTATTGGAAAAACCCAAAGCATTGTATCCGTGATTTTGTATTATGTAATTAAAAGCTCTACAAATGCTCTCAGATGTAGCTGTAGAATATTGAAGGGCTCATCAATAGTAACATTGAAACAGAAATACAAATGTATGTTGACATCATATGTTTTCTTATTTGTACTATACCTTAATGTTTGTTTAACCTTATAGATCTCTTAGAATCTTTTTTTCAACAATCCGGATTAAAACTGAATTATAATACATTTTAAATGTTTAGGATTGGCAGTTTAAAGGAACAACTTTAACTGGAGGCTTCTATTTATTCAATTTAGCTTTGTGCTTGTCTTTAAAAGCATAATTTATCCAAGATTCATTTAAACACAGACTGGTATACAAATATCCTGTTGAATGAAAGACGTGCTTTGTGTCAGTGGATATCATATCCATTCTTACAATACTACTGATGCCCTACCACTTTTCATCTGTTGACAAATTAATAGGAAATATCTCGTTTATGTGGAACAAGTTATTTTGCAAGAATTATTGAATTCAACTATTGTAATAAAAGGAAAGCGGTTCTTGTGGGAAAAAAAAAATGTGGAAGTGATTTTATTAATGAGAATGAGGCATGTATGGTGATGAATGTTATTCATATAATTTATCACAGCACTGGTAAGAAAATGGAAGCAACGTATAACGTTAGTTATTTAAAAACTTAAATTGGTTAAAAAGAATGAAAATTTAAAAAATATACATGTAATGTTTTTTTAATCATATAAATCAGAAAAGATTATCGTACAATGAAAAATAATATTTCAGCTTATTTTGATCAATATTGATGTGCAAATCAGTATGACCAGTAGGTGGCGCCACCCCAGTATAAAAGTTCTCCAGAACACTTGCTCTTTCTGTCTCCGATACACTCGTCTTCCTGTTTGGTAGGCTGTGCCAACAGGCGCTTGCCGCTCAGTCATGTTCCATCTTCTGTTTGTCAGGTACTGATATTGTACCTTAGAGTTCATGATGATTTAGCGCAGTAGATTGTAATAGATCTTCTCTGTAGTGCCACAGTAAGGCAAAGAACCCTGGTGCCCCGTTACGGTATGTGTTGGCCGCTAGCAGTCCTGGGGTCCTTCTCTGCAGCCAGTGGTCGGGTTGGTCATGTTCCCCACAGGGGTCCTCCATTCAAGCTGGTGACTGGGCTGGTCCGTCATAGAAAGTGGGGGCTTGTTGTGGACACACAGTATATTTGGCTCCTCAACTGTGGTTAGCGATTAGCATCGTTCTCTGTCTCGGGTTAACCAAAACTTTTCATTCCCTGTTTAGGCTCCGGGGTTCAACACTACTGGTACGAAACGTGCTGTCTTGCCTTTCCTTTTCCCTCTCTTTGTAATCGTCTATGTAAACCCTCATTCGTCCAGGTGTGGTCCATCGTAGAAAGGGGTTCAGAGGTTGTCATCCGGACGCCGTTTAAAGATCGAGACGTTTCAATCTCTTTGTAATGACGTCCATTAAAGAAACTGAAGGAACTAACTCTCGTGGAAAACGAAACCAAAAAAGAATCAATGCAAAAAGAATCAAACAACTATAAGGTTTTCTTAAAATGACAGGAAGGAAATTGTTAATATGAGAAAGGCTTAACATGAAACCATTCTTACAAAGTAAATAAATGTTGTGAAAATGGAACTCATGCCTCGCTCAACGTACTTGTAAACCTTTGTTTGCTAATTTAATACTCTTCAGGTGAAATTCTGGGATGGCGTTGTTGGATTCATTTCATTTAATGTAATTTATATATTTACCTCCCACTCGACTGGTCACATTACCTACACAGAAAATATAAAAAATGGAGAACATGGCGGAGAGTTCACTTAACATTTGTTTTGGTACTGCCATATTGTGTCGCTGTTTTGAATGGTTGTTGAGAAAATTGGTTGGTTTGGTCCTTGAAGAGGAGGTATTACACTTCTTTGGAGTATTAATTGTTAACACATTTTTGATGCTTTGAAAATGGTATATTCACCGAAAAACAATGCATTAAAATGTTTAATCAATTTCGGTTTTGTTTTTGATGCTCAAAATCCTGCTCCTCATATTAAGCCCCTCCACAGCGTCAGCACAACACAAGCACACACCGGTTTATGAAGGTAATAATAATAATAATAATAAAATAATACATTTTAAATTTAATAAAATAGTAATACAAATTTGAAATGTAATTATTTGGTTGCAGTAGTTGAACACTGGTGACAGGAATCACAGCCAAATCTATTTTCCAAAATGAGTTGTGACTTACTCGTCAAACTTCTCTGTGTTGTTGAGACGAAATCCTTCTTTAGAGTTAGTGTTTTTAGTCCATTAGCAAACATGCTTTTGTTAAAGACGGTGTCTTTCACTGAAACAAACTCTAGCCACTTTTCCCAGAGTCACTTTGTCCCTGGAAAGCGTGAAAATAAGTGTATCCTCTGTCTATTCAAATGCACTTTCTGTCTGGACACATTTTCAATCAAAAGCCGAAAAGAAAAGTTGCATAAATAAGTCTGTGTTGTAAGTGTTTAGCTGCTGAAATAAAAGAAGAGGTCTTGTTAATTTTTGTTTACTACAGGCCAAACAAGTCATTGCTCTGAACTGGAAAGAAATCGAAAGACCCAAAGTAAACCAGTGGATTAAACTAATGTCCAGCAATCTGGCACTGGAGAAATTGACCTATATTGCCAAAGGAAAGCTTGAAGACTTTAAAGACATTTGGTTGCCCTTTTCGCGTATTGTAAAACATTTTGACATGTAGAAACTAATACAGTAAATGTCAATTGAGTGAAAAGTGTTTTTTGGGGTGGAGGGAGGGTTTTTCTTTCTTTCTTTTTCCCTTTTCATTACTGTTTGTTATTTTGTTAAGGTGTTGTTCTGTGTTATAAAAATGTCAAAATTCAATAAAAACATTTGTGAAAAAAAAAAAAAAAAAGTGTTTAGCTGCTATCAGCCGCACTGTTCTGCTACCCCTCCCCTCACAGAATGCCTGATGGGAGGGGCCCCAGCAGGAGCACAGCTCAGACACCTCGTTATGTAAGCACACGTCCTAGTTACATAGCTTATGGCCGTTTCAACGTTTCAATGAAAAAGAGAAAAAGAGGATCCAGATATTTTTGAAGCGTGTACTGAAGAGAGGCAAGATTACTCAAACATGCATGAATTGCTTTTAAAAACACTTCAGGCATGTATTTGATGAGGAAATAACGATATAACATGGTAGAATGCTCCTTCAAATCGATTTTGCATAATAATCCCTCTAAGTAAAATTTTGCCTTTGCTTTGTTGGAAGAGTTTATTCACCTTATTCCAGAAGTTGTTGTGGGTGCCGCCATCTTGTTTCCATTGTACTAGTTCACATGGGGCAGGCAAGCTCCACAGAAAATAAGGTCTACACGGACTAAAAAGTAGTTTTCAGTCCGCCCAGGAAATCGATGCATTGCTTACTTGTTCAAACGCCCACATTTTAACAAACTTGTCCCAGGGTTTTTCATCCGACGGACTTTAAACTGGGTAAGTATAATCAGGACAAATGTAGGATCAAAAGTCAATGGGAAGTGACAGTTTTTTGTTTATTGGAAGCTAATGAAATTTGGTACGCACATTGTGTATGTGGCCCTGACCAAAAAAAGTCTCTTGGGACCACACCCTATCTTCAAGGGTGGCGGCAACCTTGAATCAAAAGTTGAAGATTTCCAAAGTCTAACCCTTAAGCGAACGTCCTAGAGTTTTTATCCAAACATGAGTCGGAGTTTGTGTATTTTAATGAGATGCAAATAATGATATGTGACTTAAACTTTTATCTTTAAAAATGTCTCTCCAGTGCCCCCTAAGAAGTTAACCTTGGACCAAAAAATTTTTTCATTCATTCATTCATTCATTTTCTACCGCTTATTCCCGTTAGGGGTCGCGGGTGACTGGAGCCTATCCCAGTGACTTTGGGCCTTAGGCGGGGTACACCCTGGACAGTGGCCAACTCGTCGCAGGGTCAACACAGAGAGACAGACAAGGACAGACAAACCATTCACTCTCACATTCATTCACTAGGGACAATTTAGAGTTCTCAATTAACCTACACAGTCATGTCTTTGGGCCCAGGGAGGAAGCTTGAGAGAAACCCGGAGAGAACCCACGGTAACACGGGGAGGACATGCAGACTCCACCCAGAGAGATCGTGTGATGTTAGGGTGGTTCGGAATTCGAAACCACGATGTTGGGGTGGTGCAGGATTCGAACCCACGATCTCCTTATTGAGAGGCAGAAGCTCTAGCCGCTCTGCCACCGTGCACCCCAAAAAAATTTGTTTGTCGTAAATATATGAAATTTGGTAGAAACACTCATTATGGGATTCTGAACAAAAAAGAAGAAGACCATGCCCTAGCTCCACCCACATTTGCATAGCCACGTCTCAAAAAAATCAATAGGAAGCGAAAACATTTAGTTTGTTGGAATCCAGTGAAATTTGGTACAAACATTGTGTATGTGACCCTGAGCAAAAAAAGTCTCTTGGGACCATACTCTATCTCCAACGGGAAGGCAGCCATTTTGAATTAAAATTTGTATTTCTCCAAAATCTAGCCCTTGTACTTTAACAAACCTCCTAACTGAGACAAATTCATCAGGGCATAGCTGGGATAACAAGTTGTTACAAGAATTTGTATACGTCTTAAGGTGCGGTCATAACAACCTCTTAATCAGGCAGCCATTTTGACAGAATAAAAATCCTTGTAACTTTTGCAAACACTGTCAGATTTAGACGGACCCACTGAAGCATTTGTGCATTCTAAAGACCTGGACATACTCATGTATAAAGAAGACTTCTGTATTTAAAAATGGCTCTCCAACGCCCCCATTTAAGTTATAATTAGATGGAACCATATCTCCAATGTGATGGCGACCATTTTGAATCACGTCACTCCACAGGAGATATGCAGCCCTCCCACCGAACTTTTGTGCGCAGCGCGAAAGTTTGGCAGCCTATGGTTCTATGGTCAGACAGTGAAAGAGCCCATGCCGAAGGCATGGGACCTGCATATTTACTCCTGCTATCCGAAAGAACCCTTTCAACTGTCCCCTCATCCTCTGAACCTTCCATGTTATTCCTATGGGAAAATCAAAATTTGCATATATGCATTTTAACAAACTCCTCCTCGGGCGTAAGCAGTGGGGCACTAAAGGTTAACCAAATTGTTGATAAGTATTATGGTCTCCGTGCGGTGAAGAAAGAAAGAAAATTTCACCAAAATTTTAGAATACACAGAAAAAACCCATGTTATTCCTATGAGAGAATCTCAAATGAAACTTTGTACTTTAACAAACTCGTCCTTGGGCGTAAGCCCGATCAACCTGAAACTTGGTGAAAATGATCTTTAGGAGTGAAACATCAAAAGTTATCCAAATTAATTAATTTGGGATAAGTGTTACGGTATCCATTCGGCGGAGCCGCACCAATTGGCAAAATTTTTGTTCATTCAAAACAACAGAAGTTTTGGGACACAGCTTTGTTCCACCACTTTGTTCCACCACAAAGCCCGTTGCAGCGTTGCAGGGAACGCAAAACTGACAAAAACTCACACCTATTGCAGCTTATTGTCAGTTAGGCAATGGCTACTTCTAATGCATGCTCAGCTCATTTGTTGGTGGAAGTGGGACATAGTTTAGATGCTCAAAATGTGATTTTTGGAGAAAGATTGCACGCCTGGAAGCTGACCCAGGGGCCTGAAATACAATCAATGGCTGAAGCACAAAAGTCTTTTAATCTGAGGTGAGAAAAATTTGATTTAGATTAATGTAAATGATAGATGATCGATTATCTACATTAATAAATCTGTGAGGAAGAGGCGGGCTACTTGCACAAAGTCACAAATAAATAATTTAATTTAAATAATTAAAACAAAAAAAATTCAAATTTCTTCCAGAGAACTGACATAGACCTTAAAAACCCAAACCAATCATTGAGAAATTATTGAATCTCAATAGATAAAAATGTGATTCATTTGTTCAAATATTTTTTCACTTTTGTAAAAATAAATAAATAAATCAGCTTTTGTTCAAATGTTTTCCATTTTTGTAAAATTTCAGCACATGTGAAATGTTTTGATGCACTTCTGGGCCACTGTAGATTTAATTAGTTAAAGCAGAACTAAGTAACCTCAGTGACAGAGCTCCCCCTGCAGCTCTCTTGTGAAAATACACTGCCAGTAAAAAGACGCAAATGTTTTTTTTTTCTTTCATATTTTTCCCTTCCTTTTATATTGAAATAACTAAGTACAATCGCATACAAGACATTTCATGTTGCCAAATATTTAAAAAAAAGAGAGCCAGGGGGAGACATCTGCCACCACCACACAGACTTACAAAGGTGTTTACTAAGGTAAAAATATTATGTAACCCCTGCAAATAGCAGAACATTGTACAAACTGTTTAATTCAATAAATGTAGTATTTAGTATTTAGTCACTCTACTGCTGTAAATGGGCCATTCCGAGTTTTCGTGGGAGTTCAGCGCCTTCTCGTGGGATTTTGGTAGTCACATGTTGCATGTGAGTTACGTGAACTAGTAGATTTAATCATGGCGGAAAACTGCAACTTAATCAGTTACTAATTTAACTAAAGTTCTATGATACACATGTGGAATCATTTACTGAAATGCATATGAATTCTGATACCTATTACAGTGCACTGACTATGCCCATTTGTATTTTAAACATTTTGTGCATATTTATAGAAATATTATATTAGTTTATACTAGCAGCTAATTCACTGGTCCTGTTATTCATACAGGCCGGGTTTTTTTCTGATCCTGTTCTGTTCCTGATCCAAATCAATGGCGAGCTATTCCAACCAGGAATTTGAACTGATTATCGACAACTGCTCCACCAGTGCGGTAGGAGATACAAACTCTAAGCCCATTGCCCCCCATTTGCTTTCTCTATATGCACTATATGCACCATCATTTTCTGGACCTAACACCTGGGTTTTTATGAACTATTTGGCCTATTATTGTATAAAACAAAACTGACTGATTGGGGTTCTAATGTTGTTGATTTCTCATAATTGAATGATTATCAAAGCTGCTTGATCAATTTTTTTCTACGCCCACTGATATTTAAACCTTTATTGAAATGTAAATATGTAAATACTCACTCATTGCACTGAAAGAAAATACAGAGTACCTGTATTTAAATCACCGCGTATTGTTTATTTTACTGGTCCTCAACCTCCGAGAGTGAACTCTAGTCCGTCTTCTGAATTAGCCTATTACAACATTACAACAGGTTTACTCCAATCTAGTAAAATCCCATGTTGCCACTTACATTGCCTTAGTCTGCCATTGTCTAATCCGCAATTTTAGGAGGTGAAGGCTACACAATTACTTCTGCTTTAAAGTGAAATAGTAGAAAGGAGAGAGAGTGTGAGATAGAGAGAGAAATCACCAATACAAACACTGTTTTTAATTTTCAATCCCTGATGAAAACCTCCACATTTGAAATGTGTAAATAAAGGGCTTTTACATTTCTAATCAGAATGTCTCGGATGCTCAAGGCCTTGAATAATATTTCGGCAGGTTCCCTAAAAGATGTTATCATGATATACATACACTCTCATCTCTTAATTGCAAATAAAATTGTAACATTTATTACAGACCTGAGCAGGTGAGTCTCAGACTGTCCATGTCCTGGGTGCTGTTTGAGTCGTAGACCAGGCAGTCTCTGAGGCCAGATCTCTGCTTCACACACTCAGGGTCCAGAAACCAGAACGGACCTCTTCTACCCAAATAATTAACATTAACTGCAGAACCACAGCCCAGATGTTGACACAGAGCAGACCCAAAGTCCATGTCCAGCTCCTGGTCTACAGTGTTCACTAGTCTCCACTGGTCCTCAAGTCTCAGCCACAGGGAACCATAACAGCTGAGTCCACTGAGCCACAATGTCACATCATCTGGACACAAACAACATACAATTAACATAAAACTTTAACCAAGAAATTCATGTTAGCTGTTTTTTGTGCTACTTTAATGACACACAAACAGAAACATGCTATGTTAATCCTTATTAATTTTACCCTATAATTAAAGCTTTAGCAGACAGTGAAAGTGAAAGGAAAACGGGTTTATTTGGATATTTTTCGGAACAATTTAATTTAAATTTTAACACATGGGAATTTGAAATTTTATTGGTCAATCACTACTTGCCCCGCCAATGATGTAATATTTGTGCAGGTTTCTAAACAATATAAGAAGAAAAGCACCACGAAAGTAATGTCCAGGAAGCTGCACGCTCTGTGTATTCTGGGGTCTCATTTATATAACTTAATGTGAAATTCTTACTAAAAAGTACGAAAGCACTAAACTCAAACTTCCAAAACCGCTCTCTAATATGCTCATGTCTCGTCTCTCTGTGCTCTTATTGTCTCCTGCCTTGTCTCTGAAAGCCCAAAGGCATAAAGTTCAGAGTTTTTTGATGGAACACTAATTTCCTCGTCAAGTTGTCTTTTGATTAGTGCTGACAAAGGATTTAAAAAATAAATCTGATTAATTACACTTTTAAACTGTGATTAATAATATATGTGTGTGTGTGTGTGTGTGTGTGTGTGTGTGTGTGTGTGTGTATGTGTGTGTGTGTGTGTGTGTGTGTGTGTGTGTGGCACATGTTTCAGGTAAATCTAGGCTACATGACCAAACACAGGTTTAATGGATTAAGGGCCATTCATACACTCATAGAACTATACCGTAGTTACACATAGGTAACTGACATTGATGGAGACAGATGGAGCTGGTGTTGGTCTGGTGGCTACATGTGTCTGTAATAGTTTGGTAACATGTTTGGTCCAGCTAACTTGTTTTAGCGCTCATACGCAAGTTTTATTCTCATCACGGAGCGCATGCGGCTTGACACGAGATCTCAGGGATCTGGCATGGAACAAAGCCTGGGCCCCAGGGTTTCATTTTAGGTCCTGTACTTTTTAACCTGTACATGCTCCCTCTTGGTGATGTCATCAGGAGACATGGAGTCAACTTCCACAGTTATGCTGATGATACACAGCTTTACATCTCCATGTCTCCTGATGACACCAGGCCAATGGATGCTCTTTTTAACTGCATTTTAGACATCAAATCCTGGATGGCAGAAAACTTTCTCCAGCTTAACCAGGACAAAACTGAGGTTTTGAGGCCCAGAGAGAGAAACTTTTATCCAAACTGCAAGCACAGTCTTTTAATCCATCAGCACAAGTAAAAAACCTGGTCGTTATTTTTGACTCTGAGCTCACTTTTATTCCACACATAAAGAACATCACGAAAATAGTTTTTTATCACTTAAAGAACATAGCCAGAGTCCGCCCCATTCTCTCTCGGGCCAACACGGAGACGCTGATGCATGCTTTTATCTCCAGTCGTATAGACTACTGTAATGCCCTGCTCTCTGGTCTTCCCAAAAAGAGTATTGCAGGTTTGCAAATATTACAAAACTCAGCAGCACGTGTCCTGACTAAGACCAGGGGGCGGGACCACATTACACCGGTTTTAAAATCACTGCACTGGCTCCCCGTGTGTTTCAGGATCGATTTTAAGGTTCTTTTACTGGTTTATAAATGTCTTAATGGTCTTGGGCCTTCTTATCTTTCAGAACTGCTTTTACCATATGAACCCTCACGGCCCCTGCGCTCCTCCGGCAGCCGGCTCCTAGTCATTCCCAAAGTCAGGACACACACTCACGGCGAGGCGTCTTTTCAGTACTACGGCCCTCGTCTGTGGAACGGCCTGCCGGAGAACCTCAGGGCCGCAGAGAACGTTCAGGTTTTTAAGAGCAGGCTCAAGACCTACCTTTTTAGCTTAGCTTTTGATTAATATTTAATTGTGTATTTATTTATGCTATTTATTGTGCTAACTTATTTTAGGTTCACTATTTTAGATTAATTTATGTCCTATTCTTACTCTAGTTCTACTCAATTCTCTATTTATTTCTTAAATATTTATTTATTTATACTTTTATTCATTTTAGATTCTCCAGTGTTTCCTCTGCAGGGCCCTCTGTACCGGGAGCGGTGTTCGTCTGTGGCTGTTGGGCCCTGGCTCATGGGCCCCTGGTGGAGGTTTGGTGTTTGCCTCATCTCTCCTCGGGGCTCTGAGTCGGTGTCCTGTGGCTGCAGGCGACGCTCTGCTCCTGGTGCAGACGGCTCCTCTGATGGTGCTTCCTCAACTGGTTTATCTGTACTCAGCCTCTTGTACCTTAGATCGTGTGTGTGTGTGTGTGTGTGTGTGTGTGCGTGCGTGCGTGCGTGCGTGTGGGCGGGTACGGGTATGTATTGGTGAATATCTGTGGGGGGTTTGGTTGTGTGGGGTCTGGTCGTTGTAGGGGAGGTTGGGAGGGAAATGGCATGTGGAAATGTTTTTAATGCACTGTAAAGCACTTTGTGCTACATTTTATGTATGAAAAGCGCTCTATAAATAAAATTTGATTTGATGATTTGATTTGAAAGCTGCACCACTCTTTGCTGCTCTGCGCTCATAAACATCAGCCCCTGAGATGTCTGCGCTCGTGGATTTATGGATTATATTTGTAAAATGAATGTGTGACTACAGCACTTCCCTTGTACCTCCTGCTTGATCTAAAAGAGCGTGTTTTGTCAAATCAACCCGTGTGATTAATCCGCGTCAATTTGTGATTAATGCGTCAATTTTCTATGATTGATTGCATGAGTTAACGTGTTAACTTTGACAGCCCTACTTTTGATAGATCCCAAACTTTTTGTATACACGCAGGCTATAAATAAGACACTTGCTCTGTAATGTGTGTAGCCTCTATAAAGTATGCACATTGGAAGAGACGAATGAGACGAAATCTTTCTATTTGGGCATAATCTGCAATCCGTGGGTGACATAAATGTTTACGTAGGACACCACAGTGCGGACATGTCCCCACCAGTCCTACCTAAGTTAAGCTATGACAGAGTATGACCTTTTTAACTGAATTTCTTTTTTTTAGTTTGACTAAGTAATTATAGTGAGAGGGTAAACAACCTCCGCAAGCTCTGCCCCTTTTACCTGTGCAGGTGACGTTAGCAGCAGCTGAGCAGCGCGTCTCAAAGCTCTCACACTCCTTCAGAGCTGTCTCTGATCCATTGCAGTGAAAGGACCTCCCCACAGCTGATCCCTCTGTGAACAGCGCCCCCTGTAGGTCAGACACACCTCCACAATCCAGCTCCCTGCAGACCACTTCAGCCTCTGCCCGACCAAAGTCCTCAGCACACACCGAGCTCCACATCTGGTCTATGTGCACCTCCAGAGAACCAGAGCACCGACTGGGACCACGGCTCAGTCGCACCCAGTCTGCACACAAGCACAGGACAACTTAAGGGAGGGGCTGGAGGAGGAGTCTGGAGAGGGAGGAGCAGAGGAGGTGTCAGGGGAAAGGAAGGGGCATCAGGAGGTGTCTGGGGAGGGGGAGGAACAGGAGGAGGTGTCTGGGGAGGGGGAGGAGCAGGGGGAGGTGTCTGGGGAGAGGGAGGAGCAGGAGGTGGTGTCTGGGGAGAGGGAGGGGCAGGATGTGTAAGAGTTGTACCCTGTGGTGTGGTCAGATGGCTGATCTCTGGAACACTCACTCCAGACTTGTGTGCAATGATTTTGATTTCATAGGAGGTGTTGGGCCTCAGGTGCTGGATCTCTACGGTCCTTTTGTGTCCAAGGACCCAGACCTTTCTTGGGTCAGGTTTTATGAACAGATAAAACCCATTCACATTGCTGCCACTATAAATCCAGGAGACTCGAGCTCTTCTTGGCTTAACATCAGAAAACCTCAGAGATTCAGGTCGTGTTGTGTCTGAAGATAGAAGTGAATTGTTGTTATGTTCCACGAGAATCTACTACAGTCTCATGATTAGGCTGATACTGCTACTGCTGATGTTAAGAGACTTGGAAGTGATGATTTAAATAAATCTACTGGTGTTTTGAATGCTGTTATTCAGCGTGCATAAGGTCACATCCATCCATCCATCCATCTTCTTCTGCTTATCCGGGGCCGGGTTGTGGGGGCAGCAGTCTAAGCAGGGACTCCCAGACTTCCCTCACCCTAGACACTTCCTCCAGCTCCTCTGGGAGGATCCCGAGGTGTTCCCAGGCCAGCCGAGAGACATAGTCCCTCCAGTGTGTCCTGGGTCTACCCCAGGGCCGCCTCCTGGTGGGACATGCCCAGAACACCTCCCGAGGGAGGCGTCCAGGAGGCATCCTGAACAGATGCCCGAGAGATGCCCGAGCCACCTCGGCTGGCTCCTCTCGACGTGGAGGAGCAGCAGCTCTACTCCGAGCTCCTCCCGTGTGTCTCTAAGGGAGCGCCCTGCCACCCGGCGGAGGAAGCTCATTTCGACTGCTTGTATCCACGATCTCGTCCTTTTGGTTATTACCCAAAGCTCATGACCATATGTGAGGTTAGGAACGTAGATAGACCGGTAAATCGAGAGCTTTGTCTTTCGACTCAGCTCTCTCTTCACCACAACGGTCCGATACAGCGCCCACATCACTGCAGACGCTGCACTGATCCGCCTGTCAATCTCATGCTCCATCCTTCCCTCACTCGTGAACAAGACCCCGAGATACTTGAACTCCTCCACTTGAGGCAAGGACTCGCCACCCACCCGGAGAGGGCAAGCCACCTTTTTCCGGTCGAGAACCATGGCCTCGGATTTGGAGGTGCAGATTTTCATCCCAGCCACTTCACACTCGGCTGCAAACCGTCCCAGCGCATGCTGCAGGTCCTGGTTTGAAGAAGCCATCAGGACGACATCATCTGCAAACAGCAGAGATGAGATGCTGTGGTTCCCAAACCAGATGCCGTCCACGCCCTGACTATGCCTAGAAATTCTGTCCATAAAAACTATTTACAGAACCAGTGACAAAGGGCAGCCCTGGCGGAGTCCAACATGCACTGGGAACAGGTCTGACTTACTGCCAGCAATGCGAACACAGCTCCTGCTCCGGGTGTACAGCGACCGGACAGTCCTTAGCAAAGGGCCCCGGACCCCATACTCCCGGAGCATCCCCCACAAGGCAATTTGGGGCACACGGTTGAATGCCTTCTCCAGATCCACAAAGCACATGTGAACTGGATGGGCAAACTCCCATGAACCCCCAAGCACCCGATGGAGAGTATAGAGCTGGTCCAGTGTTCCACGATCGGGACGAAAACCACAGGCTCCTCCTGAATCCGGGGTTCGACTATCGGTCGGATTCTCCTCTCCAGTACCCTGAAATAGACCTTACCGGGGAGGCTGAGGAGTGTGATCTCCCTATGATTGGAACGCACCCTCTGGTCCCCCTTCTTATACAGAGGATCACCACCCCGGTCTGCCAGTCCAGAGGTACCGTCCCAGACCGCCATGCGATGTTGCAGAGACGTGTCAGCCAAGACAGTCCCACAATATCCAGAGACTTAAGATACTCAGGGCGGATCTCATCCACACTTGGAGCCTTGCCACCAAGGAGCTTGCCAACCACCTCAGTGACTTCAGCTAGGGTGATGGACGAGTCCAACTCTGACATCTCAGCCTCTGCCTCCTCCTCGGAAGACGTGACGGTGGGATTGAGGAGATCCTCAAAGTATTCCTTCCACCGTCCAACCACATCCCCAGTCGAGGTCACATGACTGTGATTAATCCGTATGTGTGCTGCATGGTTAAATACATGTGAATGTTTTCCATTTAAATCTGGTTCAAAACCATAACTTATAATTGCAAATTGTGCAACAGTAAACCAACTGATGATAAATGTATTTATACTTATTATTACTTACCAATTCTTCTGTTATAACACAGCTGTTGTTACTATTACAGCAGATTTTTTTTTTTTAAACTATGGGTGACAGGAGCAGTGAATTGCCTCAGACTCAGCCCTTGTCCTCATGAGCTGCAAAGTTAAATATTTTTAGGAACGATAAAGGAGCTGTCAACTTACTTTACAGTTCTAACTACACTGCCCGAGGAGCAACTATGCTGAGTATGACTATCCCCTGGTTCTTCCTACTTTCCCTGTCAATAATATTTAAGATTTTAGTTCACCTATAGCCTGTTCATTACTGTTCACTTGTTTTTTTCTGTCTCCATTTCCCTCGAGGAGTGGACACTGTTTCAGACACTGCAGCGGTGTTTTGTAGTTTTTCCTTGCCAAGAAGGAGGGTCAAGGACAGGGAAATGCTCTGGGACATTTATCCATATGCTAAACTATCTTGAACATTGTTTATTTAAATGGCTTTCTACCTGTGGCCCATCACAGCAGCTGATTTGAATTCAACTTACCCAGCTTCTGTTTATTCCAGTGACACAAAGATTGAGTTAGTGCTTTCAAAATATTTGGAAGACCATCAAAGTCTTCTACAGCGTAGATTTCATGTCTATTAAGATAAGTCTTAGTCTTTAAGTCTTTTAAGATGCTGTAATCTGCATCTTTAACTGCAACTATCCACACTTTCACATCTCTTTGTCTCAAACGTTCAACAGTGTTTGTGTTGATGCCTGATGACTTTCTGTCGCTGATCAGAATCAGAGCATCAGGAGCATTAACTCTATCTCCTCGATCTGTTTGAAAAATAGTTTTCCGAACAAACTCCACATTGTTGCTGGTCAGGTCTCCAGGAGAAGGAGGACTTTGTGACAGCCTCTTGACTGCACTGACCACAGAGGGCACATCATGATAAGTGTTCAGATAAAACTCAATCTCAGGTTCTCCACTGCACTTCACCAGAGCAATCCGGACCGAATCAAGACCAACCACACCGAGGATCTGGACCAGAGCCGCCAGGAAATCTCTCACTTTGGAGAAGTCTTCTGAACTGATGTGGTTGAATCCATCCAGAAGCAGCAGCACATCAGCTTTGTGTTCCTCACTGAGAGGACACTCTGCAGGAGACAGGAGACAGTGAGAGGACAGACATGCAAACTCTAACCCCATCTCACTATTTACCAATCAAAATCTATATTCAAGAAGGCCCATATGCTTTAAAAATGTCTCATTATGTAGATAATTCTTTTTCTCTCAGTTCATTGTAAACAGTTTAATAATAACTGGTCAAATGGCTTGTTCAAACATTCAAAACAAAAAGTTGTTTTTCTTAGAAGCAGATTTTCATTTACATGTTTTTCCTATAAAGTAAGTATGAGCTGTGGGTGGAGATAAGGGGCAGTTGAAAACACATTTTCTGAGCCCTCAGCCTAAAATGCTGTGCAGGATTACTCGACTGCTACAGGATTAGACAAACATGCACGGTGAATCAATTAAAAGCTAATGATGTGAGAACACTGTTATAACACTGTTAAATTGACATTGTGACATTGACCCTTTAATGGGAAATTTTGGAGTCTAGAGCTTCAGCTCAAACCACTTCACTTCACTTAACCCACACATCAACCTAGTCCTTGTGAACAGACCACCTTTGGCCCCTCCATCACTCAAAGAATTCATCCAGCTGTCGGCAGATACGGCTTCAAGAGTAACCCGAGGTACCACAAGAGGATTGTGTAACATCCCTAAATGCAGAACTGCTTTCGCCCAATCTGCGTTTTCATTTAGGGCTGTTAAACAATGGAACGCGCTCCCATCTGAGTTGTTGAGCTTAAATAGTCTTTCAGCCTTTAATACAGAGGTGAAAGCATGGTTTTTAGAAAAGCAAACATGTACGCACAATTAAGAATGATTGAAATGTAAACGTTGATTATATAGAGAATGTGTTTATAGGTACACCAGTTTTTGCTAACTGGTGATTAAAGTTTGTGAGAATGAGTGTATGACTATGTGGTATGTATGTGCGTTGGTGAGTTTGGATAGATGCTGCATGTGGAAGCAACAAGGGTTGTGGCTTTTTTAATTGTTGTAAATATGTAAATAATTCTTGTTGACCCCTCCCCCTGAGGACTACAGATGGAAATTAGCTGTGAAGCTAGAGTCTGGTACAAACATTTCAATAAAATACAAGGTGCAAACTGTGACGAGATAGCTGATGTGTTAATAAATACATTAAATAACGTTATTTTAAAATACTCGATAACAGCCCCAAGTAAACCTAACAAAAAAACTGCCGTGGCCAGACCTCTGGAAACTGTTAAAAAGAGAGACTTTGCTCCGAAAAATTCCTTAAATCTAGACTTAGCACAGACCGCTTAGTATTTAAAAACTTAAGAAATAAAACAACATCTGAAATACAAAAAGCTAAGGCTAATTTCTTTCTGAACATAATTAAAGAGGAAATAGCAAACTCTTATGGCAAACTATAAATAAACGGACTGGAAGAGATCACAAAAAAATTTATATCAACCTAATTTAATACAAAGGGGCAGTACAGACAGACAGCCAAGTAATGGCTAATAAATAAATAAATAAAAAAAAATACTTCATAAAATACTTCATCAACTCTGTCCTTGAATTAGGCAAGAGCTTCAGACCTAAAACTAATATCCCACATACTAATAGAGGCCCTTTGTGATTTTGAATAAAACAAGGCCAGTTACGTCACCCGGAATGGCGTTACCGGGTCCCACCCTGGAGCCAGGCCTGGGGTGGGTGCTCGACAGTGAGCGTCTGGTGGCTGGGCCTTTCCCCATGGGACCAGCCCGAACAAGCGACATGGGGCCGTCCTCCCGTGGACCAACCACCTGCAGGAGGATCCACAAGGAGTCGGTGCAGAGAGATCCGGGCAGCAGTCGAAGGCGGGGGCCTCGGCGGCCGGATCTCTGGACACAGAAACTAGCTCTGGGGACATGGAACGTCACCTCGCTGGTGGGGATGGAGCCTGAGCCCGTGCGGTGCATGTCGAGCATTACCGGGTGGATTTAGTCGGCCTCGCCTCCACACACAGCCTGGGCTCTGGAACTTGTCTCCTCGAGAGGGGCTGGACGCTCCATTTCTCCATTTCAACGACAGTGACACCTAGAGAGGGGTAATTGGGAGGAACGCCCCCCCCCCTGATCTGAACCCAGTGTTCAGTTATTGGACTTCTGTGCTAGTCACAATTTATCCATAATTAACACCATGTTCAAACATAAGGGTATCCATCAGTGCATGTGGCACCAGGACACCCGAGGTCGGAGGTCAATGATCGACTTTGTTGTCATGTCATCTGACCTTCGGCCGCATGTCTTGGACACTCGGGTGAAGAGTCAACCGATCACCACCTGGTGGTGAGTTGGATCCGCTGGCGGGGGAGGAAGCTGGACAGACTTGGCAGGCCCAAGCGTATCGTGAGGGTCTGCTGGGAACGTCTGGCAGGGCCCTCTGTCAGCAAGGTCTTCGACTTACACCTCTGGGAGAACTTCTCCCAGATCCTGGGGGAGGCTGGGGACATTGGACACTCGGACCCGGAGAGCTGTTGACCTCGACTGGAGATGTGGTCGGATGGTGTGGTCGGATGGTGGAAGGAATACTTTGAGGATCTGCTCAATCCCACTGTCACGTCTTCCAAAGAGGAAGCAGAGACTGGGGACTCAGAGGCGGACTCATCCATCACCCAAGCCGAAGTCACTGAGGTTGTTGGCAAGCTCCTTGATGGCAAGGCTTCATGGGTGGATGAGATCCGTCCTGAGTATCTTAAGTCTTTGGATGTTGTGGGACTGTCTTGGCTGACACATCTCTGCAACATCGCGTGGCGGTCTGGGACAGTACCTCTGGACTGGCAGACCGGGGTGGTGGTCCCTCTGTACAAGAAGGGGGACCGGAGGGTGTGTTCCAACAACAGGGGATCACACTCCTCAGCCTCCCCGGTAAGGTCTATTCCAGGGTACTGGAGAGGAGAATCCGACCGATAGTCGAACCTCGGATTCAGGAGGAGCCTGTGGTTTTCGTCCCGGTCGTGGAACACTGGACCAGCTCTATACTCTCCATCGGGTGCTCGAGGGTTCATGGGAGTTTGCCCAACCAGTCCACATGTGCTTTGTGGATCTGGAGAAGGCATTTGACCGTGTGCCCCGGAGCGCCTTGTGGGGAGTGCTCTGGGAGTATGGGGTCCGGGCCCCTTTGCTAAGGGCTTTTCCGGGTCCTGTATGACCGGAGCAGGAGCTGTGTTTGCATTTCTGGCAGTAAGTCAGACCTGTTCCCAGTGCATGTTTGAATCCGCCAGGATGCCCTTTGTCATCGGTTCTGTTCATCATTTTTATGGACAGAATTTCTAGGCGCAGTCAGGGCCCGGAGGACATCCGGTTTGGGAACCACAGGATCTCATCTCTGATGTTTGCAGATGATGGCTTCTTCAAACCAGGACCTGCAGCATGCGCTGGGATGGTTTGCAGCCGAGTGTGAAGCAGCTGGGATGAGAATCAGCACTTCCAAATCCGAGGCCATGGTTCTTGACCGGAAAAAGGTGACTTGCCCTCACCAGGTGGGTGGAGAGTACTTGCCTCAAGTGGAGGTAAATAAAGCTGAGTCGAAAGGCAAAGCTCTCGATTTACAGGTCAATCTACGTTCCTACCCTCACCTGTGGTCATGATTTATGGGTAATGCCCGAACGGACAAAATTGCGGATACAAGCTGTCGAAATGAGCTTCCTCCGCAGGGTGGCTGGGCGCTCCCTTAGAGGTAGAGAGGAGCTCAGTCACACTGCTCCTCCACGTCAAGAGGCGCCAGCTGAGGTGGCTCGGTCATCTGTTCAGGATGCCTCCTGGACACCTCCAGAATAAGTTCTGTTTTTATGTGTGAATATGTTATGTTCTGTAAGTAAAATATGTATTATATTATGAGAAAAGTTAGAATAAACATCATGTTGGACACAGAAGTAATGACCAAAGGACCCAGGTTTTTCTTGAATGTCTTGGATGTACGTAGGTGACTATAAATGTATAAAATTTACTTTCAGTACATTCCATAAGCAAATGCAGCGCTCTACTCTTTGGAGGAACACCATGAAACTTGTCCTTTATCCAATACAGCTGTGAATTAAATAGCACTTATACTTGTGGCCATAGCTTCTTGCCAGATCCCTTCTGATCTTGGAAGCTAAGCAGGTCAAGGCCTGGTCAGAACTTGGATTGAAGACCTCTGGAACACCCACCACATGACACAGTGGGGGAAATGTAGGAAAAGGAAATGTAACAAGGAAATGACACCAGCATTTCCCAATTTAAAACTGGTCTGTGAATGAATGATTGGTGGTGGTAGGAGGTGCTGATGTTGCAGATTGGCAGTCTCACTTCTGTTAGTCGTAGCTTATCACCATTGAGTGTAAGATGGATGAATAATGCAATGTGCAGTATATTTACGTGTCTAGAAAAGCACTATACATGTAGAAGGCATTATATCCAATCTCACATCTCTACAGAGTCTCAGGTCTAACGAAACAAATGCATTAAATACATGGTTATTGGAACATGCTCTTCAGAGTGTCATTACTTGTTTATATAAAAGTATTTTTTAAAAATGTAGATAAAAGGATATTTAATGTTGAGCATTAGGCCTTTTCATATTAAGAGAAACATTTTTATTCAAGCAAATCAGGTCTAAACCAGGGTTTAAAACAGGAATATCCCTGGTTTTGAACAAGGCTACACTAAACCAGACAAACTCCATTTTAATCTAAAACACGATTAGTTTCATGCAGTGAGTAGATGTACCTGTTTGAGCGCTCTGAGTGTTCTGAGCCCAAATCCCTGAAAAAACAAAAACAAAACACAAATATACTCAAATAGATCCAGAAATAGCATCATTTATTTCAGAGATCATCTCATAGATCTATCATGACGCATAGATTACAATTCACAGAATGCGCTTACATTTCTTGACTGAGGTTCAAAGCATTGCACAAAGAGAGATACATTTTATGATTGATAGTGTGATATAATTTTACATATTTTAATATGACAATTTTGATATGACACTTTATTTCCCACCTCCACACCCGTCCAGTCCTGGAACACTTTTTAAAAATAATGTATTTCTTCTCCTGTTATTTTATATCTGTGTCACTTCCAAGTCCCATCTAGAGGTTTGTCATTTTGAAATTAGTAATTTAAAAAGTATAAAACGTTTTACCTGAAGAGCAGAGAAACAGGACGAACACCAGACCTCCAGAATCCATGTGTAGAAGAGAAATAAGGCAGAACTACCACGACCAAACAAAGACTGAACCAGGACTAAACCAGGACTGAACCAGGTCTAAACCAGGACTGAGCTATGTCCCTGTTATGAGCTGGTCTTATCTGAAGTTTCTTCCTGTGTGTGACATCTGAACCTAATCTTTAAAATGCATCGGAAACATTTCGTGCATCTAAGTTCAGACGTTCCAGTGCATCTAAGTTCAGACGTTCCAAAACATCCAGCTTTATATAATTTTAAATATGTGCAGACAAAATATAAGGGACATTTTTAGTCTCATCACTATTTTCAGTTATTTTTCTTGTTTTGTATGTGCACTTGTGTAAATACATACACAGTCTACACTAAAGGTGCACTATGTAACTTTTCTAGTGGAGGGTCCGTAACCTGCTTGGTTTGTTTTGTCTGGAATCTTCTACAGTATGATGTTTATCTTATTTATTCAGTTAAGTTTCATTTTTATGTGTTTAGATTGCTTTAAAAAGAAAAGTTGAAAAACATTGGTAAAAAAAAAAAAATTGGTATATGATCAAAATCAAGCAGCACCAACCAAAAGATGAAACGTTTTGAAATGTTAAAGAAATCCTTTACTTAGAACCAGGAGGTTTACAATAAGGAGTTATTACAACCGAAAAAATAAACAAAACCACACTATCCATTACAATCCTGGTTGAAATCTTCATTAAGGCATATCAATCAGAACTTTCAAGGAGCCATCCATCCATCCATCCATTTTCTTCCGCTTATCCGGGGCCGGGTCGCGGGGGCAGCAGTCTGAGCAGGGACTCCCAGACTTCCCTCACCCCGGACACTTCCTCCAGCTCCTCCGGGGGGATCCCAAGGCATTCCCAGGCCAGCCGAGAGACATAGTCCCGCGAGACATAGTCAGAGGGAGGCGTCCAGGAGGCATCCGGAACAGATGCCCGAGCCACCTCAGCTGGCTCCTCTCGACGTGGAGGAGCAGCGGCTCTACTCCGAACTCCTCCCGTGTGACCGAGCTCCTCACCCTATCTCTAAGGGAGCGCTCAGCCACCCAGCGGAGGAAGCTCATTTTGACCGCTTGTATCCGCGATCTCGTCCTTTCGGTCATTACCCAGAGCTCATGACCATAGGTGAGAGTAGGAACGTAGATTGACCGGTAAATCGAGAGCTTCGTCTTTTGACTCAGCTCTCTCTTTACCACAACGGTCCGATACAGCGCCCGCATCACTGCAGACGCTGCACCGATCCGCCTGTCAATCTCACGCTCCATCCTTCCCTCACTCGTGAACAAGACCCCGATATACTTGAACTCCTCCACTTGAGGCAAGGACTCTCCACCCACCCGGAGAGGGCAAGCCACCTTTTTCCGGTCGAGAACCGTGGCCTCGGATTTGGAGGTGCTGATCCTCATCTCAGCCGCTTCACACTAGGCTGCAAACAGTCCCAGTGCATGTTGCAGGTCCTGGCTTGAAGAAGCCATCAGGACAACATCATCTGCAAACAGCAGAGATGAGATCCTGTGGTCCCCAAAACGGACGCCCTCCACGCCCTGACTGTGCCTAGAAATTCTGTCCATAAAAACTATGAACAGAACCGGTGATAAAGGGCAGCCCTGGCGGAGTCCAACATGCACTGGGAACAGGTCTGACTTACTGCCGGCAATGCGAACGCAGCTCCTGCTCCGGTTATACAGGGACCGGACAGCCCTTAACAAAGGGCCCCGGACCCCATACTCCCGGAGCACTCCCCACAAGGCGCCCCAGGGCACACGGTCGAATGCCTTCTCCAGATCCACAAAGCACATGTGAACTGGTTGGGCAAACTCCCATGAACCCTCGAGCACCCGATGGAGAGTATAGAGCTGGTCCAGTGTTCCACGACCGGGACGAAAACCACACTGCTCCTCCTGAATCCGAGGTTCGACTAGCGGTCGGATTCTCCTCTCCAGTACCCTGGAATAGACCTTACCGGGGAGGCTGAGGAGTGTGAGCCCCTGTGATTGGAACACACCCTCCGGTCCCCCTTCTTATACAGAGGGACCACCACCCCGGTCTGCCAGTCCAGAGGTACCGTCCCAGACCGCCACACGTGTCAGCCAAGACAGTCCCACTTCTCCTAATCCCGAGTTTTTGCCTCTGCAACCGCACGGGCTGCAGTACGCTTGGCCTGCCGGTACCTGTCAGCTGCTTCAGGAGTCCCACAAGCCAGCAAGGCCCGGTAGGACTCCTTCTTCAGCCTGACGGCATCCCTTACTTCTGGTGTCCACCACCGGGTTCGGGGATTGCCGCCGCGACAGGCACCAGAGACCTTGCGACCACAGCTACAAGCTGCTGCATCGACAATGGAGGTGGAGAACATGGTCCACTCGGACTCCATGTCTCCAGGCTCCCCTCGGTTCTGGGAGAAGTTCTCCCGGAGGTGTCAGTTGAAGATCCTGCTGACAGAGGGCTCTGCCAGACGTTCCCAGCAGACCCTCACAATGCGCTTGGGCCTGCCGCGTCTGTCCGGCTTCCTCCCCCGCCAGCGGACCCAACTCACCACCAGGTGGTGATCGGTGGACAGCTCCGCCCCTCTCTTCACCCGAGTGTCCAAGACACGCAGCCGAAGGTCAGATGACACGACAACAAAGTCGATCATCGACCTCCGGCCTAGGGTGTCCTGGTGCCACGTGCACTGATGGACACCCTTGTGCTTGAACATGGTGTTCGTTATGGACAGGCTGTGACTACCAAAGAAGTCCAATAACTGAACACCACTCGGGTTCAGATCAGGGGGGCCGTTCCTCCCGATTACCCCTCTCCAGGTGTCACTGTCGTTGCCCACGTGGGCGTTGAAGTCCCCCAGTAGAACAACGGAGTCCCCAGGCGGTGCACTGTCCAGTACCCCTCCCAGGGACTCCAAGAAGGTCTGGTACTCTGCACCGTTGTTTGGCCCGTAGGCCGACACAACGGTGAGAGACCTGTCCCCCACCCGAAGACGGAGGGACGCGACCCTCTTGTTCACCGGGGTGAACCCCAACACGTGACGGCTGAGCTGTGGGGATATGAGCAAGCCCACACCAGCCCGCCGCCTCTCCCCGCGGGCAACGCCAGAGAAATGGAGCACCCAGCCCCTCTCGAGGAGACGGGTTCCAGAGCCCAGGCTGTGCATGGAGGTGAGGCCGGCTATATCTAGTCGGAATCGCTCGACCTCCCGCACTAGCTCAGGCTCCTTCCCCCCCAGCGAGGTGACATTCCATGTCCCCAGAGCTAGTTTCTGTGTCCAGAGATCCGGTCGTCGAGGCCCCTGCCTTCGACCACCACCCGGATCTCTTTGCACCGGCCCCTTATGGCTCCTTCCGCAGATGGTGGGCCCACGGGAGGGCGGCCCCACGTCGCTCCTTCGGGCTGTGCCCGACCGGGCCCCGTGGGGAAAGGCCCGGCCACCAGACGCTCGCCGTCGAGCGCCCACCCCAGGCCTGGCTCCAGGGTGGGGCCCCGGTGATGCCGATCCGGGCGACGTAAACAACCTTGCATTGTTACTCATCATAAGAGGCTTCTGAACCGCTCTTGGTCTGACCTGTCACCCAGAACCTGTTTGCCATGGGTGACCCTACCAGGGGCATAAAGCCCCTGACAACATAGCTCCCAGGATCATTCGGGTACTCAAACCCCTCCACCACGTTAAGGTGGCGGTTCAAGGAGGGGACTTTCAAGGAGCATAATGTCTAAATGATATACATTTATCAATAATCGGAACAGATACGCTACTAAATTTCTTAAAAATAAGTGTGAAAGAGAAGGTTATTTAGTCTTGACAGATGAAGAAAGGGGACAAAATGCGTACTTCAGAATGAAAGACAAAGAAATCACAAGTTTGGAAGGAGTTCTGCTGGACACGTTTTATCAGAAACTATGGCTGCCTGATGGCCCATCATTACCATGTGGTTTGGGTCTGTCCTACAGGTCAGAAATATTGGACTAAGATTAACAAAGCACTGCATCAAAACTCCTGCCATGGACACAATGGATGGATACATTTGGATCTACTTTTGTTGGCAGGGAGGAAGGCCATCTCAAAGAAATGGTTGACACAAACTGGGGCAACCATCAAAGACTGGGCACATACTGTAACAGACATTGGTAAAAATGGGGGAAAAAAGGACCATTGGACTCAACTGACTTATTTTATAACTTAAGGTTGGTCAATTCATTCAAGTTTTTCACTTTTCTTTTTTGCCCTGTTGGTTTTTATTTTACATTTTTAATCATATTGTAGAAGAGCTTTCAAAGGTCGTCATATAGCTTGCTGGATGTATCTCCCTCGTCATTGTTGAGTATCTGACGCAGGTCCATTGATTTACACTAGGGTGGCATAAGGTTGTCACAAACCTTTCTGTTTAAAGAAGGATTCTCTCTTTTCACAAAAATAGCATCTACTCCAAACAGGTGGTTTGTTGCTCTCAGATGCAGAAGTACTGCTCTTTGGGGCCCACTTCCTGCCGGTCCTCTGTGCTGGTACAGCCTTTTGGGCTGTTTAGCCTCACCTATGTACTGCTCTGTGCAGCCGTCCTCACTGCACTCTGTTGAAAACAGTACATTACTCTGTTTTTGTGCAAGCATCTTATCCTTAGGGTCAAACAGTTTTTGTCTCAATGTATCGCCAGGTTTAAAGTAAACAGGAATGTCATGTTGTCTAAAAAGCCTTTGCAGTTTTAAGACAGGGCATACATACAGGGGATAGACACACCACTCCTTCTTGGTTCTATTTCCCTTTTGTCCTTTTTGGCTCTTTTGACATTGTTAAAAGCCAAGTTTGGATAATCACAGGCAGAGAGAGTATTCTGGATATGTTTTTCCTCCTCCTCCTCCTTCCGCTCTTAGCTGGAGGGCATTTCGTGGGCTCTGTGTTGTAATGTCATGGTCAGACCCAGCTTGTGCTGCAGAGGGCGGTTAGATTTGAAGAGTAAGTACTGATATGTGTACGTAGATTTCCTGTATACTTGTATCTGGAGCCTGCCATCCTCTCCTCTGACTGTGGAATGATCAAGAAAGACCAAGCGGTTGTCCACAGCGTACTCCCATGTGAACTTGTTGTTGTCATATGCTAATCAGGTACTCAACAGTGATGTGGGAGCTACAGCCAGCTAACAATAGGACTGTTCACAGGACTGATATAATAACAATAGATTAGTTTCAGGTGAAACTATGCAGGGTAAACACATAATTCTACAAAGACATTTTCAAGGACTCCTCCTGGTGGGCAGGGCTTTCACAGATCACAGTAACATATAAGTCAGAGTTCTCAGACAAGCTCGTCCAAGACGTACACTTGACTTAAAAGTGGACTCAGTTATTCTCCTGGGGCCCAGAGAGCAGTAGTGAGTAAAACCAGTGAATTTGTGCACACTGCTGCATGTAATCTGTGGGTCATAGAAGAGACAATTCATGCTGCACCTTGACGTTTGTAATGGTGCTTTTATTGGGTTGAAGACGTAAAAAAAATACAATCGTTATCTTTTCTCATCTTTTTTTTTTTTTTTTACCACAGCTCTTGTATTATAATCCAGTAGACTTTATTTCATTGCATTTGCACATATTCTTTCACTAAAATGTATAACAAAGCAAAACAAAATGGGACAAAATGTTGTTTTATAAAAATGTGTTAATGCATATCACTTTTCTAGACACTCAAAGAAGCTTCACATTGCATTATCCATTCACTTCACATTCTGTCTACTGTTGAAGCCACAGCTGCCTTGGGGCAAACTGACACCTCCGACCATCACCAATCATCCACTTCCATTCTGCTCAATGTGGGCGAAGTGTCTTGCCCAAGGACAAAACGGCATTTCCTCCAGTCGTCCCCCTGTGGCACTTGGTGTTCTAGCGGTGTCCCGTCCAAGTACCGACCAGGCCTTGATGTGCTTGGCTCCTAAGATCCGACGGGATCGGGCTCAGAGCAAGGAGGAATGGCCAGAAAAAGAAAAAAAAAGTGGAGTGGCACAGAGAAAAAACACATGCCACACATAATATTTAATGCCATTTGTTTAATATGATTCTTGCCTACAGTTAGTGACTGATTTTCAGAAGAAAGGGATAGCAATAAGTCATAAATACATTCAAATAAACACACTCTTAGTTTACCAGGCTGAACATGAGGAATGTATTCACAACCCTAGAAATGAAAAAAAAATAAATAAATAATAATAAAACCACATTATTTGTCCTGGTAGAATGCCATTCATGCTATGTTTTGACCGCTATGGGGATCTCTGTAATTCTTCTGGGAGCAAATGGACAGACGTGTTTATTTATTTATTTATTTTTATTTAAATGGATCCCATTAGCTGAAAGCAAAGCAATCAGCTAGTCTTCCTGGGTCCATTGCAATCATATCAAAACATACAACCAACACAATAATAAATTATCATTACAATATTAAAATGTCCTTACAATGCATAAAAGTTCATTACACAAATTATTTCACATTTTTCAATGGAGGACAAAGTACAAATACAAATAACATTTCTGTCCATGTGACAAAATGTATATCCCATATAACACGAGGAACCTAAGACTATTTTTAAATGGTTTCTTATTTTTGAGTTGGCGACTTTCAAAAGGAACACTGTTCCAAATGAATAGCTCTGTACAACACAGTTTTTTTCATAAAATTGGATTTTGGACATGATGGCAAGAGATTACCATTAGTTGCAGTTCTAGTGTTGTGCTTGTGGACAGAATCACAGTAGACGATTTGATTTAATATAAAAGCCGGCATTTTTAGGGTTAATGTATTATATAATAAAGTTGCCAAATAACTTGTATTCTTTGATTTAAATTGAGCCACAAGAGAGTGGAATGCATTTGTTTTCTGCTTGTTCTAATTGAACAGCCTAGAACAAGTCTTGCTGCTTTATTTTGAGCAACTTGTACTTTTGCCAAATCTTTTAGAGATGCAGAAAACCACACGCGTAGGCAGCAGCAGCTATAAGGAGCATGAGCAATAAACAGATAAGACGGCTTCATTTTCCCTCTCAACTTCACCACGATCTCACTTTTTCATAGTGACTGCATACTCGCCTTTACGCAACGATATTTATTTCTTCAACAACCCCAAAGCTCTGTGGAAAGAGATTCAGTATGTTGAAGCTTATGAGCAATGTTAGAAATTAATAAAGTGAAGTGAATGATTTCAGTTAGTTTTTCAAAACAGTGTGCAACCAGCTATTAAGTTAAGGGTGTGAATAATTTTATCCGGCCCATTTTTGGAGTTTTGTGTGAAATTATGTCAAATTTGCTTTTTTTTTTCCTCCATTTTTTTAATCGTTCCAATACACACAAGGAAAATAAATATGGGTGTAGCAAAAAATGGATTTGCAGTACGTTTTAGGGAGAAATACTTCGCACCACTGAATTTTAATTTGAATGAAGACATTCGGCCATGACTGTATGTGTAAAATGAACCTCGTGATTACAGCTCGCTCAGGAAAAGCCTCCTGTATGATCAAAAAGAGCGCGTTTCATCAAATCAAACTGCGTGATTAAGCTGCGTCAAGTCATGATTAATGCGCTCATTTTCTAGATCAAACCAATACATAATCTTTTGGGTATAAACCTCCCTATGCCATCTGTACCACTCAGGCACTCCAAGGGAAAATGCGCTAAAAATACTCACAGACACCCCCCGCTTGCGTGCAAACTGTTGACTGGAGCTCTTTTTGTCTGACACATCAAAATATCCCGTTGTTGTTTTTTGACTCAAAGACGACGCAGCTCCGTGACAGCTGCGCTCTTGTTGCGCTTTCTCTCCTCTCGTCTCTGAAATCTGACCCAGTTGGAAACGTAGGGAACAGCTCCACAACAAGGAAAATCAAACCACCGCAGATGTGGGAACAACACAGAATCACAGAGCGGAGATGAGGAGGAGGTTTTGACGAAAGTTACCAAAGAACTCACGTCTCAATTCAGGAGTCTGGGACGCGCGGTCTGTGTTCATGTCAGCAGCCTCTGCCAGCTGCTCGTCAGCTTTGGTTGTGTTTTGGGGTCCTATTTTGTGAGTTATTACAGAATTTGAAGCTACTATGAACACCTTAACCTTTTGGTACTTCCTGTAGTGTATTTTAAAGCTTTTAAAGGACATATAAAGACATACTTTTGGTATTTTTGATCCGGCTCGCAAAGCATTTAATTATATTTTTTATGAGTTAAGTATGGCGCATTTGTCATTTTATAGTTGTCTGAGACTGCAGTTGCTTGTTCGTTTCGCTAGACGGCGTTGTTTCCCCATTCCTTTTCATCAAAATAACTGTACTGTAAATCATGCATGGCGATTCCAACAGAGGGCGCAGTCCAAAAACAATGGCCAAGTGCTAAGTACTGTCTTTTCACATACAATAACCAGTGGCTAAAGGAGACCATGGATAGTTCTTTGAAGGAGACATTCAACCTGTTAGACTCAACGAGTTGTATGTGTCTTTAACAGTCGACATGGCACAAAAAATGCTAGTGTTGCTGTGTTTGATGCTTTGGCTAAAAAGAGTGACCAACGGCACTGTTCCCACTAAAATAAATAAAAGGTTGTAGTTTTTTGTGTAAATGGTCCGGCCCCTGGGCAAGTGTAAAAATCCAATGTGGCCTTGAGTTTCTTATGTGGAAATAATGCATGACCCTAGCGTGATGTTTTAATTTTCAACATATCTTCAACTTTTGGTATAAAACTCGAATTTATATTTACAAGAGTTACTATACTTATACTATATTATACGCTGAAAATCATAAAGCACTTAAATCTTGTTTCCTCATCATTCGCCTACTCAAAGTTGTTGTTAAATTGGTTAAAGCTATTGCTTGTTTGAGTTTGTCTTTATGATTTGTGTGCTGTTGATATTTTTCACTCATTTTTCCCAAGTCACTCCTGAAAAAGAGGTCTCGATCTCTAAGGGGTCTTACTTGGTTAAAGAAAGGTTTATGAATAAATTAAAACTTAGGTAAAGAAAATTCCTGTCCCCGCCCACAACCCTGTGTTTCTAGTATTTGACATATTAAAACTTTGAGTGTTATGTAGAGCATTGTTTCCCAACCAGGGGTACGGGGACCTCAAAGGGTACGTGAGGAATTCCCAGGGGGTACTTGGAATGGTTTCAGGTTTTAAATAAAGACGAAATGTACTTTAATCTAAATAAAGTGTCATTAGTTGTAAATTTAGCATCTTTTGGAGTATCTTGGATCATAAATGTAATTAATATAAAAAATATGATAGTAACAATTGACTATTTTCGACTAGTAAACCCATTTATTTGCCTGAAACTCAAGTTAAGGGGTACCCAAAGTTTAAAACAAAGCTTAGGGGGTACACCAGACAAAAAAGGTTCGGAACCACTGATGTTGAGTTCTAAAATGTCACATAGCCCTAAAGAAAATGACAATGCGCTGCTTATTACAGTCAATATTTAGATGGTTTACGATGAACAAAATGTAAATTTATGATCTACTTAAGTTATAGTTCAGTAACAAGTACCTGAAAAAAGCATAATATGTTTCCTCTAACCATTTTCTAAAATTGTTCTCTCATCCAAAACTGGAGGTGTAATTGTCCTCTCCCTCTGAGCCTCTGAAAACACTGGAAACCATTTTTCCCAGTTTTGTGACATCATAGGTAGAGCTGTGAGATCTTCTGCGCGGTTTTAAAGTCTATAAATCATATCCAGACTCATTTGGAGCATTTCTGCCATAAAAGCACATTCTTTACAACTTCACGCTTACATTAGCATGTTAGGAGTTGCTTTTGTTAAGCTCCCCATTGCAATCCCCTCTGTTGCCTGTGGATGGAGTGCTAACACTAATCCTGACGAGATTGCCTCACAGCTATACATGAATGTGTGGGCTTCAGTGTTGGGCGTAATATAGTAAAAAAGTAAGTAACTGCATAATTGACTGTTGAAGGTAACTAATTATTACTACATGAAGTAACTATACATGATGAAAAAAACAAAACTAAATGTCTGGTCATCCTTATTTTTCCTGCAAATCACCAAATGCACAAGCAGGGTTAGATATACTGGTTATATTTCTCCGCCACAATGGACAAATCGATCATTCATTCATTCATTTTCTACCGCTTATTCCAGTTAGGGGTCGCGGGTGACTGGAGCCTATCCCAGTGACTTTGGGCCTTAGGCGGGGTACACCCTGGACAGTGGCCAACTCGTCGCAGGGCTGACACAGAGAGACAGAGACAAGGACAGACAACCATTCACTCTCACATTCATTCACTAGGGACAATTTAGAGTTGTCAATTATCCTACACAGTCATGTCTTTGGATGGTGGGAGGAGCCAGAGAACCCGGAGAGAACCCACGGTAACACGGGGAGGACATGCAGACTCCACCCAGAGAGATCATGTGATGTTGGGGTGGTCCGGGATTCGAACCCACAATCTCCTTTTGAGAGGCAGAAGCTCTAGCCACTCTGCCACCGTGCACCCACCAAACGATCAATCAAACTTTATTTGTACGGCACTTTTCATACATTTAAAATGCAGCTCAAGTGCTTCACATATACAACCATTTGCAACAGACAGACGGAGAAATCTCCTAAAGGTTATAGAGAAACTAAAAATTCAAATGTGAAAAATATGGATAGAAATACAATTTAGAGTGTTGTAAAAAAAAAGAAAAAAAAGACATAAAATAGGGTTAAAATATAAAACAAAGGAACCTTATCTAAAAGTGATTTAACTCATATTTAAGTTTTAATCATACGCTAATTTAAAAAGACATGTTTTCAGTTTACTTTTAAAGATATATACACTAGCAGCAGACCTCAGACCCTCAGGTAGACTGTTCATGAACGGACGCTGTAAAAACTGAACGAGGCCTCACTGTGCATTTTAGTTTTAGTAGACTATTTGTACAGCTAAAATATTACTATGTAAAAGGGTCCGAGAAGGCTCATATGACAAAAATGGATCAGCTAAATGAATTGGATCGAGACAAAAAAACAATCTATCCTGAAGCTCACAGGGAGCCAGTGCAGAGACCTGAGGACAGGTGCTATGTGCTCTCTCTTTTTGGTCCTCGTCAGTTGTGCTGCAGAGTTTTGAAGTAGTTGAAATGGTGCAGCGGTTTTCTTTGGAAGACCAGCGAGGGCGAGGAGAGCGCTGCGGTAATCAACTCAACGATTGTGATGAGTGTGTGAATGAACCTTTCTGCACGGGCTTGAGAGATAAAAATGTTGCCAGAGTCAGACCATTTGAGGTAATAATAATAATAATAATAATAATACATTTTATTTATAAGCGCCTTTCAAAACACCCAAGGACACTGTACATGACAACAAGAAATAAAAACAACAGAATAAAACCCACAGTACAGAACTGGATGATGGCGTTGGAGTGACTGAGTTATGTGGTGTAGGATTGTCTGAACAGGTGAGTTTTGAGTCTGGATTTGAAAAGTGGAAGGGTCTGTTTCGGAGGTCAGGAGGGAGAGAGTTCCAGAGCTGAGGAGCAGAGCGGCTGAAGGCTCTGCCCCCCATTGAAACAAGACGGGACAAGGGAACAGAGAGCTGGAGAGAGGAGGAGGACCGGAGGGGGCGAGAGGGAGTGGAGATGTGGAGGAGGTCACAGATGTACGGTGGAACCGTGGAGACACGGTGTGTCTAAGTGTTTTTTTTTTATTTCAGAACATAAGCGGGCAAATTTAAGATACTCAAGAGCATGTTTAAAGGCTAATAAAGATTTGACAAATGCATCATATTTTTCCTTTAACTTGAAAGTTTAGGACCACACCTCAAAAACAACCCCAAACCCTCTCAAAACAGAAATCAAAGTCCCAAACGCTCAGTAATGAGTAGCACCACTGTTATTGTTGATCACTTCAGAAATTGGTTGTGGTTTGCTTAATGCAAGCGTTTCCAAGAGGTGAGTGGGAACATTCCTCCAAGCAGTGAAGACGACCTCAAAAAGAGCATCTATCCATCCCCAAAGCTTCTCAATTGGATTTAGATCAGGGGAACACACAGGATGGTCCAAAAGAGTGGTGTTATTCTCCTGAAGAAGTTCTTTGTCCTGGGGCTTTGTGAACTGTAGCATTGTCCTGTTGAAAAACCCAGTGGTTCCTCTCTGCAACATCTGCACCTCCTGGAGCTCCATTGTTTCACTGAAGGAAAAAGCACCCCAGATCATTATGGCGCCCCCTCCATGTGGCGCGTAGAGAAGTTGCCAATAGACCTGACACGTGTTTGGACGGTGGGAGGAAGCTGCACCCACGGTAACACAGGGACGACAATCTCCAATCTCTTTACTCTAGTCGTTCTTATATATATTATAATGTGAAATACAAAAAAAAAAAAAACACACACATCCGAACTCAATTTGAAAATTAAAGGTTAACAATCTTTATCTTTTGAACTACTATAGAACAAAAAAAAGTCTAAAAATTATTGGAAAAAGATGGATAGCTGTAAGTCAGTTTGCAATTGAATGCTATATATTTTTAACATTACAAAGTCATAGTGAGGACAATTTACTGCAACACACCTTTATCAAAGTGAGAATTTTTCCAATAAACAAAAAAATATAAGAAATTATCATCATTTTAATACAATCTTTCACTCACTTATCACCCTTTAAAAAAAATACGGGCGAAACTGTACTTAATTGTGTATCAACTCATTTATTGTAAGCTGCTGTCTTCCCAACGTGGGCCAATAGGGGGAGACATTACGCCATAAATGTTCGACTTCCCAGCGCTGGTGTCTTTGTTCCGCAGCTCAGCACAGTTTTATCCGAGGACAAATCGAAGCAGTCAGCAGCAGCTCACAGTGACGAGACTCTACTCAAGAGTCCAGCAGCGGAGTTTGTACAAACACAAAGTGGATTTGCCCGGACCCACGACAGAAGAGGAAGAGGAGGAGGAGGCAGTTTGGGACGGGGCAGAGATTTGAGAGCGTGAAGAGGAGCTGGAGGAGAGCAAAAGATTTAAAGGCAAAGTGAAACGCCAATGCTGGTGGATAATATTTGTTGTGATAGATGGTGATGATGATGATAGATGTTTCTGTAGTTTTGTGGAGCCACTTACAAAATGAAGTATTTTTGTTTCTGTCACAAACCTCTGGAGCAAAAAAAGCTGTAGACAAAATTTGTGTAATGGGCATCGCTCTTTTGTGTTTGTCAAGATTAACCAGAACAATTTATTTTTGTAGTGCCCAAAACCACCACAGCAGTTGCCTCGATGGGGCACAGGCAGAAATAAACAATGTTCAAGAGACATTTAGCAATTGATCCTCCCTCTAAACTACAAACTACAAAAAACTCTGGGAAAAAGTAAGGGGAAATGGGAACATCCAGGTCACGGGTCAGGGTTGTGGGATGGGGGGGGTCGCTGCAGTGTTGGACAGTGTCTGCCTGCCTCCACTCCCCGAGGGAAGCGGAGCATGTGAACAGCAATAAACAGAATACAGTTGAACTAAAATCTTAAATATTGTTGGTGGGTAAAGCAGGAAGAACCAGAGGACAGTGTTCAAGCTCCGTACTTCCCCAGCAGAGTCGCTCCTAGGCCAGCAGAACTAACACTGTAGGTTTTTATTTCTGTTCCTGACTGTCCTGACCATGAACTATTTCAAAGAGGAGCGTTTTGAGCTGGTCTTAAATGAGAGACTGTGGGCCTCTTCAACATGAACAGGAGCTGGTTCTACAACACAGGAGCTCGGTAGCAAAAACACAGAAGAAGGGAGAGCGATTAGAGACTCTTGGGACCAACAATAGTCCAGTATTTTGAGAATGAAGTGCTCTGTTTAGATGGTACTCTACTGTTGCATCTTTCAGGTAGGATGGGGCCATATTATTTATGGATTTATAGGTAGATTTTAAAATAAATTATAAACTAAATGGGAAGTCAGTGTAACACTGTAACACAAGTCTGAATCCGTAATTGTGCTTTTTTTTTTACACAGCAAACCAACAACTAAAGGCACACTAGTGTTCTCCAACACACTGGTTGAAAATATAATTACATTCATTTGAAAACAGATTGAAAAGAAATTAATAAATCCACTTTTTTGTCTATTGTACATTTTATTAAGTGAATAATTTGTACATTCAGTGGTGTGTCTTCCTTCATAAGAATGTGGTGTGTGAGTGGTTGTTGTGGTCGGTCCTCACATCGTCCCCTGGGCAGCTGCGGCCACAATAGTGATACCTGGATCGATACCAAATATCAATATATCTGTATGGACAGAAGTGTTGAAAAGTATCAATACTTGTGCAATTATACACATATTTAAAAATGTAGATGAAGTTAAATTCATTTGAATATAAAGCTCATTAGTGTAAAACATGCCATCATGGAATAATATAAGCCTTTATGGTCTCCAAATGTACATTTGTCTTGGACGTCAAGGGCACAATGAATTACATTCAGTACTTTAATATTCAATACTCAGTATTCAGTACATCCACTCCTCTGATGCAGAGCTACACCATTCAGAGGAAAGAATAGACATAATAACATCAGATCGGCTGGATCCAAACAGTTATACATCCCTTGCATGGCTTTGAAGTACAGTTTGTACTGCAACCTCCCAAATGGCATGAAAAGTGCAGTTAATATTGTATTAAAGTTAAATTGAATTTGTGAAAGAGGAAAATGAACTGCACATATTATCGGGTAGAATTTAAAAATCACTGGTGTCATTCATCACCAGGCAAATGGAAGGAGAGAGCTTCTTGTGTTTAAAGCAGAACCGGTGTGACCCGCTCTGGAGTCCACTTGGTACCGGCCCGAGACCACCTCCCAACGTGCGGTTCTTTGTTCAGGACCAAATCCAACTGGTCCAAACCAACCACATTTGGTCTTTCAAAGTTTTCGAGTTCACGTGAACTGAGCCAAATGGACTAGACGTGAAAGCTCCCTAAACCAGAGCTCAACTCAACACTAAACCTGGACTAGATCAGCACTAAAATGTGTTTAAACCATGACCAACTATCAAGAAGTGTGAACGCATCCTAATTAAATTTATGAATTCTTTAGAGGGAAACATGAAAGTTATAAATCTGAGACATTGTTACATATTATTATACATAACTACAATCCATACAAGAGCTTACTTGAAGGGACAGATTTGATTAAAGTAGCCGAAAATCTATAAAAATCAATCAGTGATAAGTGCACCGTAAAATTTGAGATTCTCAGATTTGAAAAAAACGGCAAAAGATTTTGTTTTAAACTCGAAATTCTGATAAGGCAGTGTATCCAGAAGATGACGTCTCCTCATTTAACCTCTCCAGGCTGTGATTGACGGCGTAGTGCAGACTGTGAAACCGTAACAGACATCATAACGAGGCCTTACCGTGACCAAAAATACACATCTCGACTGTATTTCACCCCGAGGAAAAGTGTAGGCATTTACGTCTCTCCTGCAGACATCGTTAAAACGGTGTCTGGGTCAGTGCAGTGGGAGAGAGAACAGGTTCTATTTAAAGGTAACGTCTGTAACATGTGGTTCTATGGCTGACAGAAGAGCAGGTCTTGATCAAACCAAACTAATCTTTCGGAGGAATTACGCACAAAGAACATAACCAGAAAAAGTGAAAAGGTTGAAAAGTCCACTAAAACTCAGAGCGCGTCTCAGTTGAGCCAAATGACTGATAATTACTTTGGAGTCGTTAAAATTGCTCCCACGAAACAGGGATTTTTGGGTGAATTATAGACTCAATTATATCAAATGGATGTTGACGACTGTGGGCCTTTCATTACGCTCTTCAGATAAATGGGCCGTAAAAAATAGAAAATGGCAGCAGTTTGGATTTGGCAGTGTTCAGGCTCGCTGAGATCGTCGCACAATCTGACTGAATCTGGTTGCGTTTATTTCATGTTTTATATAGATCAGAGTAGATTTGATGCTTTAGTTTAATCCACTTCATTCGTAGATTTCTCTGGGACATTGTAACTTCAAAGGCCGTTTTCTTAAAAGGCATTTTTCTCGCACAGAGACATAAAGATCAGCCTTAAAGTAGATCCTACACACAATCAGAGTAGGATTTGTTGATTCTTAAAGGTCCCATATTCTGCTATTTTGCCCTTTACACAGTCTATTCTAAGGGCTTTGTTGATAAAATTTTGCGTTGTGCAATATCCATAACATAACAGTTTCCAAAAAACACCCATTTCTTGGACTGGCCCCCCTCCTTGCAAAAGCAAACGGCTCACTCTGAGATCTGACCCCCCCGAACAGAGAGCAGGCTGCCTCCCCCGCCCAACTCGCGTGCCTCCCCCGCCCAACTCGTGCCGAAGCCTAGAGCGGAGATAGTGCGCATGCGCCATGTGCTCCGGTAAACAGCGATACACAAACACTGAATAAACATTTTATCCGTCCTGATGGTGCGTCGTGCTGAGTCCTACGTCCTGGATCTGACCTGGAGTTTGACGTGCTCCAGGGCCTCGACGACGGACATTGCCGTTTGGTAAATAACAAGCTAACTCTTCGATCTGTCATATCCATTGTGTAATTACTGTGTAGCATTAGCATTACCTGTTTTTATTCTGCGGCTGCTCGCTTCCTGGAGGCGTGGCTTAAACACCGCGTCATCCATGGGAAGCGCGTCATCCTTGTGAGGAGCCCCCGTCTGCCTGCTCACCCGAGGGGGACGGAAAAGACAGTTCTCTAGCGAAAACATGCGGGAATCAATCAAAAAACCACTTTGGGCACAACATACGAGGCCCAAATAGCACTGTAGGAAGGTTAAAACCTCTGAAAAGTCGATTTTGCATGTTATGGGACCTTTAATGCAAAGCCTGGTTTATTTTAAGTTTAAACTCAACAAAAGAGGCAAAATTAGACTTTTTATTTTTACATTTTCTGTAGAATTTATTTTTACTCCAATACTATTTACATATGACATCCAATTTTTAAATTTTTATTATTATTATTTTTTAAAATGTAATATGTCAACAAAATGAAGCAAGACATTTTCACTGGTGCTATTCATTCCTCTGGTTTATATCTCCCAAGTATGTGAAATTTTGGCAATTTTGACACAAATTACTTTTATAAAAACTTTATATGATGAAAAACAAGGAATACATTTTTTCTTACATAAAGAGTATAGTAGAAAACTACATGAGAAGTTTCAAATCTTTCCCCCTGTTGTGTCTCACCTTAAATAAAGATACTAAAATATAGCAAATATTTTGATTTTTTGGTGTGTTTATGCTTTATTTTGTAGCATATGGTTATACTTAGTTAAGGTGGGGCGATCAAACAATAATACTGTATACTGCGGTATGAAAATGTGTTATATTTTTGATACCGTCATAATTATTGGTGAATTTCATTTCCCCATGGACGACAGCACGAGTTTCATTTTGGCTGTGAGAATGAGTGTCGTGAATGCTTCCAGTTAAGTGAGCCCTGCCACTGAGCACACAGGGCGAGGGCTTTGTGTCTTGAATACCCGTTGTCACTTGCACGCCTTCTTTCTGGGTCCAGTCCTTTCATTTGGCCACCGCGCCTCACTTTTCTCCTCCTTCTCTCACTCTCAAATGTAAAAAAGGCCATCTTAGACAACAGGCGACCTTAGAAAATCTTATAACCCGGTGTTTTCCCCATTCTTTTCTTTCCCAGTCGTATTCTGTGATACATGTGAGGGCACGGTGCTTTATATGTGGCAAATGCGAGAGGCGTCTGGCTGCAGACCTTAATCCAGAGTCGCCTCTCCGCAGACCTTAACCAGGAGGCGCCCACGTGGCCTGTCCAGAGGTCCCTACCAGAGCCCGGATGTGTCAAAAATAACCAATATCAACACGCACGGCACCATACGTTTTTAATTCAATCACTCCTTGTGTTGTTAATTTATAACTAGGTAGAAACTAAATGAAATATTTGGCTATCCACTGATTAATCTTAACAAAATGTAATGATTAGAATTTGTCTCGTGCTGTGAAGTGTATATTTAGATATTACAGCTCCACACGCTCTTTACGTTATCGCTTCTAATTGTATGTGTTTCAATCAAACTTGTATTATCACGTCAAGTGTTTTTAAATATAGTGTTAATGGCGTTGAAGTGGAGATTTAAGTAACATGTTGTGAAAAACTAGGGGTGAAGTTTACTGTTAATCGCAAATTTAATGTGAATTTGTAGATGTAAATCCATCGTCAGTAATGATGGAGATTGGAATCTGACAATGAAGAATACGAGGAGGAGTTGGAGCTTTTTAAACACTTATTTGTTTGTGTGGACATTTTATGAAGAAGTGGTGGATGGGAGGGGCTTTGTTTTTTATGAATGTAATGAGATGAATGAGTAATGCATGTAATCTTTCTTTCAAGTTTTTAATTTTTTCAATACTGTTTTTTTTTTAATTTTCTGATCATAATGTTCAATATTTTGATTTGCAGTGCTTTCAATATTTCCATAAACTGTCAATCTTTCATTCAGTTTGAATGTTTTCTGATTGTTTTTAAACATATTTAAACATTTTACTAACCTCTTACTTAGGTTAGTAAAAAGTAATATTGCAGCGTAACCTTTTTTTTTTTCTTTTTTTTCGTCTGCGCAATGTGTACTTCCGGACCTGTGGGTTAAGGCGCCTCTTGGTTAAGGTCTGCGGGGCTGGCGACTTTGGATTAAGGTCTGCAGTCAGACACTCTTGGCAAATGCACTTCGTGTGACTGAAACTGAAACTGAATGGGTGTGATTATTGTAACATCTTGTCGCACTGACATTGTCTGGCCGCCCCATCAGTGGAGGAGAAGTGCGATCATGCGCTCAGCGAGAGGCCCACGCACAATCGTTTAATAAACACAAACTTCAGCCAGTTACTAAACATTAAAGTGCCCCTGACGACTCATTTGACAAAAATGCAGTTAACATCAATATATTTCAAATTTTGTTAATATACTATATATAAGTGTATATATATAAATATATATATATATATATATATATATATATATATATATATATATATATATATATATATATATATATATACTTTAGCAATTGGTTTGTTTTTTTTTGTTTTACTTCCTGGTCTTAAATGATGACATCACAGTAGGAAATGACTTAGCAACCATCCCGTACATGGGGCCAAAACTCATTCAATGTCACAGATTTCTTTATTTTACAAATAAAAATGCATAAAAATGCCTTTATTTTGTTGAATCAATGTTTAAAGGATCAAACAAGTAGTTTGTTTTGTGTAAATTATGCGTAACCTTTGGCTCCCTAGTGTGATGTCATCAGTCGGTTTACTTCCTGTAATTTTCAACATATTTTTCAACTTTCTCCACAAAATGTAAAAAATAAAATGTGTAAGTACAATTGGTATTTCTACACCAAATAAAATTAAAATTAGAAAATCATGAAAAGCTGTCATCAGCACTTTAACATAGGGCTAGGTGTGTAACGTCTTTCACTCTGTTATAAAGTTAATATTGTCATTATTTATGTCCACAAACGTTTTAATAAAGACTTTCTTTGTGTGATGGGGATGGAACACCAGGAATTTTATTAAGTTTGATAATTTTTTTTGTATGCCAACAATATTTATAGGCATAGAGGGAAAAAATGTGGACAATTCATTAATTTGGTTATTGAAAATTACTCTGATGCTCTCATGCTAAGTTGGCCTAGCCGCAAACAGGACTGATTTGGTTGCTTTGGCAATATTTTGGTTTTGTTCCCGATGAGAAAATACAGCTCACAAACCCAAATGAAGCGGTGCAAACTGTGTCACAGTTTCAGTCAAAATATAATACAAGCAATTTAAGATTGTATTTGAAAAATCCCCACCCGTTACGTGCTGCAAGGATGGATCTGACAACAAAATCACAAGCTCTGAGTACATCTGCTCAAGCACGAAGAGGATCAGGAGATACAACTACCCAACAAACAATGTCGCGAGCGTTGGCGAAGGCAGCCGAATACGAAAAAGATAGTGTGCAGCAGAAGAATTGAACTGATTAAGTGGCAAGTTGCATCGCAAAGGAATTGGTTTTGTCCAGCACAGTCGATAAAAAAATCCTTTAGGAACATGCTTGCCCCTTTTGATCAAAATTATGAGCTACCTGGTCGTTAGTACTCTTCTAAAACTGCCATTCAACAATTATATGGCGAAGAAAAACCCGAGGAGCAGACGTTAATGTCCCATCCACAGAGCTTCTCCATCACCACGGACATGTGGTCATCCATCAACATGACCCCATGCATGTTAATGAAGCAGCAGAAGATTGCCGGATAAGTGACATCTACGTAAAATAGGGAAAAATGTCACTGAATGAGGGAGTTCAGAGGATTTTCTAACCAGCATTCGTCAAAATAACGCGACGCAACGCCAGGTATTTCCAGGTTTCTGACGACGGAACATTGTTAGAACATGGTTAAAAGCTAAAAAAAAAACAAAAAAAACACTGTAGCATGGTATGATCTAGGGATGCAACGATACAGTCTGCCCACGATTCGATACATATCTCGATATGTAGGTGACGATATCGATTCAATTATGATACGTTTAATATGTCTTAAATTAAATAGAAACGCTTAAATTTTCCATTTTCTTTTATTTATTTTGGCACATCAGAAAAATAAAACAATTCAAAGATTTCCAGTGAGTGGTGCTTAACATTAAACATACTTTGTAGTGCAAAATAAACAAAATATTAAAGTACAAACTTAACCATACTTTGGATAGTTATATTTAGAATACTCTCTTCAATATTAAATAATCTAATTTTGCCAAGGAGGCGGGACACTGCGTTAATTGACACCGCTCTCTTTGCTTCGAGGTTTATCACATGTGCGAAGCAGCCGATTTGCGGTCCAAGTCCATCAGTGGCACGAACAGCGTTCACAATATTTGGTGTGTTATCCGTAGTGACTGGAATGGTAACATTCGGGCGCTCCAACTTCCACTCGGTCGCCGCAAGTTTTAGTTCCTCTGACAAATGCGCGCATGTGTGGCTCTCATACAAAGGGCGAGTTTGCAACACAGCACTTTTAATTTGCCAGTCCGAGTCCATTATATAATGAACCGTTACAGTAAGATAGCTCTCGGTTGCACGGGAGGTCCAGCTATCCGTTGTCAACGCAATATTTTGGGTTTCTGCCAATTCGTCAACAATATTTTGACGCGCTGCATCATAAAGCGCAGGGATGATATTTGTTGTAAAGTGTATACGAGAGGGCACTGTATAGCGGGAGTCTTATCATTAAATTCAACTGCGAACCCAAAATGTATCCACACCGCAGATTTAAACGAATAAGTTGCATCCTCGAACTTTGGTCTGCTATCTGTAGACGACGAAGAGGGAAGCTCTCGCTTTGGCTCGCTGCCTCCGCCATGGCTTTACTAGCATAATAACAGCAACACGAGGTTTGGGCTTGTTGTCTCCGCCCCCCAGTAACAGAGTGGCTTAGGAGTGGGGAGGGCTGAGGAGGGGTGGAGCAGCGACCTCGCGGGCGCCCGCGTCTTGGGAACAAACATGGAAAACGTTTCAAAAGAAAACACACATGATAGTGGGATAATTTGCATTGCTAGTATTGTAAAGTATCGTACATATGCGCGTATCCTATCGTAGGGGGCGTATCGAACGATTCGATAATATATCGCGTATTGTTGCATCCCTAGTATGATCGCTTTATTGTTTTGGCCCCAACTAACACCTTTCTGTCACAAATGGAGCGGAGGTCGAAGGAGCCAGGACTGACGGAGTGTTGAGATGATGTCAGGAAATAAACAGGGCCTTTTTCCATAGTTGGCAACGCCAAAAATAGATGAAAAGAAACAAGTGGAGTCAGAACTGCAAAACACACCCTTCTAACAGCCAGCCTGTATTAGAACTATTACTATATTATGTATGTGTTGTTAATAATAATGGTTCTTATTAGGATTGTGAAACTCGTTGGGGTTCAAAGTTGGCCATGATTGAGCACATTTAGGAGCAAGATTAGGCAATAAGGTACATGACCACAGAAGTAACATCCAACTCACAGGGCTGGACCGACGTTTTGCAGGCTGTTTATGCAGCTCTGAAGCCAGTCAGTGAATTTAACATTTTGTCAGGAGATGTAACTAGTTTGTCTGTTATTCCAAGGCTTTCATGCTGCCGCAATAACAAATTAACAAATTAAAAGCGCTATCCTTCTGTGACGGAGTAGCTCCGTCAGGAGACCACATGCACATACACCTGCACCGGTGTTTCTCTTACCTGCCCGTTTGCATGTCTGGTTTCCTCCGTAGTCATCACGGCACTCTTGGGTGCACACTTGATTGCTGCGCAACCATTTCTCTCGCCATAAACTTTCTTCCCCATGCGCAAATGTTCACCATTCATCACTATTCATCGTCCCCTCCGCATTTCGGTCAGCCAACCCGAGCACTGCGGACTTCCGCATTATATTGCATCACCTGTAGGGCGCGCATGCGTGACGCTCGGGTGATGTCATGTGACTTGCCGTTTAGATGCATGTTATTTATTTTTCTCTATTAGGTTCCATATACTACTGTTGTTGTTATATTTTTCTTATGGTTATATTTGTGAATTTCTAAAATTAATTGTTAAGGATAAATGTTTCTATTAGTGGAGAAAATGTAATTTTGTGTTGTTAATTGGTTTGGGGGAGGGGCTTCCCATTATAAAAGGGACCCCCCCATCACCACAGAGGCAGTGTGTGTGTAGAGGAGAGAGCTGTGTGCACCGCAGGCACCTGCTCCAGAGCCGTCCAGAGGACTGCTTGTGTTTTACTGCTAGTCACTGTAAATATTCTCACTGTTTTGATCACTATTTTTGCACCGGGAATAAATTCACGAACACTATCTTTTTGACTACGCCATATCATTCCTTTGTCCGCAAAAGAACCCACGACAATGGAGGAGGCTAAATATGAAGCAGTCTCTTCCACAGAAACACCCAGAGGAGAAAGAGTCGTATGAGCTGGCAGCTTGTAGCAAAGAACCTGTGTCCTCTGGTGACGGAGATTGTCTTCTCTGGTGGAAGACCAACTCCGCACCTTTTCCCCTCATGGCAAAAAGAGGAAAGTATCTGTGTGATTGTATCACAAGTCCACTATCAGAGCACTGATCAGCACTGCAGAACATCACGTGCCTGCTACGCTCTGCATTCAAGCCCGAGATGCATGCGAGGAAACTTGGTGCAGACTCTTAATATTTTTTGGAACACTAAAGTTATTATTTATTCAGTTGTTTACTTTTCTACAATACAAACAATTTCATGTTTACTCCTAAGCTGTTCAGTAATGGATGTATGCTTTGGTTTAGCTTTGAATCTGCATCACTATTAGTTACACGGTTGAACTGACTGGAAAAGGTGTTTGTGTGTCCTTCGTATCTGTCAGAGAATAAAGCAAGGCTGAAACCTCGTTAATATCATTCTTAGTAGTCAGTAGTAGTTGTTCTTCTTGCGTGATTGTCTGTTCTGTGTATGTGTTGTGTTGACGTGACGTGACGTGACAGGCCGAGCGTCACACCAAAGAGTAAAGACACGGACGCTTTTTCAGTGTGTATTTGTTTCACAATAATGCTTCCTATGCTACTGTCATCATGTTACACATTTCATTGCGAAAAATTAAACAGGGGCGAGCAGGTGGATGGGAGAGAGAGAGGCGGAGCCAGGTTTTTTGTGAAATTCATTTTACATTGTGCCTTAACAATTAGCCTTATTGATGTGCTATTTACAGAAAAAAACAAAACCAGTTTTAGCTACATTTTCAGCTGACTTGGCTTGAATTAGATGGAAAGACGATAATATGATACCGCGGCATGATTAGGGGACAGTATGATGGCTTGAAACAATAGATATTGCCCAGGCCTATGCACTATAGAACTATTTTTCTGGCCTTGTCTCCATGGATATATTATTCCATCACAGGGAACGCTGTATGACAATAAGCATTCATCGCCTCTGGACCTGGTGATTTCTCCTTCTGGTCTCCATGGAGATAGATAAATAAGATACGTATTAAAAATAGGAAAAACAGGTTAAGGAAAGTCGGTGTAACACAGAATTGAACAAGGGGAACAAATATTGCCGTTCAATACTAAATTTGTTATAAAAAGATTGTTTAGTCTTAAAAAAAAAACAAAAAACTTTGTATTGTTTATGCAGCATATCCAAGTTTGTTGGTTTTATGCAACTAAAAAAAACTAAATACATATAGTCCATTTACATGCTGATGGATGTTAGCGTCCTTGTCTGTCAGACACATCCATTACCTTGAGACTCATCTTTTTACACATAATCTGCACAGACACTTGTGTGCCTGCTCTATAGTATCATCCTTGTATAACCTTCACTATTTCTATGCAAAAATAATGAGTGTGTATCCCAAATGGATAGTCTCATTTGCATGAATTTATTTGTGCATTTTCTCGTTATCTACATCCACCTGCAACATCAGCCGTAATGGACTTTCTGCATGACTTTCGGACGTTTAGATCAGTCTGGTGAAAATATTGAGAAAAAAAAAACTACGCCCGTGTCGTAACGATTCCTATTTTGCTATTAATCTTAAAGTACAGCACACACTGCTGTCTTACTATTACAGAACTTGGTTTAAGCGGGAATCGAACCCCCGACCTTCGGGTTGATAGAAAAATGTTCTCTCTTGATTGGAGCAAAAGTCCATTGCCGTACTGTGAGACACATGCAGAGAAAGCAATAACCGCTCTGTTTAATAAGAAGGTGGCAGACCCTACAGAAATGTCAGCGTTAATGTAACTACTGTAAGAATGTCTTAGATTTACTGATAACAAGCAACATACTTGGACAGGCATTCAAATTCTTGTTTGCCATTGACCGTCCTTAAAGCTTCAAACACTCGCTTCACTTTGCACAAAAACTCAAGGACATTCAAGGTAATAATGCATACAGTGCGCGCCACATCAAACACTGTTGGATATTGTTGATAATATATAACAATAAAAGTATGTTGTCTGGAGCAGAGTTTAAACTGGAGAAAGGTTATTAGATTATTTTCGTGAGTGAAATGGCAGAAGTAAAAAGTTTGTCTTATTTTTTGTTCTGGAAATAAATATAAAAAAGACCTTTTTATTTGTTTTTAGTCAGCCATGTGCAGCCAGGCTCAGCATTGTGACTTTGATTTTCTGAGTGTTTCTCCCTCTCTCGTCCCAATTTAACATTTCACTGTCCTGTCCAGTAAAGTGTACAGGCCAAAAAATCAATTGGTGACTGTTCTCTCCATTCTGGACACGACTTGCAAAATGGCTGCAAAAGATTCCTCCTTCCCTGTAGTTAAGTATTTTATCTTTCGTAGTAAACCTAGAATTAAGAGTCATAAGTAGAATTGACTGCACTTTGGTGGTTTGCCCCAGTTTCACCTCATTGTCTAAAGTTTCTAAGCGTTTCTCACCTTTTCTTGATAATAGTAACAATAAATAGCAATGCAAACATCAGTCTTACTTCTTATTACGATAAAAATGCTCGACAATTAGAAGCAGACAGCACACAGCAGTCTCATGTTGACCCCAAGGATTGCTTTTACAAAACATCTGCACTGAGGCAAGACTACTAAGACTTCAACGATGTACTCGATGGGTTTTTGAGAGCTAAGAACTAGTAAATACGTACGTAAATAAATAAAAACGTCCTCCTTTCACAGTTTGAAAATCGCTACATGTCAAATTCTTGAAGTTACGGTTCAAATTGAGATGGAGACAGGTCAGAATTCTTTGGTGGAATTTGCTGTTTGACGGTCAGATTGTGGATTTTTTGACCTTGTTTATGGTTAATTTACAGTGAAAATCCATAATGAGTCCAGTCTCTCTGTATTCTCTGCAAATTCAGATGGGCGTGATTGACAGGTGGATTAGCCAACCAGGAATGCACACTGTCTGTCCACATCAAAACAAACACGGCCGCTAACGAGGAAAAAAGAGCGACAAAAATGAATCCAAGGACTGAAAAACATTGTGGATTTCTGCGGAATCAAAGAGCGAAGCAATGAACGTAGGTAATGTAAGGTCAGAGAAGTTTGATTTTGTTCTAAATGATTTGATGATCAAGGAATTTGTTTCATGAAAATAAACACACCTGATTGCATGGAGTTTGACTTGAACCATGACGGCGCGCGTGGTTACCTCAAATCTTTGTAAATAATTGAAGTGGTGTGTATTCTGGATCCCAGCAAATGGTTAATGTCCCTGTGATTGCTGGACATATCCACCTGAAACCAAAACTGGCACAAAGTTCGTTTTTTGGCCAAAAAAGAGGTCTGAAATTGAATAAATGAAACCTAACTAAGTGTATAACCGTGCTGTTGAACATTTTAAAAACATTTTTAATTAGACAAATGTCCATGGTGCACCCTTAACCATATTTGATCAAAGAAAAACAACGTGTACATGGCATGTGAAAACCAACAACCAGCAGCCGCTGTCTGTCAGCCTGACATTAAGATGTACCATAATTCACCACTTACGCCGGCTGATCTGGAAAGGTTGAATCCATCACTGAATAATCATTTTAACATTTAGCGCCTTGACACAGCAGCCAGACGTCACCTCCAATCCACACCACACACATGTGCGCACACATACACATACACACACATACACACATATACACACACACACACACACACACACACACACACACACGCACACACACGCGCACACACACACATACACACATACATATACATACAAACACATACACACACACGCACATACTAGCAATAAATTATCCAGTTAATAGGAAAAATATTATGCATTTTAAAAATATCGTTACTAGCCTTTAAACATGCTCTGGAGTTTGGATTAAACCTGTGCCCTCTCTCTGATCTGAATGGTCACTACCTAAGGTCCAGGGCCTGCACCAATCATGAATCTGTGCTGGATTGTAGCCGTACATGAAACACTTGGATTTATCTGTCTGCAGGTGAAGGCTCTGGACACTGATTATAATACTTTTTTTGAACAAAAGCACGGGCTGCATACAATTTCTTTAAACTAGAGTTTGTCAAACTTAGTAGTACTGCTGTAGGAAATTGAAGCATTCGTAGGACCTCTTTAAAGTATACTATAAAGTATCTATGCAATATTAGCATCCCACATTAAACAAGGGGCACACACAGATTTCCGGTAACACTGCAGACAATGTTAGTCTTGTGAGTCTAAGCCTAATCCTATGTGCACATGTAAAAGGCCAATGCAGCTTTTGATATGAAAGAGGTTGAATTTTATAAATCACCAAAACATCAGAACATGAGATGAGCAATTGTAAGGTACTCGAGAGCACGTTTAAATGCTAAAAATATTAGAATATTCCTTTAATGGTTGTTAAGCTGAAGTGCTGTAGCAGTCAAGCTGAAGTGCTGTATGCATTCAAAATTGCTAAACATTTGCTGCATCTAGTTTTTCCATATTATATGTTTAAATGACTGTTGTAGCGTATACATTTAATGTTCATTGGCCGTGACAGCCATGGCTGAGAGCAATAAAAGCAATTATTCTCTTATGCTCAGCAGACGAGGGTCAGTCAGGGGAAGCTTCAACAACTCAGTTCTTTTGTTCCTTTACCTGTGTTTTAAAAACTCTTGTAAAAGTATCTGAAAGGATCAGTTAACACTGTATTCTTTGCTTTTAACTATGTCTTAATGCTTGATTAATGAATGATTGTGTTGTTTTTGTGTTGCCTCTTGGCCAGGCTGTCATTATCAATGAGAATGTGTTCTCAACTAACCTACTAAAAAGAGGGTAAAAGTAAAACACAAATACTCTCTATGCTCCACTATATTACAGTAACAGTAGCAGTAGGCATGGATGCAGAAGAATCTACATCGTGACATTGTTACATTCTGGCCTTTAAGTTGGATTTCTACTGGCGTTTTGGGATGCTGGTCCAAAATAAGTTAGTCAAAAAATCGACCTTGATTTTTCTAAAACTTAGAATTACATTTGATCCATACATCTACTCCCAATCCAACACATTGCCGTTGGAGTCATTATAATTCTCCGCACTCTTCTTCTCTCTGCATGGACATGTCTGTGCACGCATCTGGAAAATAGCTGTTGTCATTTCAAAGATTGACTGAGTAAATCACTTCCTGTCCACTGACCTTTCACCTCTCACCTGCCACACACATGCCTACAATACAAATGAATGGGTATTCTGTGGCCCTGTTAGTGCACTGACCCAGCTCCGTGTCATTTGTGACAGAAATATGAGCTGTTTAAATATTCATTTTTCTGACAGCACAGAGGGAGTTTGTCGCCTCATGCGAGTTATTAAGACAATGTTGGTGAAACAGGGAGATATAGATAAAGTAGTAAGAAAAAAAGGAAAACTGAATGGTTTCATTATTTTTGGACACTTTTTGATTTTACACAATTGCATAATGGCAACACATGCAAGGGAGATAGATACAGTCAGCATCCAAGGGAACACCCACCAATGGGAAGCAGTCTATTCATTTTAATGGTGAAGAGCTACTCTATCACCCACTGCTACTACAAGAGCAAACACAGACTTAAGGTGTTACATTGCACCAAATATGACTCAAAGATGTGAAAAATTTAGAAAATTAAAGGAATTAATTGGCCCAAATGTACATACATGTCCAGGACACTGGAGGTGCGGACTGCGGGCTACATGCTACCGCGATGCTAGCACCGCCTGCTGTATTTAGCATCTAAATAACAACTCGTTTGCTTTTGTCAGATCACCAACCTCTTTAATGGTCAACTGTGACTTAAGATACGCACCATTCGTAAGAAAACGTCATTGGGGCACTTCTGGAGATGAAAACCTGCAGCTCGTGTTACAGAAGCCTGGGTTAGTGCGAGACCCTCACCACTGGTTAGCTGAGACAAGGTCCAAGGTCTGCAAATCAAGGATCATCAGAAGGCTCTGAGACACTTGGAACAAGCTGATTGCCTGCAACGCTTAGACCAACAGGAGACACTACTGCACTCACTCAGCAAAGAAAAGAAAGAACTGGAACAGAGAAACTCAGTAAAGTCAGTAAATATGACCATCACCAATAGGACCATGTAAAAGAAGTGTTCCTATAACCCACTTAAAATAAGATGAATTCATTAGCTAAGCAATGAAAAAGGAGGAGGGGAGACACAATTCAGAGCGGACTGAAAAGAACAAAGTACAATACTAAGTAGTCTTAAATCCCGAGTGGCCATTTTCATTGTGACAAATGGATTTCTGATTTGGGCACTGCACTACAAAGAAGCTGTTTGTAATTGGCTTGAAAACAAAATAACTTGGACACAGCTTCTTCCAAAAGATGACAAGTGTGGTTTTCTGTCATGATGGATAATAAGTGTTATGTGACTATGCTTGTCTAGCTTGTCCTGTGAGTGGTACTGTCCCTTAAGTGCACTAGAACCATCTCTGTGTAAAGTTAAAGGAGCAGAAAATGTCTGAGCTGAAAATGTCTAAATGATGGATGAGGAAGCGCTCTCTACATGACTGACCACACACCTGGCTCCATCACACTGTCCATCTGTGAGCTGGCCTTCCATGCACACCTGTGGAAGAGACAGGGCCATTGTTCTTTTGCTTCTGGGCCAATAGTAGAATAATCAAATTTGGTTTAATTTTAAGTATATTTACTGCTATTAGAATGTTTTCCTTAGAAACCTGATGCTTGTAGTTGTTGTAGTGGTTTAAAGCAGAACCAAGTACCTCCCCCTGCAGCTCCCTTGTGAAAAGGCAGTGTCAGAGAACGTTGTTGTTATATAACACATACAAAATCATTTTGCCAAATATATTTATATATAAAAAAAGAGCCAGGGTTTCTAAAGATAGTTTTCTTCTGGTCAATGTCTGCCATGTTGCAGGGATGATTTTCTGCTCAGATACAGCAGGGGAAGACAACGTGGAAATGTAAAACACCCCCAAAATACACACTTAACCATCACAGAGACAGGGCGGCTTGGTAGCACTGCGGTTATTGCTCTCGCTTCACAGCAAGAAGATCCTGGGCAAGAAGGCCCCGTCCTGGGCAGCACAGGGCCTTTCTGTGTGGAGTTTACATTTACCACTAAAAACATGTACAATAGTATTCTGTTGTATGAATGAGAGTGTTTGCGGGACAGAAAGGGTACAATCTGATGTGTTTACAGCATGTGTATCGTGTAACATGTGCATTAAAATGCATTGTCCCCAGCAAATGGCAGGACATTTGTTTGTTACCACTTCGGCATCATCATTGTGTCCTGGCTTCAACTTTGTTTTACCCTATCTGCCCCTACGTTACGTTATTTTACGTTCAAATAAAGCAATCCATCCCTCTTCTTCTGCTTATCCTGGACCAAGTTGCGGCGGCAGCAGTCTAAGTAGGGAATCCTAGACTTCCCACTCCCCAGACACTTCCTCCAGCTCCTCTGGGGGGATCCCGAGGCGTTCCCAGGCCAGCCGAGAGATAAAGTCCTTCTAGCATGTCCTGGTTCTCCCCAGCCTTCATGCCTTATCATTTATCATTGACTATGTTTGGGGGCTCACACTAACTTACTTTTTAATTAGCATTAGAGTGAGGATTCCATCTAATACAGACTTTAGAAAGCAGCTGAGTTTAACTCATATTGGCACTATTTGGTTCTACCTCACAGTTATTCACCTTATTCTGCCCCGCCCACTTTTGCCGCTTTTTGCCACAGAGACGCACTTTTGTTGTAAACGCACTTCCGTTTGACGAGAACTCCGTTAAAGCTAACGACGAACCAGGGAACAGTCTTGCCGCTAAAATGTTACAGAAAGTAGGTTTATTTGTGTAAAATGTTTAATGAACACGAGCAACAACAATTCAACAACGCACCGATTTCCTGGGCGGCTTTTTAGTCTAAACTAATACAACGGAAACAACACGACAGCGCGTACGGCAACTTCCAGAATAAGGTGAATAGCGTGAACCCTTGTAATCTTGTGCTCCTGCTGTAAGTGCAATACAGGGAAAATCAGTGTGCATGTACACCCACCGCAATCAATATGAGAGTTTATACAAAACATACAGAATATACATATACACCATACTCAGTATGAAGGAGGCAATGGGAATCAACTGTAGTTCTTCTTCCTAAATACATATTGGTCATTATGTTGTAACATGATGCTAATTTTAGCATTGATCAAATCTGATTGAACAAAGAAGCCTTCTAGTCATTGGTGTTAGCTTTACACTCAATTCACTCTCACTCTTTTCAAATTAATTCTGTTTGGAAGGCTTGGCTTTGAATGTTAAATAAATTTGTCTCGGATCATTTCACAAAAAATTTTTTTTTTGAATGTCAGATGTTAATGCAAAAAGCTACTGAGTAACGTACTGGTTCTAGTTCAAGTTAGCACTATCTAACCTTGGAAACGAGAAGGCTAAGGTCCCAAGTGTGCTCTAAGCTGCAATATTTACAAACTAGTCAGTAATATATCTCTCCCTTAAAGCAATACCTGTAACATTAAACCTCTTTGTTTTGCATTTGGACGACTGTTTTGATTGACAGGAACTGAAATGCAGGATGTTTCTTTCATGCTGTATATAATCTTAAAAGCCCTTTTCTTTCGCACATCAAGGGGACGTTTTCGATAAGAAACAAAGAGTCGTATTAACCTTTGGAAGTCTTTGTGTACGCTGCCGACCACATGGTAATCTGCTGTTAAAGGCCTTGGAGTGTTTATTAATGCGCCAGGTCACTTTCAAGTTTTTGCATGCTGATGAGAACTGAGGAGTGGCACTATCACGGCACTAAGCAAACAATACATACATTACTATAATCTATGTTGGGCACTTGTTTCATACGTCTTTCTCAGAACAGATAGGAAAAATAGCACACAGATTCTGCCCTAATAACATGCTAATGAAGTCAAGATAAGTAATTATCACATGCATGTTTTGCGAGTTCAGGAACACAGAGAAACCAGAGCTGTAATCCTGCAATGCAATCCAAACCGGACGCCCCACCACCCCTGGCTGCGCCTAGAAATTCTGTCTATACACATAATGAACAGAACTGGTGACAATGGGCAGCCCAGTCCAACGTGCACTGGGACAGGGTCTGACTTACTGCCGGTAATGATAACACAGCTCCTGCTCTAGTCACACAGGGACCGGACAGCCCTTATCAAAGGGCCCCGGACCCCATACTCCCAGCGCAATCCCCACAGGGAACCACAAGGTACAAGGTCGAACGTATTCTCCAAGTCCACCTCCCAGTCTTTAGTCACCACTTCCTCGTTGGAAGACATGACCATTTGATTGAGGAGATCCTCAAAGTATTCCGTCTACTGTCCGACAACATCCCCAGTCAAGGTCAACAGCTCTCCACCCGCATCGTAGATGGTGTTAGTTGTCATTAGGTCAACCGATAGTAGTCTTCCATGGCCTCCCCGAACTCCCCACAGTCCTGAATTTTTGCCTCTCCGACTGCACAGGTTGAGGTACGTTCGGCCTGCCGGTACCCGTTAACAACCTCAGGAGTCCCACAAAGTCAACAAGGCCTTATAAGAATCTTATCTTCTTCAGCCTGACAGCATCCCTTGCGCCCACCACTGGGTTCGGGGGTTTTCGCCGCGACAAGCACCCGAGACCTTGCGAAAAAGGAACAACGCTAAAACATTATATAAAGTAGATTGATTTGTGTAAAATGTTTCATGAACATGTGCAGCAGCAAGTCACACAATGCACCAATTTCCTCCTGTGTATGTACTTTTTGCAGCAGCTGTGGAAAGCCAAGCTGCCGGCGCAGATGATGGTGCAGTTCTACACGGCCATCATCGAGTCCATCCTCACCTCCTCCATCACCGTGTGGTACAGGAGCCACAGCCAGGGACAAACAGAGACTACAGCGCATTGTGCCTCTGCTGAGAAGGTGATCGGCTGCAGCCTTCCATCTGTCCAGGACCTGTACGTCTCCAGGACTCGGGGACGAGCAGGTCGGATCACAGTTGACCCTTCTCATCCTGGACACGGACTATTTGAGCCCCTTCCCCCGGGCAGAAGGCTATGGTCTATCCAGACCAGAACCTCCCACCACAAGAACAGTTTCTTTCCCTCTGCCGTTGGACTCATGAACACTTTAAGACACCTGTCACTTTAACAATATATTATATTAGAACTATCTATTTGCACTGCCACATTTGCACTGTCTGCCAACTGTACATTTCTGTATATAGTCTTAGTGTATTTTATTTTATCTTATTCTTAATCTTATGCATGCCTCTTTTATATATTTTATTCATTGTTTTATGTTGCACCTTACGCTGAAGCAAGTTTGTGAATTTTGATCACTGACAAAGGCAATAAACCAATTGATGATTCTGTGAAACACAATATACATGTGGTTCAGAATGACAATAAAAGAAGTGCTGTTACCATTGTGACAAACAACGTATTTATTATGTAGCATTTTTACTCCATTTGTTGAAAATTAAGTTAACTTAACTTAGCAAACTTAAAATTGTATTATCAATCAATCGATCTTTATGTATAGAGCCCTTTCCAACACTCAATGTGACCAAAGTGCTTTCCAATATAATACAAAGGAATACAAATAAAAATGCATAAAACCAAAGCAAATTTTTTAAATAAATTCTAAACAAAACTGGAAGCCAATGGAGTGCAAAAAGAACTGGGACGATGTGCTGACGTCTTGATATGTTGGTTAAAAAGCGACCTGCAGCATTTTGCCCTCAGTCACCTCCAATATGTGCAGAGTGGGAGACACCGACATGAAGTACATAACAAATGTCTATTTTTGAGCATATATGAATAGTCCCTTCAAGGTCGGTGCGATTTTAAAAAGGCTTGACCTTAGACAAATGACGTAATTGATAGAACCTTGCTCTCACCACACTGTCGATCTGTTGGTCAATTTTGAAATTGTTGTCAAAAAAATATTTAGTTTATTTTTGTATTCATTCTTTGGGTTACTCTTTTTTGACCTTGTCGTTCACTCTCTGGTCTTGTTCTGTATGTATTAAATTCAGTATATAAACGTTGCCATTGTATTTATGCAACCGTACACCTCTGAAAAGCTGAAACAGATTTCAAAAGAGGCCATCCCAAATCATCCACGACGGTATTTGTTTTGGCCGAATTAACTGGAGACCCTGCTGTTTTCTGGTGAAGACTTGTCCACAGCATCACTGTCCTCCAAGATTCATGGTTTCATTGGTTGAACGTCAACAACTCAAAAGTCATAGGCTCGATTCCCGCTCACACCATGTTCTAAATTTGTCTTTAGGCCATACACTTCACCCACCTTCCCTGGTATAAATATGCAGTGGCAAAAGCTTATCGTGTTGTCTTGAATACTTGAGTTTGTGTCTTTGTCCAGTAAACTTGACTGATGCTTTCACGTGTCTGGCCTGCAAGTTTCTGGCTCATCCTGAGTCCACTAAACTTCCCTCACACCTCGGACATCACTCTCACAGCAGTACATCAGTCTCCGAGGGTTTCTGTGGTGACAGCTTCCCGGTGTCACCTTGGCAGCAGTTGCCAGGTGATGGAGCGTGTTGTTGAGTGAAATAAACGTGTGATACTGACGCAGCGGGCGCCACAGTATGGGACCCCACTGTTGGTATGCACTGTCAGAAAACTTTTAACAAGGACAGGACAGTCTTTTCTACCAAGTACAAAAATATTACCAGATTTTTTTTGAAACATTAAAAAAAGAATAATAATAAATAAATCTTTGAATAATATTTTTGCTTGTAATAAAGTAAAATATGTTATTCCCTAGTACAGAAATATTGTAAAAGCATATTTGAGTGAAAATGACACCATAGCACTTTCTCTGCATCTATTTATAGCATTTTATTCCACGAGAAGCAGAAAGCGCACCATTAGCATGCTAATGTTTTTTAGTTTTACTCGGCTGCTGGGATTTAGGATGCTGTCATGGCATTAGGTAAGTAAGTGTTACTTGTGACTGCTGCTTTTCACGTTTCAAAACAGTAAAAATCAGGTACAGTGCCTTTAACTCATATTATAAAACAATATAACTTTATCTAGCTTGCTTTGACAATGTCTATATCTTGGATTTGGATCTAATTGTTGGGTTTTCAGCTGTGAACTTCAACTGAATAATACTGACTCTTCCCGATGGCTGAGTGGTGTGAACAGTAGCACGTGTGCCAGGCTCTGTGCCAGCATCAGTATTATTAATTCCTGGTTCTGACAATTTACTGAATGTCCCTCCTAACTAATTTCTCAGCTTCTTGAACCTCCAGAGGTCTCCTGTACATTTTTTTTAAATAAATAAATATATACATGTACACTTCAAACAGAAAAAATAGAACAAAAAAATAAATAAATACACACAAAAGAAACACCTAACGCGACCAGAGAGAGGGCACAGGATATGAAATTAAATTTGAACAGAAAAACTACAGCACACAGAGTTCAAAGCGAATGTCCCAGTTTTTCAAATTTGTCTTTTTCTACCATTAAAGTAGAACTATTTTTTACTTTATTAAACATCTTTGTAAGTCCGTGTGGTGGTTGCAAATTTATTTGTGGGCCATTTGAAGCCTCCATCGTCGCCCCCTGCTGTCTCTGCTCGGAAAACCAGCTGCAACATTTCCTGACGCCGACCTGAAGACAATTCTCCTGAGAAACACTGGCTCTTTTTTATATTTGGCGACATGAAATGTTTTATAGTGATTGTACTTCCTTATCTCAATAAAAAGAAAAAAAATTGCGTCTTTTTACTAGCGCTGTATTTTCACTAGAGACCTGGAGGGGGAGCTGTGTCACTGAAGTTACTTAGTTCTGCTTTAAATAACGTTCATTTTGTGTTAGCATGCTGGAGAAGGCTGCGAAAATTCACTCTTCTGCCTGTAGACTAAACGCTAACAGCAATCTTTATGATGGAACGCCTTACTGAGAGGGTCATCTGGGGTTTTCAATTCATTATTTTATGTTGTAACACATTAGTTGCCAAAGCAAAGAGCATTTTTGAGGCCAATAAGAATACAAATAATGCATAGTTCACTTTGCCTGTGTCTGAATTGTCCAGACTTGTTTGGTCTGGACAGTCTGGAGAGAGAGATGGATGGGTATAATTATGCCCAAGGAAGAGGGACATCTATTTTAGCCCAAGTGTTTAATCAGGCGGATGTGTAAACAAAGAGACAAATGGGAAACAGTTTTAAGTGATAGTTAAAGCAATTATACAAATCCAGCTGGACTGAGTAATGTGTAAAGGTTCAATGAGTTGGTGTGAGTTGAATAACGAGTCTTGGGCGGGTGAGAGCGGGTGAGGCTGGGTGAAGAGAGGAAACGTAAGGAAGAGACATTAGGCAACAGGTTTGAGCAAGTTGGTTGATGACAGTCAGTTTTCCCCATTACAGTAGTTTTTAACAATGAGGCCAATCTCAGCAATTTGCATAAAAAAAAAACCAACAAAAACAAACAGCTAATTCTAATGTGCACAAGCTTTATTTCGCTAAGTTTGTCGGTTCAACAAATAAAGTTATCATCAGCAGAAATATGGCAGTTTTTCAAAAGATCAAGTCAGTGTTTAGGAAGGAATTAAGTCTTTGTTCACGCTTTATTAAGGCTAATCTAGGTGTAGTTATTGTAAGTTGTACAAGAAATAAAGAAACTAAAAAAGTCTACACTTATTTTATTGTTCTACATGTTTTGATTTGTAATGGCATCGTATTGCGAAAGAGTCAGTTAGTTGTCACTTGCTACCATGTGTCAGAAACTAACCTTAAAGGGGGGAATGTTTTAAAAGATAGCATTAAATTGACTATCACATACAATTTTGATGTTGTTTTCTCATTTCAATTTAATCTACTCTCATGTATTGTAATATTGCTAGATTTTCAAATGGTTCTAAAGCTTGGACCTTTGGTGGCTGTGAAGGACAATTGACTGGGGCCCCCTACAGGTTTGAGGGTCTAGGTTGCCCGTGACGTTCAAATGTCTCTAAGTTCGAGAGGTCCAGTGTCTGCAGTGCATTGCAGTGATTGCAGTGCACGCTGTTTGAAGAGCGATCTTCAAACAAACTTCTGGATGACAACCCTGAAACCTTTTCTACAATGGAACGCGCCTGGACGAATGAGGGATTACATCGATGAACTGCAGTGATTAAAAAAACACAGACATGTCTAACAAAGTTAAGAGCCCTGACACAGCCATTTAAAATAATGTACTTTCTGTAGACTGGTCAAAACCTATAACTTTGCACACAATTTTTAAGGCCTATACAACTTTTGACCGCAGGGGTAGGAACACCTATTTTTCAGTTAACCAAGAAGTGTAGTTATTTAAATGAGGCCATACACAGTTGTTACCTTCTTTAATGGTTTTTCGCTAATTGATTAATAAAGATAACATTGTTTTTTCACATATTTTAGACCACGAATATTCACTTGCTGACAAAATGTGTGTCTTTTTGGTGTAAACACTGCTCTATCTGTCATAAAATCTATTTGCATATTGACTGTTTCGGTAATTGTGTATAGTCCAGATAACTATGATTAGATTATGACATTTATTGACAATTATTTAAATGATCAGGTAGTTGCAATCAATCAATTAACTCTTTTCAGCCTTAATAGCCTCTGGGAAGAGATACATCACAGAGACAGCTCTGAGCTCTGAATGCAGACTGCACCCGGTGCAGCTGAGTCTGGTGTGTTGGAGCAGTGTTCTTGCGGAGGATAGCTCACATGAAGATCAGCAGCCGTATTTTGCTCCTGGCAGTAGCGTGGCACAGGCGTAAATGACCATGTTTTGCACCAGTGCAAACGGTGACGTCGTGGGGCGTGGAGCTATAAACAAGAGGCGTGATCAGGCCAAAATATGAGGTGGAATGACACAAACGCAGCACGTGGTGTGATGCATTCTGCGAATGGCCAGAATCACAACAAATAAACTGCATCGCCTCCATGTGTGAGACATTTGGTGTTGTACATTTGTCTCTTTGAACAGTTTCAAATACTTACGCATTAATATAGGTCTGTTCAAGTGACGCAAATAAGGCTTTATTAAAGATAAAGGATGTCTCTGCACTAAAACAGCCAGAGCCTCATACAGCACTGCTCATAACAGAGGGCACATGACAACACTACAGCCTGTGGCAGGGTATTAAACATACGGGACAGAGATCCTCAGAGCGTCAGAGATGCTTGAAACGCAGGTCCCGTGCAGGTCTCTTCAAGACAGTCGCCACGTTTGACCCTTTTATATCAAAATAAATGTTTCCATGGCTGTTTTGTTTAAAATTGTTTTTAAAATTACCTAGAGCAAGCGCTAAAACATTACATCGACAAACGGATTTGTTTCTTTTTTTTCTGAAGTACACATTTCTATTAGAGAAAATTTGATGCGCAAATACAAAATGTTTCTATTTAATGGTCAATGGAAACACAACTGATGCCACAGTTCTCAGTCATTGGTTCAAACACCTTATTCCAGAAGTTGCCGTACGCACCGCGTCTTGTTTCTGTTGTATTAATTTACATGGAGCAGACGAGCTCAACAGAAAATAAGTTCTACATGGACTAAAAAGCCGTTTTCAGACTGACAAGGAAATCGTTGCGTTGTTGACTTGTTGTTGCTCGTGTTCATTAAACATTTTACACAAATCAATCTACTTTATGTAACATTTTAGCGGCAAGACTTTTCCCTCGTTCGTCATTAGCTTTAACGGAGTTCTCGTCAAACGAAAGTGCGTTTACAACAAAAGTGCAAAAAACTGCAAAAGTGGGCGGGGCAGAATAAGGTCAATATGGACCGTCACATGCCCCTCCAGCCTCCAGGGGACAAGTACAGCCTCTTTAAGATAGCGTTACCGCCGTGAAGGTAACAAACGTCTGACCTGGAACTGCCCCTGCCCAACGCATTAACGCCAGGGGCAAAATATGGCCCCGGAGCTCTGCGCTCTGTGCTCTTGTGGTCACAGGTATTTATTGGTGCACTTGAAAGACCACGTGAACGCAATGACCAATCATCTAAAAGGGGGAAAGTCTGCAGATGGCTCCACCGTCTGGTTAAAATTGACAGCAACATCTGGAACACCACAGAATCTCCACTGGCATGGCCCAAGCTCCTCTTGTTACTTTTAAATATTTGGAGTTGCTGGGTAACAAGTCTGGTGAAGATGTGAGGACTTCAAAATAACCTCTTTTATAATTACCATACCATGACACCAAACAAAACCACTTTTTATTGTGAAATAAACGCATAAAAGTCAGTTGACGATAAAGTATAATTACCTTGCCAGCAAGATTTGCAATCTCGTTAGGCTCTTGCTGACTTGCTGTTTTAATAGAGCCCACTGGACTGGACCAATCACAGGGCAGCATTTTGATTTGAGCCATAACAACCACCCCAAATCAAACATGGTGGCACTGATGGATGTTTTTGGACCATTTTAGCCTAAATATGGACTATTTTGTTTTTCAAAAACATGTACATAGAAGAGCTTTGTGCATTTGTGGGCAGAAGAGATATATGTTCTTTTCTCTCCACTGGATTTAACTCAAGTTTGATTTTTCAGCTTCTTCCGCCGACACAAATAATTGTAAATACTTTTTTTCTTTTTATAACAAACTGATGGCTTTCAGCTGAAACCTCTGCCAATTGATTAATGTACAGAAGTGCTACACAAATCAGTCTGGTGTGAGCCAGGTTAAATATATGATTTAGGTCAAATATAAGCTGAGCCTTATTATGGAATAAATAATGCTTGCACTGCATCTAAACAAACCAAATACACATACTTTGTTCCACTCAAGCCTTGGCTCTGCAGTGAACTGTACAATACTGCAGTACAGTGAAATATCTGTAGAGGCACCGCCGCTTGGTGCTGAGATCAGACTCCACAATATACACACTCACCTCCCTGTGCGCTCTGGATCGAGGGGAACCTTCAGTAGTGCAGACGAGGCCTTTGAGTTCCAGGTGGAAATCTCCCTGGGGTGGATATGAACCCGTGTGAATGAGAATCTGCTGCTGTCTGTGAGCTGTACTGCCTCGGGCCTGGCTCCAGTCTTCGTCGTGTACACGGCATGATAGAAGCGCCTGACTTCACCTGCTCTCCTGTGGATCGGCTCTTAAGAAATGCTAATGACTTATGTTGCAAAATAATGCTGGCTAAGTATAGCACTGTTTTGCCAATTGAGAAACAGTCTATTCAAATAAGAGAAGAGATTTCTTAGGGGCAGGTCGTGTTAATATTTAATAAAGTAGTTTTGGTCAGTCATACAGTGTGAGCTGGTCTAAGTACCTGTTCACCGCTCCATACAGTGTAAGCAGGTCAGAGCATCCGTCCATCGCTCCAAACAAATCACCAAACAGAGAATTACGAATTAATTAGAATGTGAGCTTAGGAAAAATATAAGAAATATTTTTACAAAATTGCACAGTGTAAGCCCAGTTTTATGTGCATTACAACACGCACCATGACAAGAGCCATAATTAGTGCTTGAGTATGCATATCTTTTTTTTTTTTTTTTTTTAACAAATCATAAATGCCACAGTTTTGAAGAAATGTGGAAGCCATTTATCTTATATTTGCAAATTATGGACAGTTTGTCTGAGTGATTGCACCCTGGGACAAGGGGTTATGTGGGGAGGGTTTCTCGTGTGTGTTATTTTTATGTATGTATAGATAGTATTTTATTTTTTGCCTAAATGAAGCTAAATTTTCCTTATATTTTGAAGTGATATTTCATATTTGCTTCTCAATAAATATATTATATTCTGCTAATTGCCCTATTTTGTAGGACCATGTTACAGTACGTAAATGACAAAAAAAGACAAAATACGTTGAATACCACAGGTTGGGCAAAATAATCACTTGATGTCTACATTTTTTATTATTTCCCAATTGCTGCTATGATGAAAATAAAATGCACACCATACATTAAGTTTGAGTTTGCCTGATGGTTATACAGAATATTACTTTATAAATTAGTAGCTCCCTCTTAGCGCGGACAAAAATAGATGCGCTGTATTTTTTACATCGATCCATTGTACCAAGTTTTCAGTTTGGGGCAGAGAAAGATGCACTACATAAGCAATCCATTCCAATTATCATCATCTGGATAAAGCTCTCATGACAACATCACGTCGCCCTTTCGCTAGCTCCGATCAATTAGAACTAAATCATCAATTCGCTCCACTAATTAGCTTTATCACATTAGCGCTTATTACAGTGAAATGTATTATATTTGCCACTTCCTCTTCCCGCTCTTTAACCATTCCCAAGACTGTATCTAAAATGGGAAGTGTGCAATTGAATTAAAATGTTATATTAATTAGACAAATGGAAATGATTCAATTAATGAGTGCGTTATGGGAGAGTGTGCGAGGTTCTGTGTGTGTAACAGGGGCCTCTCGCGGGATAAGAGGTTTATTAATAATATTGAGGATTTGAGAGTCTTGGCAGAGAGAGGTAATTCGTCACTGTCAGTAACCTAGAAAAGCCGTACTCCTGGGAAACTCACTCAGAAAAGAAAGGCCCGAAACCGAATAGGAGACGTGTTCTGTGTGGAAATCTTCAGCACTGAATGAGCCAAGAACCTTCACAAACGTCTGTTAAGTTTTGCAATACACCAATGACCCAAAAGATTACAACCATTGACTGGTAAGGGGAATAACAAGTGTTGTCTGGCCCCTACTAGTGGTATGCAAATAGGGCCTTTTTTTTTTGGTTGAGAATTGTTTGAGTGAGGTTAAGATAGAGGTACGTTACCAGATGGACTGATGTTGTCAGTTGTTTTAAGTGTGTATAGAAGGGGACTTAAAGAAAGAACTAAGTAACTTCAGCAACAGAGCTCCCCCTGCAGGTGTCTTGTAAAAATACGCTCCCAATAAAAAGGCCAAAAGCTTCTTTTTTCCCCTTCCTTTTTATTGAAATAAGGAAGTACAATCACAAATATATAAAAAAGCCAACTATAAAAAAAGAGCTGGTGTTTCTCAGGAGAGTTGTCTTGGGTTAGTGCAAATATTGCAGGGCTGGTTTTCCGTGCAGAGACAGCAGGGGGAGGCGGTGGGGGATTCAAACGCCACAAAAATACATTTGCAACCACCTCACGGACTTCCAAAGACATTTAATAAGGAAAAAATGTGACTTAGTTCTACTTTAATACATAGCCCTGCAAAGGCCGTTAATGTGGTTAAAGCTAGCTTCATGTCCCTTTTTGACGGTAAAAGGTACATACAGGTAAAGAATATGCAAGCCAAGTGTCATAATTTATGTTGAAAAACAAAGTCGCAAATGAAAAAATGGAGCCTCACATACCTACTTGCCAATACCTGATCTCATCAGATCTCAGAAGCTAAGCAGGTCGGGGTGCATGTGTGTAAAAAAAAAAAAGTTTAAGGCCCGCTTACAGCTCTAGTGTATATTACACCAATGACTAGTGGAGGTCAGAGGGGCTGACTGCGCCTCTGTCAGTCTGAAGCAGTGCAGCTATGGCTTCAAGGGGAACATATTTTGCATTTTTCATATTGTTATTAGCCTTTAAACATGCTCTTGAGTACTTTACATTTGCCATCTCATGTTTAGAAACAAAAAAGTTTTTTTTGTTTTTCCGCTATCTGCCATGCACTTACTGAGTGTAAGGTGCCAGCAGATGGCACCTAGCGCTATACATCATTTAGTTATGTTATCACTGTAAGAGACTCCATGAGACGGGATGATTAGCCTAGCAGTATCAGTGATTGTGTTGTAGTGTAATATATTGTTAGTTTGAGTATCTCCTCACACCAACACGTGGTGCTATCATGCCCTCCCAACATGAGGGGATGAGAGGAAATACTGATGATTTAGGAATTGGTCGTATGTCACACAGCCCTTGGTGAGTGTGTGATTAAGTTCATTCAATTCTTATATTTATTTTTATCAGGGTACCAGCTCTTTGATCAAATTACCAATTTCCAAATCAAATATTAAAATTAATAATTATTAATAAACAATTGTAAATCTATTATTACTAATAATTAAAAGTTGGTCAGTCTGAAGGTTGTAAGAACTTAACCGTGACACTGACTTATTTTCTGGAAATAAAATAACACTTTACCAACTGTGTACAAACAGATAATATGGTGATTAAATATTCAAATTAGTCATTAAAAGATGTAAACTAGACAAGGTTGTTCTGGATCTGTCTAGTTATGTGTTAAATGAGTTAAATTTAACAATTAAAATGTATTAATGACAGCTTGTGTCTGTGAAATCTGTGCACTTACGACCCAAGAGTTTCTCCAGCCTTGTGTCCATGTCGTGACCTGAGGGTCAGATGCTGCAGAGCGTCGGGTCTGGAGCTGAGAGGGACACGGCTGCGGCTGAAGAGTTTCCCTGAAGATGCTTCCTGTGAAGAAAGGAGGAAGAGGAGGGTGCTTCTCTGATGAGCGTCTGGGTCCGGCAGCAAATGGTCACAGATTAAAACCCAAAAGTTGTTGTTGTAGACTGAAAAATCTCAAAAAGGTCCTTGAAAATGCATGTGTGCAGTCAAAATCACGTCAAAAGACGGGCACAGATCTTGGAGGAGAGAGAAGTCAGCTCCTTGGACCTTTGTTCCCCACAGCTGAGCTGATAAGCACAAGTTGCTCTCAGACTCTGTCTCCTCTGTTCCTTGGTTGTAGGAGGGTTTAGAGGGCACTCTCCTGTGGAACTGCCATGTGCGGTTCCTCCGTTGGGATTCGTACTGGGACGAGGCTGGGCCTGGCCTCCAAGTTGCTCGGAACTCAGTTGCTTTCTCTTTGCTCCGAAGAAGAACTCTGGCCAAAGCTGCTCGGTGCACCTCAGGCTTTGGTGCCAATTTCAAGCCAATCAGGGACTTGATAGTCTTGACTCAAGTGTGTGTGTGTGTGGCAGAATGTATGACCTAAGGGTCAGGGTTGGACAATAACCAGACCTCCATTGTGTGACCATTAACCAAGTTAGAGGTGATTTTCATTGTCCGTTGAAATGCATATTATGACACTGAAATGTTCAGAAGACGATTCACAAAACATTTGAATCCACTAAAGAACATTCACAAAATAACACAACATTGTAAATTCATCCTATAAGAGTCTTTCATGAATAAGATGTTCAAGTTATTCAGTCGAACAGCTAAGTCTTTTATCTGTGTTTGGATTCCTTTTTCTCTGAAAATGTTTAATGGCTCATCAGAGTTAATTTTAATCCATTTTCAAATAGAAAACAGTTACTTCAGCCAAGTTTAACCCAGCTTCCAAAGTAGCATTGTGTTTGCACATTCAGAGAAGCTTGGTATGAGGACACAGAATGTCCAGAATGGGGGCAGGCATGAGTAAGATTCATGAGGTCAGCGATAGTTTGTCTCATCAAGTCCTATAGTGTTAAGACGGCAGAAATGCTCAGAATGAGTCTGGTGATGATTTAAGGACTTAAAACAGCAGAAGATCCTTGTAAAATCTGAAAAAACGTCACTGATTGATGGTGTTCGGCAGGAAGTGAAGTCTGAGAGAAGAGGAGAGGCATGTTTTTGATGACGGAACATGGTTAAAAGCTCAAAAAAGTCACTGTAGCAGAATAAGTGTCCTTTCTTCAACTGTAGATTACCACCATTGAGTGTGGTGTGAATGAATAATGTGAAGCGTCTTTGAGTGTGCATTATAGTTATTATTATTGTCAAAATTTCACACTACTATCATTGGTCTCATCAGTGAAAATGATGAATCCTTTTACAGAGCAGAGGTTTTGAATGTTGTCGAGTGGAGCCAAAACTCCTTCTGAATACAACTAAAACATTTAATTTCGTATTTTTTGTCTATTGTAATTATACAGTTACGTATACAGAGCAGAGAACCAATAGACAATATGACAATGGAGGGAATTTTGCATTTCAATTTAGTTTTGATGAGCCATCTCATCTTAAAATCTTTGTAATTTGGGTTATGAGAATGTTACAGTAAAAGATACTACATTTGGGTCAATTTAGCCGAAAGCCCGATTGCCTAAAACGTTCAGTGTTTGTCCATTGTTCATTGTTATTATTATATGTAGTTGTTATTTTTACTTTGCACTCTAAAACCACATTGGAAGAACATTGAGCTCAATGCAATGAGCTCAAATTAAATATGGCAAATAAACTAAACTTAACTGATGTGTGATGTCAGATTGTATAAAAATAGGTGGAACACAAATTCGTTCCTTAGTAGCCTGACCATAAGCTGATTGAGGGAGTTCAGCAGGGAGAGTTTTTGACGGCCGGAGAGGAGAAGATTTTCTAATCAGCATTCCTCAAAATAGTATGAATGAAGCAAATGTAACTCGAGGTATGTTTCTGATGATGGAACATGAACACGTTTAAAGTTCAGAAAAGTCACAGTGGCAGAATATGTGTCCTTTAAATGCTTAACCATTTAGATTTAGTTTTGATGAGCCATCTCATCTGAAAATCTTTGTAATTTGGGTTATGAGAATGTTACAGTAAAAGATACCACGCTTGGGTCAATTGAGCCGAAAGCCTGATTGCCGAAAACGTTCAGTGTTTGTCCATTGTTCATTGTTATTATTATATGTGGTTGTTATATGTGGTTTGCACTCTAAAGCCACATTGGAAGAACATATGCAATGAGCTCAAATTAAATATGGAAATAAACTAAACTTAACTGATGTGTGATGTCAGATTGTATAAAAATAGGTGGAACACAAATTCGTGAGCCTTGAGACTAAAAATGATATCTAGACTGATATCCTGACCGACCGTCCAGACTTGCAGAGCTGTACCTCTAGTCTTTCACAGTGAAGGGGAGTGTATCAGTCTTGTCCACTGAAGGGAGTGCTCTCAAAAGTTGTTCACATAAAAATAAATAATAGAACAAAAGGAAAACTGTGAATTTGGTCTAATTCTTTTACAAAAGTCCGGTAATTCTTAACATTTCTAAAACTTTCTGGATGTACTTTAGAGTGACATAAACCCCGACAGTGAAGGCCAGTCAATATTATTCAGCTCAACAATTTGCATAATGTATTTAGAATGGAAATCTGGATCTGCACTCAGACATTAGCTTTAAGGAATACATTATCTTTTAAATGATTCATCTACAATCAAGTCAAGCTTATTTCGTTAATGGGAAAGTTGGCAGCAGTGATGAGTTGAGAAAGAGTCTTTTTTTTTATTGCAGTAGTTGAAAATTGCACAAATCTGAGTAATTACGCGAAATGTAATAGTAACCAACTCATAGAAATGATTTGAAGATATCGTTGTGAAATGGTTTCTTTTTTTGTTGCAGATATAGATTTTGAATAAAAGTGTGGTATGGGTGATGGGTGGTAATCAGGGTTTTATCAAAACAAATCATTGTATATTTTTGTAGAGCACAAAATCACAACAACAGTAGCATCAATAGGCCACAGGAAAGCAGTTCATCCAGTACAGAGAGGGTTCCTCAGGCAAATGGGAACATCCAGGTCACGGGTCAGGGTCGTGGGAAGGGAGGGTCTTGGTTGGAACAGCCACCGCAGTGTCTGAAACAGTCTCCACTCCCCGAGGGAAGTGGAGGAAGAGAAAAAGCATGTGAACAGCAATAAACAGACTACACTTGAACTAAAATCTTAAATATTGTTGATAGGGAAAGTAGGAAGAACCAGAGGACAGTGTTAAAGCTGCCATACTTCCCCCAGTATAGTTACTCTCGGGGCAGTGTGGCTAAAACTGTAGATTTTTATTTCTGTTCCTAACTAGCCTGACCATAAGCTGTTTCAAAGAACAGAAAAAGCTTGGTAGCTACACCCTCCAGCTCCTATAGTATTGTGTTCATGGTTAACTGACTAACTGTCATTAAAGGAAAATATTATACATTATTTTGTATTATTATTCAGATTCAGACAACTTTATTAATCCCACCACGGGCAATTGGTAAAAAAGCAGGTATAAAAAAAAGCACATAGCAACCAACCATAACACATAATGGAGCAAATCTGAACAAAGAGGAGCCTTGAGGTCAGTAAACAGCACTCATCAAAAGCATTGCATCTACTTTTCACTTTGTGTTCAAATTTAAAGCTGAATAGAAGTAGGCTATTACTGAGTAAGACTCAAGATACCTATTTGTCTTGGAATAAGGAACAACACAACAACAGCCTGAGGGCAGTAAAGAAAAGTCACAGTAAAACACGACTTGGCATTAGCATTTAAACACGCTCTTGAGTACCTTAAGTTTAGCATCTCATGTTTTAGAACCAAAAACAAAATGATAATCTGTATGTGGTTCTGTACATGGTTCTAAACATGTTATTACTTGAGCTTTTATGAAGTGTGCGAGTTAAGCAAACAGTTACAGTGATCGTGTTTAAATGGCAGAAATGCTCAGAACAAGTCTGCTGATGATTTAAGGACTTAAAACAGTGATGTATAAAATCGGAAAAAATTGATTGAGGGAGTTCAGCAGGGAGAGTTTTTGACGGCCAGAAAGGAGAAGATTTTCTAATCAGCATTCCTCAAAATAGTATGAATGAAGCAAATGCAACTCGAGGTATGTTTCTGATGATAGAACATAACCACGTTTAAAGTTCAGAAAAGTCACAGTAGCAGAATATGTGTCCTTTAAATGCTTAACCATTAAATGCCTTGTTAATTGAAGCATTTCTTTGCTTTAAATCAAATAGAACACTTTGACTTAATTAGGACACACACGTCATCAGAGCTGATTCATCAAGATTCTGTAAGATGACTTAATTTTGTACTGATGCGTCAAACAGTTCGACCAGTGCTACTGCATTGGGACCCACAGTGTACAAACACCTCCCCCTGCTGTCTACTCTATCATCTACACCAGGGCTATTCAACTTGATTTGATCAAAGGCCAGATTTTTCAGATGTGGCTTTTGAAATATGGAGAACTGAACCAGGACTAAACAATAACTAAACCAGGACTAAACCAGAACTAAACAATGACTGAACCAGGTCTAAACCAGGACTAAACAAGAACTAAACCAGGACTAAACCAGGTCTAAACAAGGACTAAACCAAGACTAAACCAGGACTAAACCAGGTTTAAACAAGGACTAAACCAGGTTTAAACCAGGACTAAACAATGACTAAACCAGGGCTAAACAATGACTAAACCAGGGCTAAACAATGACTAAACCAAGACTAAACCAGATCTAAATCAGGAGTAAACAAGGACTAAACCAGGACTAAACAAGAACTAAACCAGGTCTAAACAATGACTAAACCAGGACTAAACAATGACTAAACAGGACTAAACAGGACCCCTCCTTGAACCGCCACCTTAACGTGGTGGAGGGGTTTGAGTACCCGAATGATCCTGGGAGCTATGTTGTCGGGGGCTTCATGCCCCTGGTAGGGTCACCCATGGCAAACAGGTCCTGGGTGATGGGTCAGACTAAGAGCGGTTCAGAAGCCTCTTATGACGAGTGTAAAATCAAGGAAGTGTACGTCGCCCGGACGGGCGTCACCGGGGCCCCACCCTGGAGCCAGGCCTGGGGTGGGCGCTCGACGGCGAGCGTCTGGTGGCCGGGCCTTTCCCCACGGGGCCCGGTCGGGCACAGCCCGAAGGAGCGACGTGGGGCCGCCCTCCCGTGGGCCCACCACCTGCAGGAGGATCCATAAGGGGCCGGTGCAAAGAGATCTGGGTGGCAGTCGAAGGCAGGGGCCTCGACGACCGGATCTCCGGACACAGAAACTAGCTCTGTCGAGCGCTTCCGACTAGATATAGTCGGCCTCACCTCCACGCACAGCCTGGGCTCTGGAACCCGTCTCCTCGAGAGGGGCTGGACGCTCCATTTCTCTGGCGTTGCCCCGGCGGGAGAAGGCGGCGGGCTGGTGTGGGCTTGCTCATAGCCCCACAGCTCAGCCGTCACGTGTTGGAGTTCACCCGGTGAGCGAGAGGGTCGTATCCCTCCGCCAGGTGGGGACAGGTCTCTCACCGTTGTGTCGGCCTACGGGCCGAACAACGGTGCAGAGTACCCGGCCTTCTTGGAGTCTCTGGGAGGGGTACTGGACAGTGCACCACCCGGGGACTCCGTTGTTCTACTGGGGGACTTCAACGCCCATGTGGGCAACGACAGTGACACCTGGAGAGGGGTAATCGGGAGGAACGGCCCCCCCGATCTGAACCCGAGTGGTGTTCAGTTATTGGACTTCTGTGCTAGTCACAGCTTGTCCATAACGAACACCATGTTCAAACACAAGGGTGTCCATCAGTGCACGTGGCACCAGGACACCCTAGGCCGGAGGTCGATGATCGACTTTGTTGTCGTGTCATCTGACCTTCGGCCGCGTGTCTTGGACACTCGGGTGAAGAGAGGGGCGGAGCTGTCAACTGATCACCACCTGGTGGTGAGTTGGATCCGCTGGCGGGGGAGGAAGCCAGAACGACTTGGTAGGCCCAAGCGCATCGTGAGGGTCTGCTGGGAACGTCTGGCAGAGCCCTCTGTCAGCAGGGTTTTCAACTCACACCTCCGGGAGAACTTCTCCCAGATCCCGGGGGAGGCTGGAGACATTGAGTCCGAGTGGACCATGTTCTCCACCTCCATTGTCGATGCGGCAGCTCGTAGCTGTGGTCGCAAGGTCTCTGGTGCCTGTCGCGGCGGCAATCCCCGAACCCGGTGGTGGACACCGGAAGTAAGGGATGCCGTCAGGCTGAAGAAGGAGGCCTACCGGGCCTTGCTGGCTTGTGGGACTCCTGAAGCAGCTGACAGGTACCGGCAGGCCAAGCGTGCTGCAGCCCGTGCTGTCGCAGAGGCACAAACTCGGGATTGGGAGGAGTTCGGGGAGGCCAAGCAGGAGGACTATCGCTTTGCCTCAAACAAATTCTGGCAAACCGTCAGCCTCAGGAGGGGAAACAGTGCTTCACCAACACCGTTTACGGTGCGGGTGGAGAGCTGTTGACCTCGACTGGGGATGTGGTTGGCCGGTGGAAGGAATACTTTGAGGATCTCCTCAATCCCACTGTCACGTCTTCCGAGGAGGAAGCAGAGGCTGAGATCTTGGAGGCGGACTCATCCATCACCCTGGCTGAAGTCACTGAGGTGGTTGGCAAGCTCCTTGGTGGCAAGGCTTCGGGGGTGGATGAGATCCGCCCTGAGTATCTTAAGTCTCTGGATGTTGTGGGACTGTCTTGGCTGACACGTCTCTGCAACATCGCGTGGCAGTCTGGGACGGTACCTCTGGACTGGCAGACCGGGGTGGTGGTCCCTCTGTATAAGAAGGGGACCAGAGGGTGTGTTCCAACCACAGGATCACACTCCTCAGCCTCCCCGGTAAGGTCTATTCCAGGGTACTGGAGAGGAGAATCCGACCGATAGTCGAACCTCGGATTCAGGAGGAGCAGTGTGGTTTTCGTCCCGGTCGTGGAACACTGGACCAGCTCTATACTCTCCATCGGGTGCTCGAGGGTTCATGGGAGTTTGCCCAACCAGTCCACATGTGCTTTGTGGACCTGGAGAAGGCATTCGACCGTGTGCCCCGGGGCGCCTTGTGGGGAGTGCTCCGGGAGTATGGGGTCCGGGGCCCTTTGTTAAGGGCTGTCCGGTCCCTGTATGACCGGAGCAGGAGCTGTGTTCGCATTGCCGGCAGTAAGTCAGACCTGTTCCCGGTGCATGTTGGACTCCGCCAGGGCTGCCCTTTATCACCGGTTCTGTTCATAGTTTTTATGGACAGAATTTCTAGGCGCAGCCAGGGCGTGGAGGGCGTCTGGTTTGGGAACCACAGGATCTCATCTCTGCTGTTTGCGGACGATGTCGTCCTGATGGCTTCCTCAGACCAGGACCTGCAGCATGCACTGGGACGGTTTGCAGCCGAGTGTGAAGCGGCTGGGATGAGGATCAGCACCTCCAAATCCGAGGCCATGGTTCTCGACCGGAAAAAGGTGGCTTGCCCTCTCCGGGTGGGTGGAGAGTCCTTGCCTCAAGTGGAGGAGTTCAAGTATCTCGGGGTCTTGTTCACGAGTGAGGGAAGGATGGAGCATGAGATTGACAGGCGGAACGGTGCAGCGTCTGCAGTGATGCGGGCGCTGTATCGGACCGTTGTGGTGAAGAGAGAGCTGAGTCGAAAGACGAAGCTCTCGATTTACCGGTCAATCTACGTTCCTACCCTCACCTATGGTCATGAGCTCTGGGTAATGACCGAAAGGACGAGATCGCGGATACAAGCGGTCGAAATGAGCTTCCTCCGCCGGGTGGCTGGGCGCTCCCTTAGAGATAGGGTGAGGAGCTCAGTCACACGGGAGGAGCTCGGAGTAGAGCCGCTGCTCCTCCACGTCGAGAGGAGCCAGCTGAGGTGGCTCGGGCATCTGTTCCGGATGCCTCCTGGACGCCTCCTTCGGGAGGTGTTCTGGGCATGTCCCACCGGGAGGCGGCCCCGGGGTAGACCCAGGACACGCTGGAGGGACTATGTCTCTCGGCTGGCCTGGGAACGCCTCAGGATCCCCCCGGAGGAGCTGGAGGAAGTGTCTGGGGTGAAGGAAGTCTGGGAGTCCCTGCTCAGGCTGCTGCCCCCGCGACCCGGCCCCGGATAAGCGGAAGAAGATGGATGGATGGATGGATAAACAGGACTAAACCAGCTCTAAACCAGGACTAAACAATGACTAAACAGGACTAAACCCAGGACTAAAAAAGGACTAAATCAGGACTAAACCAGATCTAAACCAGGTCTAAACCAGGACTAAACAAGAACTAAACCAGGACTAAACCAGGACTAAACAATGACTTAACCAGGACTAAACAAGGACTAAACCAGGTTTAAACCAGGACTAAACAATGACTAAACCAGGACTAAAGAAGGACTAAACCAGGTTTAAACAAGGACTAAACCAGGTATAAACCAGGACTAAACAAGGACTAAACCAGGTCTGGTTCTATCATTAGACCAGGTATACCAGGTCTAAACCAGGAGTAATCCAGGTCTAAACCAATAATAGATAAATAAAGGGCCACATCCTATCCCTTGGAGGGCCTGATTTGAAGAGCCCTGGTCTACACCATCAAGGACCTTTTTGTATTCCTGTCCATTAAAAATAAATAAATTCAAGACAAGGTTGACCTGAATTTAGTTGGTAAATTGGAAATGACACAGAGCTTGTCCCGAAAGGACTGCAGATTTCTAAATGATCACAATCCAATCCAACAACTACACTTAAACCAGGACCACTTTCATGATGTTCCGATGGCACAAGCAAAAAAACTCTCTTTTTGAACGTGGTTGGGTTGTTGAGCTGCAAAAGCAGGGCCTCTCTCCATCACTGCTGAGGTGGGACGCAGTAAGGCAGTCATTTTGAACTTCTTAAAAGACCCTGAAGGTTATGGAACAAAAAAGTTCCAGCACTGAGCCGGAGGATCCGATTGGCTGTCTGTCAAGACACTGGACCATCCTCGACCCAAATTAAGGCCATCACTGGTGCCGACTGCAACTGAGAACCTTTGGGGATGGATGGCAAGGGAAGTTTACAAAAATGGACAACCGTAGATGCCCTTCGTCACGTCATCTTCACCACTTGGAGAAATGTTCCCTCTCACCTCCTACAAACACTTGCATCAAGCATGCTGCAATGCATTTTTGAAGTGATCAACAATAACGGTGGAGCCATTCATTACTGAATTCATGTTTGAGACTTCTGTTTTTAGGGGGTTTTGGGGTTGTTTTTGAGGTCTGGTCCTAAACATTTGATCAATTGCAGAACTGATTTTTAGTCTTAGTTTTCAGTTTTCATTTTTGTTTTCAATAAAATGTTTACTCAAAGTTTTTTTTTTGTCTCACTCCCAGATCTAACCGTGTAAAATGGGACTTTTGCCATTTATTCAACTGGTCTTAAACTTTTGATTGGGACTGTATAAACTGCACATGTAACACCTTCAGGCACAGTTTTTTTTCTCAAAAAGCTCCTTTTGTTTTACACTAAACGGTATACATTTATTTGTATCTATTTCTTTTAGAAGTACAGACTTCTAATAGTACAAATTTAAGTCATGTAGGTTTTTGCAGTACATAAAGATTGATACTTACTTCCTAGAACTTGAGACCACTTGTTTTTCAGCTGTCTCCTATTTGCACATTAGCATAATGTAATTCCTCCCGGTGGCTCACCCCGATGCTCTGCCGGTGTTAATCTTCAGCCCTGACAGCGCTCTGTTAATGAATGAGGAGCAGGATAAATACAGACACACTCTTGAGACTGGAGAGGGCAGACTGACAGTCAACAGCCGCCACACACTGAGAATATTAACCACACAAAGAGATCGAGAAAGAGGGAACAGGGCAAATGTGAAAGCTGAGGGAAATAGTCTATTAAAATGAATATTTGTTAAATGACTATTTTGAAAATTAATGTTTTAATATTTTTGGGGTTATCATCTCAGTGGACAGAGTCAGACGATCCTTTTATAATAGAGACTACACTGCAAACATGTACCCTACGGAGGAAACTTACTTCCACTGCTTAAGTTATATCCACATTACCCAAAGCTCATGACCATACCAGGAGTTATACTTTATAGAAAAAGTTTTATGCGGACACTGTTCTTAAAAATCAAGATATTTCAACTACCATCTGTAGGTCTGATAAGGTTCCACTTTATACTGCTCTGAGCTAACTAAACCCTGCCCTCAGGGAGAACTTTCATCTAAAAATAATCTTTGTTTACGTGTTAACCTGTTATGGGCCCTCACCAGAGGTCACCAGTGACCACCCACCATAATTAATATTAATGTTGTCATGTAAAGCTATGTGGTAAGCACAAGGGCTATAATTTTATTTAAAATATCTTTCTGAAACTTTATAAACTGCTGTTGCGCGGAAAACGTATGGTTTACAAATTATACGGATTGGAATGGTCACTTATGTCTAAGGTCACTGTGTCCGAGATAAATTGTGTCTTGCCTAATCTTGACATGTGTTCAGACAAACCTTGGCCTAAATGTTTTGTCCTCAGGTTAATCTTTCTTATTCCCTCATCTTGGGCTGTCCCCATTTCTCAGGTACTTAAGGATGTGTTTTATCATTGTTCATGCTCTCTTGATATTTTTGGACTCGTGTAGGGGCAGGTCATTTTTACTGTGCACGTGTAAAATAAAGTATTTTTAATGGAAAGAGACAGAGCTCCATTTCAATCCTTTATTTTTGGATGTCTGTTAAGAAAATCCACAACACTGCCAAGTAATTATTTATTATAAGCAGATGTTATGCATGTACACATAAGGACACATGGAAGGACACTATAGTGACATTTTTGAGCTTTTGATCATGTTCTAGCAATGTTCTGTCATCAAACATACCTGGAGTAGCATTCAGTTGTATTCACAATGTTTTGAAGAATGTTCATCAGAAAATCCTCCCCCTCCGAGCGTCAAAAACACCTCCTGCTGAACTCCTTGATCTGGGACGTACATGCAACTAACAATACAATACAATACAATACAATACTAACAATACAAAAAAATGCATCATATTTTTCCTTATGGACAATACTTACCTCAAAGCGGATTAGCCATCGGCATGCTCTTTAACCTTTTTTAAATATAATTTTCTAAAGTTCTATGGCAAAAATGAATGAGAAATTTACTTCCAGAATCACAACGTACTTCGAAGTTTGTTACATAGGTGAGACTAAACAACCACAGTACAAAAGTCAGCTTCTCTTGGCTGTACATCTTTGTATTAAACCCACAAACCACTAGTTTGAAGACAGCGAGGTGAAGTTTCAAACAGGGAGAAGAGATGGTTTGACATTTTGTGACAAACGAGAACCCCTCTTCCAGATTGAGTATGCGCTACGGCATATCTACCATTCAATCAACCAAGCCCCACCTCTCCGTCTGCTATCACTTACCCACAATGCATCACTTCGGCGTGAACATTTAGCGCCTTCTAATGCTAAGTGTTTACCAGTGTGTAGGAATGGGCCTGATCAATGGAGCATCCCCGTTTCTAACCGCCTCTAAACTTGTCGCGCCCTGGTCGGTTCATGCGCTTGTAATTCTGTCTTCTGGGGAGAAAAATCAATTGTGCAATGATTGGTTTCTCCCTCCTTAAATGTCCCATCAGAGTTTCGATTTCACATTTATACAAGCTTCAGTGTCAGTATTGTTGTTTTAGAGCTAAGCAAACTTTTTACATTACAATAAAACATTGTAAAGTGATGTCTTGTCAATCGAACAATAATGACATACTATACAATACTTATCTAAATGAATCAGGACCTAACACTGGAAAAAGAAAAGAAAAAAAATGTCAACATATTAGATCCAAATACTTTTATGCAACTTCCACACAAATTTAGGACTGCAACAATTAATAAACTTAAATGAAATTGTGACCAGTCCCCTATAAAGAATCATCCTACCCGCATTTTTATTAATGTAAATGTTATCTGGACTATACAGAATCTAAAAGACCAACTGCACTGATTATTGAAACAATATGTCAAAACAGAAGAAAATACATTTATTTACTTTAAAATAATCAATCCTAGTACTTGTTGTGGATTTTCTTTACACATTATCAGAAATAAAGTAATGAGATGAGCTCTGTCCATTTCAAATGATCAGTTTTATTTTACATGTACACAGTAAAATATGGCCTGTCCCTGACAAAAACGATCTCTCCCGCTCCAATTCCAAAAAGCAAAAAGGAGCTCGAACAATAATAAAACACATGCTTAAATACCCCAGAAATGGAGACATCAGACATAAATAAGATGAACATGAAGGCCGAGGTTTTGTCTCACACACCAGGCGATCAGGCAAGAGACACAGTGTTCCCATTTCTTTCCCATAATAACCTGTAACCTATTCAAATCTTCACACTTAATAAAAGATATAGAGACATGACATTTTGTCCCACAACATACTCTAACTGTAAGTGGAAACCCAAAAAGTCTTAGTAATATAGAACATATTTCTTAGACTCTTTCCCCCACACTTCCAACCCGTTTGTCTTGTTTCTACCAAAGCAATTATTTCTGTTTAATTGTATGTGTACTCATGTGAAACTGTGGCGCTGATTAAAGTAACTGAACATATGGCCATTTGCAATTTGTTTTTCCTCATTTTTGTATTTTTTTCGTCACTCGCAGATGCTAAATTGTAGTGCTTAGTCATTTGACACATTAAAATAGAAGTTTTCCTTTTTAACAATTTAACACTAATTAGTCAATTTCTCATCTCTTATTATAGCATCTGCACGGGTAAATTGAAAGAAACAACAGAAGGCATGTCGTTGTGCAAAACAATTTATATATACACTGGCCCTATATTGAAATATTAAACTTATATTGTGAAAATCTTCATTCACCTGCTGCTATATATTCCACATTATGTCATAAATAAATGGTAAATAAAATGGTAAATGGTCACATTTATATAGCGCTTTTCTACCTTTTTTAAGGCACTCAAAGCGCTTTACATCAAGGAACCAGTCACCCATCCACTCACACATTCATACACCAGTGTACGCAGACACTGGGGGCAAGGTGGGTTAAGTGTCCTGCCCAAGGACACAACGGCATTATTCATCTGAAGGAGCTGAAATCGCACCACCAACCTGCGGGTCAGAGGATCAGACCACTCAACTACTCCATGTCTGGAGTGGGATTCGAACCGCCGACCTTCGGATCAGAAGGCGCCCACTCTACCGACTGCGCTACTGCCGCCCAAATAGTGACTGTGGACTGGGTTTTTAATCTGGAATGAGACTGGTTGGGACTTTGCTAAGGTCACATGATACAAAATCAACTTTTAAAAGCTTTTAACCATGTTTCTTTTCCCCAGGGTTGCCAGTTTTCATCCAGGGGCGCCGGACTGGGGTGGATAAAGGGTTCTGGTTACCAGGGAAGGGCCCTCAGTAGCATGTGATGTATATTTTTTTTTCATGTTATTTTTGTTGTAATAAAATGCAATGTGGTTGAGTAAAGTCCTTCAAAGACTAAATACAAAATGCATGATATCTGAGGGCCCCATCAACACTTTAAAAATAATTTAATAAAGGGGAAAATCATAGCCAAGTTGTTAACAAATAAAACAAACAGTTAGTGTATTTTCTTATAGAGTAATAATACATTTAGAGATGTTTGTGAAATTGGTCTGGTAGTTATTGCAAAAAAAAAAAAGGAACTACTGTATCATTATATGGGCCAGCAGAGTGTAGAGTGTAAATGTTAGCAAAAGTGAATGAAAAAAATAACAATAATAACCAAATATATACAAAATGATGTATTAGGGCCCACCGAGAAGGTTTGTACGTGGGGCCCAGAATTTGGCGCAGCGCCCCAGCCTTTAGTAGCTAAACCCTCACAAGAGAGTCTGAAAAAATAAAATGTTTTCACAAAGAAAATGTAACTTTATCACTGCCTTGGGGGATGCCATTTTGACTTAGCTGTGGCTCCATCTGCTGGCTGTAGAGGCAATTACACACATGTAAATATATACCCACTGTGCATTGCAGTAAGCAGTGGATCTGACAAAGTTATAATTGTCGTGATTAGACGGAAGAAATGTTGAGAGCGAGTCTGGCGATGATTTAAGGACTCAAAACAGCAAAAGGTTCTGGGATAAGTGACGTCAGCATCATCTACGACACACATCGAAGGAGATCAGAACGGAGTGTCGGAGAGAGAGGATTTACAAACCAGCATCAAACAAACGTGGATCAAGCTAAATGCTACTCCAGGTATGTTTCTGATGATGGCACAATGTTAAAACATGGTTAAAAGCAAACAAACAAAGTCAATTCTGCATAATATTTGCCCACATGGCTCTGCAACACTGGTTTTCCCTCATCCTAAATTTCCTCTGAGTTGTATTTTGAGTCATTTCTGCATGTATAAGAGATCTTGTATTGTCCAGCATTTGGGGTGTGAGTTCATCGTAAATGAAAATCTGCTTCTTGCTACTATGTAATGCCCCTAGTCTGCCAAAAGAAAAAGTAAAAAAAAAAAAGCATCAATCCAGCTGCTGTGTCAAGTCAAATACATTCCCAGTGTTGAATTGAGAGATAAAAAAGACACATCTCTCGCTGTGTGCCATAGAGCAGGCTCTCTTTGATTCGTCTCAGTGATTGTTACATCTGCCTGGGTCTAATCGCTGGAACGAACATTTATCCAACAAGAAAAGCCACTCATTTTCCCCTTTGTCTCTCAGCGTGTCAGCTCGGTGTTAGTCGGAGTGTGAGGAGCAGCTTCACTGTCTCTGGTGAGGGAGAGAGTTCATTGGCTCATTCAAGTTTAAAGAACAGCCAAACAGGGGCGTCGGACTGGGGGGGTAAAGGGTACTGGTTTCCCCGGGGCCCAGGGCAGGGAGGGGCCCTCAAAAGCATGCATTTTTCTCAGTTTTCTGTACACTTTGATTATTTTTGTTGTACTTAAATGCATTGGGGTTGAGAAAGGTCCTTGAGAGACTAAGGTACGACTATGCATGACATCTGACGACCCAATCAAATGTTTACAAATTAATATAGTGATTTTAATTTGCTGTTAGTGCATTTTCTTGTAGTAATAATACGTGGTCTGGTAATTACTGCCAAAACAAACTGTATTGTATCATCATATAAGCCAAAAGCTACACAGGATGTCTATAAATTAGCAAGTTATTGTTTGGTGTAGAAACCATAGTGTATATTCTAGCAAAAGTCAATGAAAAATTAACAATAATAACCAAATTTACAGTGATAAATAAATCCTATACAAAATGATGTATTAGGTGCCCACCGAGGAGATTTGTAGCTGGGGCCCAGAATTTGGTGCTACGCCCCTGCAGCTAAAACATTACGACCACTGACAGGTCAAGTCAGTGAACAGATGTGCCCCGGCTGAGGCACATATACAGATCAGTCAGCTTACCTTTCTGAGGCAACACCGTCTCCTACAGCCTTCAGATTTAAAATACACATATTTTGCCAGGAAATGTCTTAAAAGAAGGAAAAAGAAGTGTTAGTGAATCAATAGAGTCACTACACGTCACTACAATGCGTCGCTGACACCTATGTACTGTATGTTGACATGCCATTAGAAAAGTTGGGCTAGGAGACTCAATTCTGCTGTTCTTGTTATTAAATCAGTTTAATGTTTTGGATCAGAGTTGTTTTTCTCAATGAACAACATATAAAATCATGACTTAACTCTAAGCCTGTAGCTCTTCTCTTCAGTTTGTAAAGCTTGGATTATAGTTCCCTCATGTTAATTCTGCATGGAAAAGTGTCATATATGGAGTGCAGCAGAGAAAATGTTGGTAGCATTTGTAGTCTGTGTGGTCATGAGGCTGCAGAAGATAGAAATCAAAGGTAGTTATAATGAAATCCTACTCATTTCCACTTGGACCATCAACATCGTTACATATTCACGGAAATCGAAGCAGAAAATGTGGTCTGTGCATTTTTTCCGACGCTGTATGTAAGAGACCTGGTGTTCTGCCCCCATTTCACTGCAGTAGGCGCCAAATAGTCATGTCTTAAACAGGTGGGATTTAATCCAGTTGACAATTTTGACAGCCTGATCCAAAACGCCTACAAGATCTGGAGGGTTGCTTGTCGCTTTTGCGATAAGACTCACCCTGTGGATCATGCATGGGTAACATCCATGTGGGATTTTGTTTTCTTCTTCTTGGCTTTGTTCAGTCATGTAGGCTGAGCCATCAGTGCAAATACCTACGTACAAAGTACAGTTCAAATCAGTCTCTCTGAAGAACTCATCTGTGACATGTAAAATCTCCGGTTGGATGTTTTTACATTGCTTTGCTGCATGAAACATTTTCAGTGATTCAGTGGAATTTGAAGGTTAAATATTCCTCTTCTCAAGAGATTGGACTTTGTCATCTGACAAGTCATCAATGCGCTGTTGATGACTGATGCAGTGTTGTCGGCCAACATGTTTTTGTTTTGTTTTTTTTGTTTCTTTCACAGCATCTGGCTGTAACCTCACTTGTACTATTTGCCTCAAGCAGATAAGATAACTAGGTCTGTGATCCTTTACAGACTCACTCACTCTCACACTCACTCACTCACACGCACGCACGCACACACACACACACACACACACACCCACACCCACACGGCCATCCACAGAAATTTGGGGGCCCGGGACAAGAACCCTCACATGGGCCCCCCTTTAATACAAATTAATAGGAAGAGGGTCCAATTCTGGGCCCTTAAGACCTTGGAGCCCAGGACAATTGACCCCTTTGTCCCCCCCGTCTACTCCCCTGCACACACACACACGCACACACACACACACAGAATATTATTTCAGCTTGTGTCATTTTGTCTTTTAACGTGATGCATCTCTTTGTTTCTTCTTATCCTGGATGCTTTGTTTCTATGTGTCTTGTTTGTTCGCTCGATACCTGCTCCCCCTGCAGATCAGGCACACGGGAGCGGGGTACGTGAAAAAAAAAGTGAAGGTTCATAATACATAGACTTTTATTGATGGAAGGAAATTCAGTTTCAGCTGCAGAAACACTGCTTTTCTGTGATTTCTCCACTGCAGCTGTAAGAAGAATCTACCATCGGACAGTGCGCACATCCTACACTCTGAGTACACGCTCATGCACTCAGGAGTAAGTATACATTTGTGGCTCGATGTTTTATTGTGTTTTTTTTTTTTTTTTGTCTATGTACTTTGGTGATTTTTTTTTCAAGCTGTAGAGTGAAATTAGTAACTTTTATGACTCATTATTGACACCAACTAACTACTAAAGCATTTCATTGTGTTTCAGTGTTTGGATTCTCCTGCTGTCAGTGGCATAAAGTACTTCCAATATATAGTTTATCGTGATATTTTCGGGAACAATATATTGCCCTTTGTTATCACAGGTCTAGGGGTAAGGGACAGGACTTTTTTGTGCAAGTACAACTGCTGTGAAAGTTATAAATGATGAACTGGAGAACAAACGGAGGAGATGATTTGTGTAGATTACTGAGGGTCTGTTGTATGTGGTTGAATGTGACCGCTGCATTGCCTGGTGTTTTTGAGCAGCTGTTACAAAGAAATATGTCCCAAGGGACACCAGTAACATTACTTACTTAAGCAGCTTTTTATTTGTCGCCCATCTAAGCAACTGCTGTTTTGATTGTGGGCACTAGAAAAATGAATTTAACTGAGCGGTGAGTGAACTGATGAAGTCGCGTACGTCGCGGGGAAACTGAACTGAAGTGAAGTAAACCGCTGGTTATTGCACCGTGTCGCTGTCACAACACTGTGTTAAACATTGATATAAGATACTGTGGCACATGCCCTGTTGACCATCGCCAAATGTAATTTTCACACATAGAAGTCGAGGCTCATGGTTTCACACAGACACCTGCTCGTGCGTGTGTTTTTGCGTGTGTGTTAGTGTGTGTGTGTGTGTTAGTCTGTGTCTGTGCGTAAAGTGAGGCTGGAGCTGACGCTGTCCTGTAGCAGAGTCAGGAGCAGCGTCTAATAATGAACTCTTTATGCTTTTTTCTGGTGTATCTTGATCATTCTACAAACGTTCCATGGGTCCCAATGCTATTTTTGTGTGAGCAACCTTAGTTGACCCTAAATAAACGTATGTAACTGCACGTGAAAAAACAAAACAAAACTGCACCCCCTTCCAAAATTACGTTCCCGCGGCTATGAACCTGCTCCACGAGGAGTGTTAAAAGTGAAACACTAAATTTGCTAAAGCTCAAGATGTGCATTTAAAATAGGTCTAAGAGAATGAATCCAGTGACTAAGAAAAAGAATGACCGCTCGGCGAAAAGAGTCTCCAAACAAACACAACTTGATCCACCCACTTCCTCAGATGAGAGTTCTTCCCGTTAAGAAAAAAGTAATGCACCTGATGACATTTCAGATTATGTCATCTTCAGTCACTTATCTAACAATGTTTTGCTGTTTTAAGTCCTTAAATCATCGCTAAATTCATTCTAAGCATTTAATAATGACAATAAACCATTGAATTTATATAGTGCTTTCAGGATACTCAAAAACACGTCACATTGCATTATTCATTCACTCCACACCCGCTGGTGGTAAGCTACTAAGTACTAACTACTAAGTACTATTGTAGCCACAGCTGCCCTGGGGCAGACTGACAGAAGGGAGGCTACCAAATCAAATCAAATCAATTTATTTTTATAATGCCCAAAATCACAACAACAGTTGCCTCGATGGGCCACAGGTAAAAGCAGTTCAGATAACTGTCCCAGAATGCCCCTGTCCTTTGACCCTCCTTCGCGGCGAGGAAAAACTACAAAAAACCCCATGGGAAAAAGTAGAAACCTCGGGGAGAACCACAGTGAAGGAGAGATCCTACTCCCACGGACGGACAGGCTGCAGATGAACTAGGACTGACGCATCCACTTGGACTGTGGAGCCAGAACCACTCAAGAGGGAGGTGGCTTTAAAGAGTTCCTCCAGGCGGACTAGGAGCAGTCCACCAGTGTAGAGAGATCCTCCAGCAGGAGATGAGGAACAGTTCATCTAAAGTAGATGGAGTTCGTCCAGGCAGACGAGGTGTGGCTGATCCAGCTGTCCAGGCGGGTGGCGCATAGATCGTCCAGACAGGTGGGGGTGGGGGGGTCGTCACTGGAGCAGCCGCCGCAGTGCCTGAAACAGTCTCCACTCCCCGGGGGAAGTGGAGAGAAAGAGAAACATGTGAACAGCAATGAACAGACTACAGTTGAAGTAATATTAAATATTGTTGATAGGTAAAGTAGGAAGAACCAGAGGATAGTGTTCAAGCTGCCATACTTCCCCCAGCAGAATTGCTCCAAGGGCAGCGTAGCTAAAACTGTAGGTTTTTATTTCTGTTCCTAACTGGCCTGACCATAAGCTATTTCAAAGAGGAACGTTTTGAGCCTGGTCTTAAATGTAGAGACTGTGTCGGCCTCTTTTACATGAACAGGGAGCTGGTTCCATAACACAGGAGCTTGGTAGCTAAATGCTCGACCTCCTACTGTGCTTTTAGAGACTCTGGGGACTAACAATAGTCCAGCATTTTGAGAACAGAAGAGCTCTGTTTGGATGGTACGCTACTATTGCATCTTTGAGGTAGGATGGGGCCATATTGTTTAAAGCTTTATAAGTCAGGAGGAGGATTTTAAATTTGATTCTAAACTCAACAGGAAGCCAGTGAAGAGACTCTAACACTGGTGAAATATGATCTCTTTTTCTAGTACCTGTTAATAATCTTGCTGCTGCATTTTGAACCAGTTGAAAGCTTCTTATAGAGCTTTTAGGACACGCTATAAGCAGGGCGTTACAATAGTCTAATCTGGATGTGACAAATGCATGGATGAGTTTTTCGGCATCATCTCTGGGCAGGATTTTTCTAATTTTGGTTATGTTACGCAAATGAAAGTAGGCTGTTTTACAGGCTTGATTTATATGTGCTTTGAACGAGAGATCTTGGTCAAATAGGACCCCAAGGTTTCTTACAGTAGAGCTGGGGGCTACAGTGATATTGTCCAGAGAAACTATCTGGTCAGATAAAGAGTCTACGCAGGTGCTTAGGGCCCAGCAGAATTACTCTCCTGTTTTTTCAGGGTTAAGGAGCAGATAATTAAGAGTCATCCAAGTTTTTATGTCTTTCACGCAGGCACTAAGTCTGTCTACTTGATGGGTCTGATCAGGTTTCATTGATAAATAAAGCTGAGTGTCATCTGCATAGCAGTGGAAGTTAATGCCATGCTTTCTGATGATCATACCTAAGGGCAGCATATAAAGTGTGAACAGAACTGGACCGAGTACTGAACCCTGCGGCACACCGTGGGTTACTTTAGAACATGGGGAAGATCTCTGGTTTACATTAACAAACAGTGCTGTGGTATGCACGGAACCCTGACTGAAAAACTTCAAATAAATTATTGTCCTGCAGGTGGCGACAAAGCTGTTTAATCACAGTTCTTTCAAGGATTTTAGAGACAAAGGGCAGATTAGAAATAGGTCTATAGTTTGCCAGTATGTCGGGGTCTAGATTAGGCTTTTTCAAAAGTGGTTTAATCACTGCATATTTGAAGGACTGAGGGACATAGCCGCTTTCTAGTGAAGTATTTATTATATTAAGAATGGGATTTATAATTAGGGGGAGAATTTCTTTGAGGAGTCTACTTGGGATTGGGTCTAAAATACAAGTTGATGTTTTGGAGGACATAATGACTGAAGTTATCTCTGCCTGATCAACAGCAGTGAACCTATCTAGTATTACTGAAGGATTTGTATGGGACACTAGCTTTGCAGTCTGGGCTTGCTCAGTACTGATAGTGGGAGTAATTGCATTTAGTTTATCTCTAATAGTTGTGATTTTGCTGTTAAAGAATAAAAGAAAGTCATTGCAGCTTAGAGTAACTGGTATTGAGGGTTCTACTGCGCTGTGACAGTTTGTCAGCCTGGCTACAGTGCTGAAGAGAAATCTAGAGTTATTTTTATTTACTTCTATTAAATTTGAATAATATCTGGTTTGAGCCTTACGCAGAGCCTGCTTATAAGACAGAAGGCAAGTTTTCCATTCTTTCAGGGATTCTTCTGTGTGGGAGCGGCGTAAGGATCTCTCTAGTTTTCTTACCCTTTGTTTGTGAGAACGTAGTTCTTCATTGTACCAGGGGGAGGCTCGTTTTGGCCTGATTACTTTCTGTTTAAGTGGAGCTGCAACATCAAGAGCAGATTTTAGAGAGTTGACCATTGAGTCAACAGAGTTATCAATAGCACTGGGACTGGCGCTGTTAACGACAGGATCACATGACGTAATATTAAATATTGGTTCTATTATTTCTCTGAACTTTAAAATAGATTTTTCAGATATTGTCCTTTTCATTATAGTTTTAGTCTGAGGAGCTGGATAGTCCTTAAGAATAAACTGAAAGGTAATTAGGAAGTGATCTGACATTATTGGGTTTTGGGGAAGACATTTAGGTCACTAATCTCTATTCCATAAGTTAGAACCAGGTCCAGAGTGTGCTGGTGACTGTGGGTTGGTTTATTTACATTTTGAGTGAAACCAATGCTGTCTAATAAAGCGCTAAAGGCATTACTGAGGCAATTATTTTCATTCACATGAATGTTGAAATCCCCAACCACCACAATATTTTCCCAGTCTAATACTAAATTTGATAGGAAGTCAAAGAATTCTGTTAAGAACAGCGAGTAAGGACCGGGAGGTCGATAGATTATTATGAGCAAAACAGCTTTTTGGTTTTTCCAGTTTGGGCAGGTGATTGATAGGATAAGGCTTTCAAATGAGCAAGACTCATTATTAATTTTATTAATTTTAGGACTCAGGAGTAAACTAGAATGTGAAATTACTGCCACCCCACCTCCCCGGCCTGAGCTCCTGGCAGCTTGAAAGTTAACATGACTCTGTGGGGTGGCCTCATTTAATCTGACATAATCATCTTGTTGAAGCCAAGTTTCAGTTAAAGCTAAAAGATCAATATTATAATCGTTAATTAATTCATTAACTAAAAGTGATTTGGAGGAAATTGACCTAATGTTTAGCAATCCACATTTTACATGCTTATTTATTAGTTTATTTGTATCATGTGTAGGGATTATTTGTATTAAGTTATTTGGTCTGACACCTAAATTATCTGTATTTGGATCTGACTTATTGGCGTTATTTACACGAGGGACGCGCACAGTCTCTATTTGCTTTGACTCTGAACACTTGATCTGTGACAGCGCGGGCGAGAGCTTAGCGACAGAGAAGAGACTCTGCACCCGGGACTCATATTTAGAGCGTCACTTTAGGCGACTAAGGCTATCGGCCAAATACCACCAACCATTCACACACACACACACACACCACTCTCATACTAGGCAATGTGGGTGAAGTGTCTTGCCTAGGGACACAACGCCATTTCGCCTCCAGTTGCCCCCCCATGGCACCTGGTGTTCCAGCGGTCTCCCATCCAAGGACTGACCAGGCCCCACCTGCTTAGCTGGGCACTGGCAAGCAAGTTTGACCATTTCTGCATCTAAACACGATACTTATTGCAGAAAATCTGCACCATACTGTCTTTTTAGCTGCTAACTTCACTAGATTGTAGATCTAGCGCTGGCGCCATCTGCTGGCTGGATGCATTCAGTGCAGTGCAGTAAGTATAATCTCATAGTGGCTGACAACACCATATCATAGAATAAATAAGAACCTTTTTTTTTGTTTCAAAACATGCAAATTAAAGGTACTCAAGAGCATGTTTAAAGGCCAATAACAATACAAAAAAATTTAATTTCAATTTATTTATGGAAAGCCCCTTGAGATGCACCATCTCGTTTTCAAGGGGGACCAATGCATAATACTTTCACTTTAACAAGGTTCCAAGTACAGCTACAACAATTAAACTGAAATAGGCTGTTCTGCAGCTGATCAAAAGTTTAGGACCACAGTAGCGTCACCGTTATTGTTGATCACTTCAAGAATTGCTTATGCCGCTTGATGCAAGTGTTTCCAGGAGGTGAGTGAGAACATTTCTCCAAGTGGTGAAGACGGCCGCATGAAGGACATCTACTGTCTGGAACTGTGGTCCATTTTTGTGAACTGCCCTTGCCATTCATCCCCAAAGGTTCTCAGTTGGATTTAGATCAGGGGAACACACAGAACAGTCCAAAAGAGTGACGTTATTCTCTTGAAGAAGTCCTTTGTCCTGTGGGCTTTGTGAATTGTTGCATTTTCCTGTTGAAAAACCCAGTGGTTCCACAGACGAGGCCCTCAGTTAGGGGGCCTCGTCATTTGAGGGCCATTTGATTTTTGTTTAAAAAAAAGAAACAACGAAAAATACAGTAATTTCACACTGTTAATCAAAAATAATTTGCTACTACCCTGAAAGCTCCATGTGCCCAGTGAAGCTCCATGTGCCTCTGGGTGCTGCTCAGAGGCAAAGCTGCTGAGAGGTGAATGGCTCTGGGCATGCGGTTGTGGATATGTACACTGCATGTCTGTGGCTTGTTATGCCTGGTTTAAGCCTGAGCAGTCAGAAGCAGAGCAGTATCACTGTCCGAGGCTGTGGCAGAGAGCCGCCCTGCCTCTCCTTGGGGCCCCCAGAGTGTGCCCCTGCGCAGCAACACTCTGTGGCTGACCTGCTGTGGAAGTTTGCTGCTTCTTTTCCGATTAAACTGAAGTGTCGGCTGATGCTGTGCTGCTGCCTCGTGACAGACGGTAGAACTTTGGGCAACATGGACAATTTGCACTTAATCTATGTTGGATTTTAGAACAATGAGAACTTAGGCTTGTTACCATAGTGATAAATAAAAAAAACTACTGAAAATCCTTGAATAGCTACTGCCCACTGCAGACCAGGAACACACACCACAAGAGATACACTAAACCAGGACTAAACCAGGTCTGATCCAGGACTAAAGCACTTAAATAGATACTGCTCACTGAAAATATTGCTATTCCCTGATGTTCAGATACCAGGTAAAATAGAATTTTGTTTTATCTTCCATTGTGCACGGTGGCAAGCAGTTAGTGCTCTTGCCTCCCAATAAGGAATCAAATCCTGGACCAGACCAACATCACACGATCTCTCTGGGTGGAGTCTGCATGTCCTCCCCGTGTTACTGTGGGTTCTCTCCGGCTTCCTCCCACCATCCAAAGACATGACTGTGTTACGGCAATTGGCAAAATCTAAATTTCCCATAGAGAATGAACGTGAGAGTGAACGCTTGTCTGTCCCTGTCGATGTCTCTGTGTTTGCCCCACGACGAGTTCAAGGCGTACCCTGCCCAAGGCCCGAAGTCACCTACGACCCCAAACTGGAACAAGCGGTAGAAAGTGAATGAATGAATCTTCCCTTGTCAGCAATCACAAAGCAGCCTAACTCTATTCTATGGTGGAAAAATTATTGTAAAACTTAATAAATACATTTTAAAAAGCCAGCTATTTGTAACATTTGCCTATTAAACTAAACAGTAGGGGGCGAACACGCGTCACCTGCAGCCGTTCAAAAGCCTGTCAATGAAGCCAATTCAGTGTGACTAATACAGTTGAGGTGGGATTAAGTTTTCTGCTCAGAATATCATTGGCCTTAAACCCCTTCTCAATACTCTGTCTCTCACGTATGCAAATATATGACTTTGAAAATAGAAACTGTTTACCCACATGAAAGGTAGGGCTTATTCTCCCCTCGTCCCCGAAAGGACCCTGGAAAAAATGTGTGTGAATGAAAATGTACCATACATATTTTTATGTGCATGTTTTCCACATACATTTTCATGAATAGGTATTTTTATGTAGCTGTAAATCAACAACATTTAAACTATGCACTTACATTGTCACAGATGATAAAGAAACAATAATTAATATAGGAAATATCATGGATTCTTCTGACTTCATGAGCAAAGGTAAGACTGAAGAAAACTGAAAGCAAACATACAAAACACTATCACTTACGTCGAACGCCTGTACAATATAAGAAATATCCATAAAATAACCAGACTAGTTCTGTGTTATTAGAAGAATTTTGTCCATAAATTGATTTTACTGAGGTTTTCCGTTAATTAAAATCCTTTCCATGACTTTTTCTGGTATATGATGGAATTTTTCTGTATTTTGAATTTTACAGAAAGTTCCATATTTCTCATAGACTGTATTTCTTGATGTGGGCACATTGCATTATGGGATGCATACAGCCAGAGACGGGAAAATATTGCCTTGCTCTTCCTCCTCAGTAAAAGGTGTATAATAAAAATTATATAATAGGTTAAACTGGTAAAGATTTGTTAAATTGGTAAAGATGAACAAAAGGTGTTGTCTTTTTGCTAAAAGGTGTTTTCCCCAGTCCTGCTTTATATGAATGGTTACAGTTATGGTTATGGTGAGTCTGCAGTAAAATGCGGAGTATCTGTAGCTTCACGAGTCTTAAACTTGTGTTTTATTTGACTTTGGTTAAATTTTCAACAATAAATACATGTATTGTATATTATATATAGCATATTGTGATCAAATAAGAAAAGTTGAGTAAATCCCACATTAAAGGAAAAAACTTATGTTTCTCGTCTACTGCTCCTCTAGTACCAGAAATATAATGGAAGATATAATGGAAGGTCATCTGTTTTTCTATGCTAGCAACTGAATAAAAAGGCTCCTCACCAGGATGATGCGGCTTCACTAGGATGACGCGGTGTTTAAGCCACGCCTCCAGGAAGCGCGCAGCCGCAAGAATAAAAACAGCTAATGCTAATGCTACACAGTAATTACACGATGGATACGACAGATAGAAGAGTTAGCTTGTTATTTACCAAACGGCAACGTCCGTCGTCGAGGTACTGGAGCACGTCAAACTCCAGGTCAGATCCAGGACGTAGGACTCAGCACGACGCACCGTCAGTACGGATAAAATGTTTATTCCAGTGTTTGTGTATCGCTGTTTACTGGAGCACACGGCTCATGCGCACCATCTCCGCTCTAGGCTTCGTCACGGGTTGGGCGGGGGAGGCGCGCGGGTTGGGCGGGGGAGGCAGGCTGCTCTCTGTTCGGGGGGGTCAGATCTCAGAGTGAGCCGTTTGCTTTTGCAAGGAGGGGGGCCAGTCCAAGAAATGGGTGTTTTTTGGAAACTGTTATGTTATGGATATTGCACAACGCAAAAATTTATCAACAAAGCCCTTAGAATAGACTGTGTAATGGGGAAAATAGCAGAATATGGGACCTTTAATCAACATTTTTGCCACCATATTTGTAATACAGAGTTTTATATTGTTAAACAATTGATAAAATAATTATCTCGGCGTCAGCGTTAGATGGAGTACTGCGTATGTGCAGATGTCACTAGAGACAGCCCACAACTAGCAAAACGTTGGCAGGACAATCTAGACCAGGGGTTCTTAACCTTTTTTACCTTGAGGCCCGACTTTTCCCGTATAAAGTAACTTGAGGCCCAATCTCACATCAAATGTATTATATTTTAGTGATTATGCGGCCCTCAAGGAGGTGCTCGCGGCCCTACTTTGGGCCCCGGCCCTATGGTTAAGAATCACTGATCTAGACTATATATTAGATCAGTTTGTGCTGTGATTGAGTTTTATGATTACAGGAGAAAAAAACTACTACTGCTCCCTGGGTGAATAAAATGGGGCGCCTATTCTCCATTAGCTTTAGCCGTTCACTGTCTACAAAACTTGTCACTGTCTGGGCTGAGAGAGTTGAGAAAAGTGATGATCAACTCATCACGGTGAAGGATTAGGATGCTGGGACAGCATTAAACGTTATGTAAGTGATCCATACACACGGACCGCTGCAAAAGGTTTAAAAGTAACTAAATTAAGTTTGTTGAGTATGAAACTGAATCAAGTTTTATTAATATTACAATGGTTACAGATTATGGTGAATTCTGTAATCTACAAGGTTTGTATTTGTATGAACATTTTAAATCCATTTTAAAAAGAATTTTTTGTATTGATTCCATGTACTGTAAAAATAATTATTATATCTGCATCATGTATCAAAAACATCTTTCCTTTTTTGTAGGTAATCTCAGAAACTATTGGATGAAGTTGTTCACATTGATTTAAATTACAATTCTGAAGATGTAGCCCACACAGCTTGGTGGAAGCAACAGGTAGTGTTTTGGGTGCAGTAATGTTGTCATGCAATAATTGTGACTTTAAATGCATTACCCTGCCTCACTTTCTGAGGCACTGTAGATCGCACAGGCATGTAAACATTCTATTCTTTGCATGTGGACATGGAGAATGTGGAAGGAGATTTTCGTCATGTAACTGCTTAGCTATTCATATGTCAAGGTCTAAAAGTCTAAGCAAATTAGGAGCTGCTGTGTCTCTATGCAGCTCAAGTGTTCACTGAATTTTTGCTCCAGGGCAGGGGTGCCCACGTTATTTCAGCACGAGAGCTACTTATGAAATGACCAAGTCAAAATGATTTACAACCTACGGTACAAATGCAAAATATAAATTGATTTATAAATATATTGATAATTATCTTTATATGTACAATATATGCTGTCTTCACGCTTTATTTGTTATTCCATTTAAAATAAATGATTAAAATAGGCTACTAAATAACTAAACCAACAAAGTTTGATTAAAATCCATGTATGCTTCGATAATTTTGATTTTACTCCAAATAAGATATGCAGAAAACTCTACACTTCAACATAACAGACACCCCTGCTCTAGGGAATCTCCCAATGTGAAAGACCCGGTCTCTCTTGAAGGCCAGGTATATCCAAGAAGGCTTGCTAGAGACGCCCTTTTGATGGGTGCTTGAAAAGTTTGAATGAAAAGGCATCCTTCTCATCTCACATTTCTAGATGTCATAAAGCCTTGGATGCCATCCAGATAACCTCTGTTCATCCTTGTGAAGAACAGGAAGCTTTTGTCAGTGTTTCGGCACGCAGAGAAAATGTGCCAAGTGAAAGTGGTGATGTGGCCAAATCAATGGAAGTTGAGGAGAATGTAAGATTTGGAATTTCATGGATAATCTTGTCATGTTTTTTCTGAGGTTGCAGACAAATCATTTAGTGCCTGATTTGACTGTTAGAAATATTACAAATGAAATAAGAAATGTTTAAGATATGCAACATGAACATATACTTTAACATCAGGGTCCACAAAACAGCTGTCAATGTTTTATTTGCCAAAATACAACTGTAAAAACTGCTTTCGCCAAACATTTCTAAACGGCTAAACAAATGTAAAACTACTATAGACTGTATGTTACTAATAAATGACGGAATGAATCAAAAACATACTGTGTTTTCTTTGTAATTATCAATACGTTGTAATCTCATCAAGCAACTAGTTAAACCCAGAGTAAAACAATTGTGTGGATTATATCAAATGCCACAGCAGGACTGAACTTTATACATTTTGAAAATCAAAATGTATAATTTTGAAAATCAAAATATTTGAGGAGTTTGTGCAGCCGCCGCAGAGGTGAGTCTGAGCAGCACTGTTTCAGATTCAAATTCAGGTACAGGCCCTTGAACAGTGCAAATATAAAAATTGCAAAGTCTAGATTTCTATTGGAAAATTTATATATGGTAAAAAAAAACAAGTAGCATTTTCTTTATTAAGTTTTTAATACATTTTGACTTTTGTGATTTGTTTTCCAGCACCATGCATTACTCTTACTTAGTTATTACTTCACTTGACTAAACCTTTTGGATGTTCTTTCCACCTTCTATAAATGACAGAAGCTTTATGGTGACATAATTAAATCATTTCAACATTTGGGTTTCTAGCACTGTTTCTTGATAAATGATTTAGTTTAGCCAGTTCGGTGCATTATTTTAAAAAAAAGTAAGCCCTCGTTGCTAAAAACTAAATCAGAAAACTAGGCTTTGGCAAAACAGGGACAGCTTGACTCACCGCCAGCAAAAAGAAAAAAAAAAAAAAGAGAAAGAAATACCCCTCACCAGTATTGTTGTTGACGTTCACATTCTTTAATAGCTCAAAAATATCCTTGTCCAATCAGCAGAACCGCACGTAGACCGCTCCTTTTGGTGTGATCTCTGAAGGTCTAAAATCGCACCAGCCGCTCTCATTCAATGTTTTTTTCAAAGTTCCTGCTTTCAATTCTAATAGAAGCTTTGGGTGCCCTACACGCCGCCGTCGTCATGTATGTGTGCGTGACTACACAGGACACGTTCACCAGACATCGTTATGGCTACCTTTCGAACACGGATGGGAAATATGTTCTGAATAACTCTGTGGATTTTTCCGTGGATAACCGCGGATTTTCGCTGAGCTGGTACAAGCGCACATCCTAGCTAACTGTGACGTAACCCACGCTTTCTTTTTCTACCCGTGTCTTGTTTCACTCTGTCAGCGGTGGCACTGCTCATAGAAGAAAATTTACCTTTTTCTGCCCCGCCCACTTTTGCCGTTTTTTGCACTTTTGTTGTAAACGCACTTTCGTTTGACGAGAACTCCGTTAAAGCTAATGACGAACGAGGGAAAAGTCTCACCGCTAAAATGTTACATAAAGTAGGTTGATTTGTGTACAATGTTTAATGAACACGAGCAACAACAAGTCAACAACGCACAGATTTCCTGGTCAGTCTGAAAACGGCTTTTTAGTCCATGTAGAACTTATTTTCCGTTGAGCTCGTCTGCTCCATGTAAACTAATACAACAGAAACAAGACAGTAAGGCAACTTCCGGAATAAGGTGAATAAGTGGGTGAAAGTTCCATGCCCATGCTGTCGGTCTCTTAGCTACGCGGCTAGTCCGGTATGATTTGAGGGACTCCGGTGGCAGTCCGATGGATTCTCCCTGTGGCTGTTAGCATTAGCCGACAAAACGCTCAAGTTATGTAAAATATAGAGTATCAGCAGGTACCAACTCATCGACAACATTAAGGAAGAAAAAGCCTCATTAAGAATCATGTGTGTAAACCGTTTGGTGTTTTAATTTAGATGATGATTAGCATGTAAACCTGCTAACGGCTAACTGACTTTAACTTACTTTCTGATCTTGTGTACTTCTTGTAAGACTAGTGACCATAAAACATCCTCTTTTACGTGTTACGGTTGAGGAGAGCAGATAAATGTAATAAATATACATTTTATTCACAGTCAGAGCTGCTTTGCGTGTCCCCCGCGTGTTTGCTCCGTATCCCCTTAAAGTGCGTATGACGGGTTTTTATGATTTTCTAATTTTGACTTTATTCAGTGTGTTAATACTTCGTGTAAATACAAATTATAGTTTTGCACCGATCAAGTCACTATTTGTGGAGAAAAGTTGAAAAATCTGTCGACAATTACAGGAAGTCAACAAACTGATGACATCACACTGGGGAGACAAAGGTTATGCATAATTTACACAAAATAAACTACTTTTTTGCGCCTTTAAACTTTGATTCAACAAAATACAGGTGTTCACATTTGTTTTTCTTTGTCAAATGAAAAAATCTGTGACATTAGATGAGTTTTGGCCAATGTACAGTGTGGTTGCTATGGTAATTTCCTAGCGTGATGTCATACTTTACAACCAGGAAGAAACATTTAAAACCTAAAATCTAGCTAAACTGGGGTTAATTTTGTAAAGATTTTAGTAGAAATGTGAATATATTTATCTTAACTTCATTTTAGTTAAATGTGTATTTCAACCTGTCATAGGCCCTTTAATGACAGTCACTCTTGGTCAGGCTGCGATCACAGAGAGGAGCCGTGGTTACATCAGCATAGACCTACATCAGAAACATGCTTTATTCTATTAGAGTCGTTGGAAAGTTCACCAATAATTGGGACTAATTAATTACATATATTATTAATGTTTCCTTATTGGTATAGAAATTGCGCTTAATTTATTCTACATTGCCTAGATTGTCTTTGCAAGAGAATACTCAAAACGTACTAAGATAAGACTTAAAGAACTATATAAATTTGTAGAATGTTTTGCCCATGTTAATTCATGAAATGCAATAAAACCACTGATTCTGCATCGGTTCTTGTTATGATTTTAATAAAGCTGTTATAGTAAATAGAAATTTTAAATGATTATGTAAAGTCCAGTGTTGTTGTTTTTTTTTCCCATGGCTAGGGCTAATTTTGAATCTTTAATCTGAAAACGGGCCTTCAGAGTAAGGTTACCCCTCTGCAGGCAAAAAAGAAATGGGATAACCTCAAAAAAATAAATAAAAACAAAGCATGTATGTATGTATGCATGATCTATACTATATTTTTTTCTTGTGCAGTATTGCAAGTGTCCAGGGACAGGAGGAGTGTCACGGAGACTTGGCCTTGGTTTGTCCCCATGGATGAGGTGTTGGGACAGAGGCCCTCCACCAAACCCCCCTGTCCTCTTCGCCTCAATCCCTGAGGACACACCAGGGACAAGTCAAGTCAGGAAGAGGGTGAAGAGGATGGTGAGGAGGAAGACCAAAGGCAGCAAAGACGGAGACCAGGGGAAGCAACAGGAGGAAAGAGAAGATATGAGGAGGAGCTGCTAAAGCTATACCGAAGGCAAAGGGACATGGAGGAAAGAAGGAGAGTGGAAAGAGAAGAATGTTATGAAAGGTTGATTAGCTATTTGGAAAACATTTCAGAAAAATAAATAAAACAAAAAAATTGAAATGTGTGTTTTTATTCAAACTATTTTAGTGGAGCTATTTACAAAATGATTGTCAATAAAAATAAATAAATTTGAAAATATAAAAACGATAACAGATAACAAAAAGTTATGGAAATGCAGGATAAACCTGAGTGTGCCTGTCCTGGCTAGATTTGTTTAGCCATGAAGACACACAACCTGACTTTCAGCTGAGCAGGGGGTCCATGGCAGTGCTAATGAACCTGCTCCAACAGGGCCGAAGACACGGGTGGGACGCTTCAGTCAAGGTCCTGGTCTTCCTCCTCTGGCTGTAAGTGAAGCTCTCATACCGGGTGTTGTTCCAATGTCCACCGCATCATCCACGGTTGGGGCAATTGATGGCTGCCATATCAATGTATAGAAATCGAAAAAAACAACTCATACTACTTCACGTGTTTGTCACAAATGGTACAGCACTGTTCAGATTGAACTGTAATCTGAAATGTCCAAAAAACGAATTCTGAACACTTAAAATATTTTTGGTAATAGGCAGACACCTCTGCAGACAGCTGGTCCCGTCAGTGCGCTCCAGCGACTGCCTCCAGTTGAAGCTCTCCTTCATCCTCCACTACATTTGGCTCCTCTGGCTCGTCCTCTGGGGCCATGATGTCACCTGCCCCAAGGCAGATGTTGTGGCGGACGGCACAATCGGCAATGACCTGAAAAAACAAATAGGCAAGGTTTTATGAATAGCCTTTCACCGTCACAAACATCATATGCATCTTTTACTTACATGTGGTGCAAAAGTGTGGTGGACCTCCAGGGCATGAAAGAAGATCGCCCGGAACCATGTCTTCATCATGCCAAAGGCACGCTCAATAAAAGAGCGTGCCCTGGAGTGGTGGTTGTTGAAGCTCAAGGCTCCCACATCTTGCACCGGCCGCTTGTAGGAAGAGATGAGGCAGGTGTACCCTTCATCTGCTAGGCTGAAGTGCCCTGGAGGAGGATACAGCCCTCTCTATCAGAGAGGGCTGTGACGGAGGACCCTGGAATCATGGACTGATCCAGGCCAGCCCACGTAGATGTCCAGATGGTCACATACAGCTTGCAGAATATGCTGTGAAACAATTCTCTGTTTCTGTAGCACTAACCATCAGGGCCGCTTGGAGGCTTTATCCGGACAAGGGAGCCATCTATTGCCCCTGCAGCTTTGGCAAAGGCTCTGTGCCTTGCCAGCCCAGCAAACCCCCGGGTCACTGCCTCAAGGTCCTCAGGGGTCTTCGGCAGGGAGATAACCCTGTGGCGAATGGCAACCACCTGGTCAGTGACCCGGTGGACAGTGGAGCGGGGCATTCCAAACACACTTGACACCACCCGACCAGAAGAGGAAGACCAGGACCTCGATCTCTGTACCCCATCCATGTCTTCGGTCCAGGTGGAGGAGGTTCATCAGCACAGCCATGGAGCCCCTGCTCAGCCGAACATCAGGCTAAAAAATCTATCCAGGACTGGCACACTCAGGTTTATTTTGCAGTATCTTGTTGGCTGGTTTAGTGAAGGATAAAAGAAAAAAAATGAATAGGATGTGCAGATCTATATAATAATAATAATAATACATTATTATTATTAATATTATTATTAATAGCGCTTTGAGATGTCCATCAAATGTTAAAGGTTCTGCTATTTTGCCCTTTACACAGTCTATTCTAAGGGCTTTGTTGATAAAATTTTGCGTTGTGCAATATCCATAACATAACAGTTTCCAAAAAACACCCATTTCTTTGACTGGCCCCGCTCCTTGCAAAAGCAAACGGCTCACTCTGAGATCTGACCCCGAACAGAGAGCAGTCTGCCTCCCCCGCCCAACCCACGCGCCACCCCCGCCCCACACGTGATGAAGCCTAGAGCGGAGATGGTGCGCATGCGCCGTGTGCTCCGGTAAACAGCGATACACAAACACGGGAATAAACATTTTATCCGTCCTGACGGTGCGTCGTGCTGAGTCCTACGTCCTGGATCTGACCTGGAGTTTGACGTGCTCCAGGGCCTCGACGACGGACGTTGCCGTTTGGTAAATAACAAGCTAACTCTTCGATCTGTCGTATCCATTGTGTAATTACTGTGTAGCATTGGCATTAGCTGTTTTTATTCTTGCAGCTGCGCGCTTCCTGGAGGCGTGGCTTGAGCGCCGCGTCATCCTTGTGAAGCCGCGTCATCTTAGTGAGGAGCCCCCGTCTGCTGCTCACCCGAGGGGGACGGAAAAGACAGTTCTCTAGCGAAAGCATGCGGGAATCAATCAAAAAACCACTTTGGGCACACATACAAGGCCCAAATAGCACTGTAGGAAGGTTAAAACCTCTGAAAAGTCGATTTTGCATGTTATGGGACCTTTAAGTGCATTTTAAATAAAATGTATTATTAGTATATATTTATGTACATATGTATTCTAGATTGAATAACATATTGTAGAAGGTAAACAGTGCCCTCTACTGATTGTAGTGTAGCACATGTAAACTTAAAACTCGACCTAAATACGAAAATTTAAAAGTTACCAAGAGCCTACCACAGCTGCGAAGTGTTATCTGGTTTATAAAAGCTTAAAGGTAAAAGTAATTTATATTGGTTCCTTATTTTTTTTAATCACAGCTAAAAACTTAACATTATGAATTAGCAACTGTGATATTTAAGTATTAAACTATACCGTTAAAAAGGACAAGTAATCCTAACATTAACACTAACAGCCTATCGTGTTATTTACCTATTGGAAACAATAAATACTTACTTCATTCAATCTAAACAGGATCAGACGCCTGCAGCGACGATAAGCAGCCTCCTCTTCCTCATCCTTGATAAAAAATGTAAAATAACAAAAAATAAAAGTCCTAGTAAATGTTCTGTCTCCATAATTAATTTTTATCGGCAGCTGCCGGCGGTTGCTAGGTGACAGCGTAATAACATACAGGCAAGGACACCTGTTGACGTACGGCTATTGTGGCCCATGGAGGCTACACGGACGAGCATCCTCCGTCGGCTGGGCCCTTAGGAGGATGCAGCCGTTGAATTGGGACACAGCTTTTGCGTTCATGGCATGCCATAGAGCTATATATATGGTTCAAGCACTTTATTACTGAAATGACTATTGGTTACTTCCTTAGCCATTTGTGTGTATGCCATCTAGTGGGTTAAAGTGGTATTGCGTTGAATTGGTTGTGAGCTTTGATCCCTTTGAACTGGACATTGCACTGACCATAGCACCCCCGGTGAAACTAAGCAGAAGTAAACTGTGGCAGAATTAAAAGGAAAGCAGTTCTACCCCTGTTCTAAACGCACTCTCATGCACATTCATCACTTCATTTGAGGTTTGTTCAAGTTATGTGTAAATGAGGGACTGCCTTGTGAATTTTCGGTCACAGCTGAAAGACATCCGTCAATGACTGCCAAATTTAACTTTTTACATCACTCCATTTACTCCTTTTTGATTTCACGTTTACTCCTCTTTCTTTTCCTCCACGTCTTCCAGGCATGCAACCTCAAAAGATTTGACGTTTTCCACAACCACAATTGCCTGGAGCACCCTTCCCAAACGTCCTAAGTGGCAAGATCGGCCTCGTCGCTTGCACCTTGACTTTAATTGTTGTTCTTGTTGTGCCTCCTAATGTATGAAAATGTGAGCATCTTGTACATAATTATTCCCTTGGCTAGAAACCACTCCTTTAAGTCGAGACATGTAAATCATATTCAGCCTCACTACGGCTTCCAGCCCACTGTGGAGGTCAAATTAGTTCTAAAACTAAGGCAAAGAATATGTATCGTATACATTGTAATTCCCCTGCGTGGGCCTCTATACTGTAATGCTATGATTTTCAATAATGATGTAGCTCCTTTATTCGTCTTTGGAAGGCTTGATAGAGACAGCTGAAAAGACAGTTTATGTTTAACAAGACTACAGATAGTGCGCTGTAGTTTTTCCTCTTTAAATGCTTTTCTTTTTTCCCCCAATTACATTAACTTAAAATTATAAATTAGACATTTTCTAGCTGTCTGTGTCGGGACAGACTGTCTCATGAAAATACTTAAGTAAAGTGCCCATATTTTACTCAAATGCAAAAGCAGAAGTATCATAAAGCCCCAAAGTGTTTGACACTTTGTGAAAACACGACAGTGAAAGTGTGTTCTTTCCAATAAAGTCTTCTAAACTAAAACTTTTCAAGAGCTAGTTCTGCCATCAGGATGTTTCTAGTGTTGATATTATCCTGAAGCAATGTGTATATTGACCCTTTGCACCTACGTCACACGATTACGTGGGTGCACCATAATGGACGGCAAGAGTATCCGAGCGCAGAATTACGGGGAGCGCAAAAGTAACAAACTCACAGTGATTGCAATTATTTTTGTCACTTAAGCGATGGCTACTTCTAACTCATGTTCAGTTCAGTTGTCAGTGGAAGCAGGATTAACTTTACGCTCACAAAGCGCCGGTATTTTGAGAAAGTGAAGATCGCTAGCTTAGAAACGGACCCTTACCTGTTTCCTCCTGCCATGCTCACCGATTTAATCAAAACGCCAATATCATTCATTTTCTACCGCTTGTTCCCGCTAGTCGCGGGTGACTGGAGCCTATCCCAGTGACTTTGGGCCTTAGGTGGGGTACACCCTGGACAGTGGCCAACCGTGGGTTCTCTCCGGGTTCTCCCACCGTCCAAAGACATGACTGTGTAGGGTAACTGAGAACTCTAAATTGTCCCTAGTGAATGAATGTGAGAGTGAATGGTTGTCTGTCAATGTCTCTGTCTCTCTGTGTCAATATCATCATAATCAATATATTTTATTCACAAATAATAATTTTGTGGATGTAATATGTATTATCCATTTTGCAGGCTTGAGTCTATATACATACATACATACATACAAGTTAATTTCTTGGCTGGATAACTAACGCTGCGCTCGCATAACTTTGACGGTTTCACATATTCAGATATGTTTTCGTAAATGTCATACACTTGTAACATTGGCATTGACTTAACTTGTAAAAATGCTCACTGCAAATCCGTGAGTACTTGATGGCTTCCAGTTCTTTGGATTTATTGCTGCTACCCATCGCCGTCTTTCTGTCTTCATAAACAGGTAAACGATAAAAGGCTACATTGGACTTACGGCTTTGCCTGTTAGTGCAGCCAACTCAGCACAACAGGATATCATCATTTTATGTGTAAATTGATCAATGTTAGCTTACTAATAGTTAGGTTTAGGGCAAATTTCGATCATTTTACCTCGCACAAACAGCGCTTCCGCCGTCCGTCACGGCAAAGTGGGCGTTCCATGACGTCACATGCAAAGGGTCAATACCGAAAATCTTGAGGAACATATGATTGTCAGACACATGAAGTAGCAAGAAATTACAAAAACAGAAAAATATATATAATATCCATGTGGGGATAACCAGAATGTAAATGACAAGTAATCTACTCCACATATTATAGATACGCTAATTTATAGACATCCTGTTTAGCTGTTCAGTTATATTATGATATGGTATTGTTTGTTTTGCAATAACTATTAGACCATTTTCACAAAGATGTCAAAACGTACTATTACGACAGGAAAATAAACTAACTGCAAATTAAAATCACTTGTTTTATTTGTTATCAGCTTGGCTGAAATGGGAACAATGATTTTACTCTTTTTCAAAAGAATGATGGCGCCCTCTGATTTCATGCATAAATCTAGTTTCGCAAGGACTTTACTCAACGACAATGCATTTCATTACAACAAAAAGCGATAAAAGCACCAGGCCCTGGGGAAGAGGCACCCTTTACCCCCCAGTTCGACGCCCCTGCTGACTATCAATTGAATATAGATGCTTACAACGCTTTCAAAGCATTTTCAAGTATTTTCTTCTTTTACTCATTGTCTAATTTGTCCAATTCCTGGTGTTCCGCGGGTAAAGTCTTGTTCACAGCGGCACAAGCACAAAAAAACTAAAATAACTTCTCCTCATCTCATTTTATTTGAGAGTTCTTTTCCCTCCATCTCGGGACTGTTACTATGAACACAGCAGGATGTGGTTGTCTCCTGCTCAAATCAGTGTCATTCACACAAAGTTAGGGATATGCGCTTTGACAATTTATGCTGAGCAGCCCGGCAGACGAGACGTGCCCCGGCAGGTGGTGAGGTGAAAATGATGAAAAACAAATCAGGCTATTCCAATAACTGCTGGGTCAAATCTGCACTAAGGATCAACAGTACCGAACAAATAAAATGAAAAAAAAAAGTGTAAACCTACTCTCGATAGCTAATCTCTGCTTCTGTTATGGTGGGGTGACAATTGTTTTGCTGGCATTATGTTCTTTAGCAAGACACTTCAACAACCTTGCCTGTGTGAATGTGGTTTGGCAGTAGGTTATTGGTTCTGTGCACAACAAGCCTGGCTAGCTCACTGTTATATGTATTTAGGGTGCTGTACTAGATGTTTCCTGTCTAAAAATAGTGAAAAACGTACCTAATTCCTCCTAAAACATAAACACGCAAAACATTTTTTACTTGTCAAGTGTAATGGGCTGTCACTGGGACGTAATATTGCAGTGAGTCATGGTTCCCGTACTTCCCAAACTTGGCAATATACTCAATTACTTTCTGTAACCAGTGTTATCTATGTTTATGGCCATGAGACAGAGACTGCTAGACTATTTTAGTTGTCCCACTGGTTTAAAGATTAGCTAACTGACTTTTATTGCCATTTCCCACTCCCTTTTCTGAGCTGGAAATTCCTCTTAAACATTAACATTTACAGTGTTTCCCAAAACCCTTCTCCATGAGCAATCCTATGTCTCTGACACAGACAGGCAGTTCAACAGACACTGACTGAGAATAATAACAACAACATTTTGTTTAAAATGCTTAATTTTAGGAATGTTTTACAACTTGATGTCTCTGCCATTACTATAGTAAACATAAATTGGCAGAGTTGTGGACTTGCAAGTCATGACTAAACTTGAATCACAATTTTGATGACTTGAGACTTGATAAAATGAGCTCAGTTTTGTGACTCGATTTCATTATTTATTTATTAACTTTTATTTAACCAAGTAAGAACCCATTGATATCGAGACCTCTTTTTCGAGGTTGACTTGGGGTAAAGTGAAAATTATAGCACAAATGAAACATTTATACAATTAAAAGACATTTAAGAAAATAAAAAACTGAACCTTTGGAAGGACAGCCAATTTGTATAGATGGTCATTCTGTTTTTTTTTTTTTTTTAAGGCAAAAACCCCTACACAAGACCAGTTCACCCGCCCTCAAGTCCAATTGAAGGGGGTTCCAAGCTGAAGGAGCAGCATAAGACAAGGCTTGCTTCCTCCAGTTGGTCCTTAAACGAGGTACCCACAAGCCATAAATCTTGTCTGAGTGCAGCGTATGTCTCTGGAGGGCCACTCAAAACAGTTGACAAAAAACTGTTTTTATCATCTGAGAAACATCTCAAAAATGAGGCAATTCCTGTCAAAGACTGATCTGGAGATGATCATCCATGCTTTTATCTCGTCTCGTCTTGACTATTGCAACTCTGTTTTTACTTGCTTTAATAAGTCAGCTCTTAAAAGACTTCAACTTGTGCAAAACTCTGCTGCAAGGATTTTAACAGGAATTCCCAGAACAGCCCATATAACCCCAGTTTTACCGTCCCTTCACTGGTTACCAGTAAAATATAGGATTGATTTTAAACTCTGTGTTCTTACTTTCCGAGCGCTGCATGGTCAGGCCCCTCAGTATATTGCTGATTTGCTGTGCCCTTACACCTCCAGCCGCACTCTTCGGTCTTCAGACCAGAGTCTTCTCATGGTCCCAAAGACACGATTCAAAACTCGGGGGGACCTGTCCTTTCAGGCTGTGGCCCCCAGACTCCGCCCCTGGCCCTTCGCCGGCCGATTCAGTGGACACTTCAAGAAGCAGCTAAAGACACTCTTATTCAAAAAAGCTTTTAGTTGACTGGGTTGTTATTTCTCTGTATTTTATCCTATTTTTATGTGAAGCACTTTGTGATTTTTATCTGTGAAAAGCGCTATACAAATAAAATTTACTTACTTACTTACTTACTATAATAACCCTCCACCATCTGCACGAGAGCTCACGGGTATCAAGGCGCAAAACCAGAAATTATTTTATAGATTAAAGTCAAAGTCAATCATTTGTGAACCTTCTCGCACCCAAAGAGGGCCAGTCAGCTTTTGTTGTAGCTCACAGTGATGGTTACAGTTACAAACCTCACAGTGCTACGGTACACTGTGTTTGACGAATGCTGACATTTAACTGACGCAGTTATCAAAAAAAGAACATCGCTGCAGTCCAGTAGATGTAAAAAGCTGCAGATACCAGCCATTTACGGGCTGTCAGGTCGAAACATGTCTTATTAAGATAATAAAATCCATGCTTTATGTTAAAAGTTTGACCCAGATTTTGTGGGTGAGCTTTGAACGAGAGCTCTTGGTCAAGTGGAAAGACTTGGACTTGAAGGACAGTGACTCAGGACTTGACTTGGAGCTGTTTTCTCTGGTCAGTTGATACTTAGATGTGACCAGAACTTTTTTTTAAAGAACAGCCAAAAAATCATATCAATTTGCCTAGATGTGACAGGACTTTTTTTTAAGAAGAGCTAAAAATCATATAAATAGTTCTTGAAGGTAATTTGGTTCAATGATTTAAAAGGACTTGAAACTCATAGCCTAGGACTTGGACTTGAGGCCCATAGACTTCTGCAATACAAATAACTTTGGCCCACCTCTGTAAATTAGTATTGCAATGCATGTCTTCTTTTCCTTTAGGAATTTTATTTCTAAAAATGACTTTAACTATGTTCAAATTCTTGCACTGTTATTCTTCCCGTCTGCAAATCCCCGTGGACGTTTCCTCTCAAATAGGCATACACTGTTCCTTTAAGACCACAGTAGGAGGGGGACTTGACCTGCATTTCCCTTTTCCAGGTTCAAAGTATTGTCACTCCTGCTTTATCGGCGGCTTAACTAGTAGGTACACATTTATGTTTCAAATGTAATGTAATTTTAAGTTGCATCATATTTTCTTTTTCTTAAATTTGTATTCTTCTGTAATTCAACCACCTTTTAGATTACATTATTTTATTGTATCTAATGTAGTGTCATGAAAGAAGTCCTTGTCCTTATCAGTGGCTACGTTTAAAAGCACAACACAAATGTCTGACTGCTCAGATTTTCTAATTTATGAAATGTCATGTTACACAGTTCCATTTGATGTGAGTAATCTGATTTCTTTCTGATAGCTCACACCTGTACAGGTTGTGACAAGGGAAAATATGAAAAAAAAAAAACACTCATGTGGACAAGGCAAATTGAAAAAGAAAAGGTCCAATATTGAAATTTGTTTTCTATTAATTGTTCTTTGTCTTCTAAATACACCATTTAAGTTTAAAATCCACTGATTAATTGACACATGACACCTGGGGTTGTTGATGATCAGATTTCTCTCAGGCGTGTAGACACAAACCAAAAATCAGATCTAATTATTATCTGATTACATTTTTTTTTTCTTTCTTCTGAAATGTACTCTGAAATGTACATTACATTACATGTAATGTAAGTGTCTGTGATCTTTTTTCAAATTATTACTGCTATGTTTAATAAGGACAAATTAGAAATTAGGATCAGTAAAACTTGAATTCCGTCTCTGCCGTCTTTCAGAGAAATGGAGAGTGCAGAGTTGGTCATCCCAGAGCTGTCTCAGGGAGAGTCCTACCACGTCTTCTGCAGCTACAGCAGCACAGACTACCAGTGGACACACGCTCTCATCCAGCAGCTGGAGGACAGGGGCCTGAGGGTGTGTGACCACGAGAGGGACTTCACTCCGGGACGTCCCATCCTGGACAACATGTCAGAGAGCATCCAGCAGAGCCAGAAGGTGCTGCTGATCCTGAGTGCAGAGTTTGTGAGGAGCCGCTGGTGTCTGCTGGAGGCCAACATGTCCATGTTCAGAGACTGTCTGCAGAGGAAGCCCATAGTGCCAGTGCTGCTGCAGCGGGACCTGTCCATCCCTCTGCACCTGGCCCACCTCACCTACCTCGAGGTCCACCAGCTAGACTTCACACAGCAGCTGCTCCGAGTGCTGTGCACACCCAACCAGCAGATGCAGGGCTGCACAGTGGTGCCGTACCAGCCGCCCTCCGTCTACAACGGCAAGAGCCTGGAGCCTCTGTCTGCTGTCAACGAAGAACAGCTCAGTGAGTTTGACTGTGGAGTGTGGAGCGACACTGTGGTGCCCCAACAGCTTCGTTTGATCATTCAGCAGCCAGAGCGCTACAGAGAGGCCATAGAGATCATCAACACTGTCTCCCAGAAGAAAGTTAAATACAGGACTTCATGGTCACAAGGCATGTACAATGCCTCTTTGATTGCAATCATATTTCTTTGCGGTGCAGTATTAGGATCGTTATATACATTACCAGATTTCCCAGTAACACCCGCAGTAGAAATTACTGGTATTGTGTGCTTAATTGGAGTGTCACTTTGGGTGTTTTATAAAATAGTTTTCTTCAGAAAAAATGAGCCTGAACGTATTATGCGCGAGCTGCAGAAGGCCATCGGCCAGGCCAACAGCCTCCTGTTTGAGGAGCACGTCCTGGTGGGCACCCAGACCCACTCTAAACTGCTCCTGGTTTATGTGAGTGTGGAGGGCTGCAGACAGGAGCTCTGTGCTCTGTCTGAGGACCAGGAGGTCTTCCATAAAGCCATACAGGAGTACTCCTGTGGGTACGCCTGGCGCCTTGCCAAAAGATACTTCCCCTTCCAAACCATCTCCACCTCGGGTCACCTGGAGGGGGGCGTGTGCTTCTGTCAGTATGTCATCCACCAGCTCTCTGTGAAAAAGACCAAGTTTGGATGTTGCTGAAAACATCAAGTCAAATGAATTTTCCTCAAAATGTAATGCATGAAAATATTGAATGAATGTGTGATGTAACTTTTTATCGTTGATGTTTTTTTAATTCAATGATCATAAAAAAATAAACAGGATTGATGCAGGTTTCAACTAATCAAATGTAATGCTTTTTAGTGCCACAATTCAAGATTGTTAATGCCATAATCAACATTAAAAGAAGACATTCACTTTATTTGTTTATGTTTGTTACGTTTTACACTTTTA